>QNQO01009327.1:0-51765 GCA_003290165.1 Berberis thunbergii | reverse complement strand
TAATGTCTGACGCTGCTACGATGGCTGCATTATCATGTGGTGGAGATCCCACTTCCATGAAGTCATCTACTTGAGCCAATCTCATTTGCTGCAAACATTAAGGAAGAACATATGTTAAATCAGCAACACAATATTCTGCAGGCTTGGTAAAGGATATTTGACTCACCCCATAAATTAGAAACGCTGTCAAGATCTGTGTTGAACCAGTAATCATCGTCAATCTGCAACCAAACTGAAGTTTAGTCAACAAAGAAAACAGAGAGAACTTATCTTACTTGAAGCCATACTATCCTTACTTTAGCTTCCAATGGAACAATCCTTTGGAACCCGCTAGAATGCACTGAGCTGGATGAATCAGGAGAAATACAACTGGCTTCGTCTTCTCTAACCTCAGATGAAAAATCCCCAACATTGAGCTTTTGCAACGATGGATCACTTCTAAAGCTACTGTTACCAATAGAAGAATTACGCAGTGCTGTATGCTTGAATCTGATATCTTCATGGCTGCTTTTGCGTTTACTGTAACAATAGAGACAATAGAAAGTGAAGAAAACATCAACTAGATAGAAATATTTCCAAGCAAAGAGATGGGCATAATAAAAAAAGCATTCCACCTCTGCAAATGAATTACCTCACTAGGTACACATTAATAGGTCCTGTAGTGCTTCTAATAATAATTCGAAATTGCCTTTGTGAATGATCGAAAGGCTGTTCTGATAAATCAACATCCTGTTCATTGAAAGTTGTTGAATCAGATAATGTCCAAACTGTTTCCAGGAAAATTCAGCACAATCACCCCTCTTACACACCTGGTCAGGATCTGGGACTTCAAGCGAACTTGCTGTAGGAGCTTTTATTGCAATAAGTGTGTTACCCTGTACCACATAAAGGTATATATAAAAATATAAGAAACGGGTGCGCCAAAGTGACATGCAAATACACAAAATTATATTGGACTTCCACATCAAACTAAACCTGGAAGGAGGGAACGCTCATGATATCTTCTTGAGTCAAGAACATGAACCTACAAAATGACATGTAGTTCATCTATATGGGAACAAAACTATATACCGAATCCAATAGCAGCATTAAAAATAAACGTACTTTCTACTGTTTTCATCTTCATCCAGGACATTCAATTTTTCTTGCTTTTGTCTGGAACAAGGACATGATGTTAGCCTAGCTTTGACATGGATGAATGAGAAAAAAAAAATTGTAGTAGAATAGTTTAAATAACAAAACCTTATCTCATTATCAATCCTCCACTCTTCAGCATATAATCTTTCAATTTCGGCCTGTAAAAGTACGTGATAATGATTAAAACCAAACATGGTATTAAAATCTTTAAATACGTCACGTACTTTAAAGCATGACAGATGCCCAAGATCAACCAAAGATCTAATGGTATGCAATAGCCAAAAGCAATGTGATTAAATTTCCAGGCAAGAATGCTAGAGTTAGTGAGTGAGCACCTTCAAGCTAGTAACTTGACCATCTAACTCTGCTGGCCTTGAGGAATTCAGGCCCCTGTTATAAAGACATTGTTAGTAATAAGCTAGTATAATTGAACTTGTATGTGAAATGATCAAAAATATATATTTGTTTCTTACTTCCAGCGTATATTATTTTTTGATGTTTTCTCTATCAATCCTATTCCCTCAAGAACATTTGTGATATCATATATCCTCCTCTTCTGGACCTGTCAAAGAATGAAAACCAAAATGAAGCACTGCAAAAGGAGGTCATACAGCAATGTTTATCATAAACATCATAGGACATAGGATAGGATATAAATGTCTACCTCCAGTACATCAGCAGTTCTGTTTAAATCAAGGGTGCCGTCATCAGCCTCCAAGAGCAAATTGATGAACTTCTTTGTTAACAACCTGATATGTATTGCATCCTTGTCAATTAACTTCACAATATATAAGGCTACCTAAAGAGAAAAATGTTACACAATTAACAATTTCAGCCACATATTAGCTTACCTAGAGAACTATCATAACGGCAGCTACCTGCTGGAGTCTGAAAATTAGAAGGGGACCCTGCAAACAACTCCAAATATATGTGAAAAAAGTGGAATTGACTATTAAGAACCCATAACTCTGATATGCAGTATTATACAAAGTTACAAACAAATGGATCAGACAAAGTACCAGTATTAGTATAGTTGTCTAGGGCCCAGATCTTGCATATTTTGTACCCTTTGATTTATTATAAAGTTTTGCACCAGTGCCCTGAATAGGTGTACCAATCTGGTTAATCTCATCAGGTTTGCTGCCACAGGGTGTAACTGGACTGCTTACTGCTTCCTTTTGTCCTTCGCTAGGTATAAATTCATGAAACTGAGGTTCACGATGGTCTGCTAATTTGTTTGCTTTAACTGCAAGAAGTTGTGAAAAGTATTGGCATTGTGCATATTAAGGCCACATCAATGGGAGTAAATACACATATCCATGTGTATCATGTAAAAAACACTATCTAGGAATGTACGATGTCAAACGCTATTCTTTCAGACACTCCATAGTTTATTCAAAAGATAGGGGAGCAATGGAATAAACCACAGACGTAATATAAAACCTTAAAATTAAAGGTGCTTTCACAGCACGAGGCAGCCCAAGACGCTGGCAAGCCTCCTTAGTACTCACCCACCCCACCCACTGCCCCGGAGGCCCGGACCAACGTAGTCAACAACACATTTCTCTCTCTCATTGGGCGGTTCCCAAATACATTCAAAACTCTTGTTTGGCCCATCGCCAATAACGTATAAGAGTTGTATCAGTTTTAGAAACTAATAATAATAAGGACTTCTAAGATTGGAAGGTTTCCTAGTAACTAACACCATTAAGGCTGGTGCAAAAGAAATTATTCTTTACTGGCCAAGTAAAGGCTGACTAATCAGCAACTCAGGCCGATCAGCTACAGATGATATTTCGGGAAATCAGATAGCCCTAACCCCAGTTATAAAAAACATATACAGCCTAGTAGAAATTGTGGCAGCAAGGTTTTTTTTCCCCTTCAAAAGACAGGTTTCTCGACGGATGGAATCCTGGTTGAGGCTTACAGAAGGGGGCATCCTTTCTGAACATAGTAGTTTATGACTGAATATGGTGGTAAATGAAGATGAAAGAAAACAGATTGAAATCTACAACCAATCATAACCACAATACACAATTCCAAAGGGTTCACTTTGAACCTTCACCTTTGTAATCCTGTATAAACTCTCTTTCTTGCAGGTATTACATTCCCCTTCTAGTTTGGTAGGTTAATAAAAATGAAGCCACTCTAAAACAGTAACTTATTTGTAGCAGATGCACCATTTTCTCTGACATGTCAGTAGATTTGTTGCAAAATGAAACAATATCCCCTAAAAATGTTCTTGTCCTTTGTAAGTGAATCCAGATATCTTTCAAACTGATTTCAAATTATGGCGTTTTGGCTCAACAAGATTAGTATAAGGGATGACATTTGAAATTTTTTTGCCTATAATAAAACACAGTACTCATGTGTCTACAAGAATAATAATGTCTGCAACTACACACAGCAACGAAGAAAAACCAAAGAGAATGAGACTGAGGGGGGTGCGAAAAACCCTTACGAAACCTCTAGACAAAAGTTGAACCTGTTTGTCATAGGTTCATAACCAGTATGTAAACTAGTACATCAAGGAATCCTAACAATGTCATGACATGGAAGTTTCCAATAACTACCCCAATACGATCGAATCTAAACGATGTCCATCGTTGGACCAATTTCTAAATCATCTAGAGGGGTAGAAAACAGAACTCAAATTTCAACCAAGGGGGGCAATCAGATTATCTCAGTTCAGCTATTGATCTATTCATTATAATGCATTGAAACTTGGATATACAATGATCATGAATAATCACAAGAACAATAGAAGCACAGACTCTTGGGCAACTAAACAAATTAATCCACTCGCCTCGGAGTCATCATCAACAAAAAATAATCAAAGGGGGGAAACAATAAACAAATCCCTTACTAAGCATCACATCACATCTCATCTCATAAACCCCGCCCATTCAATCAAATCAAATCGAAACCCACCAAACCCCAATCCACAAATCCCTAAAAACAGCACACACCCATTACTGATCAGACACAAACTACCCACCCCACAGTAGAGATCGCCACAAATTACAAACTCAAAACAATGCAAGCAACTAGACAATCAATCGGAAGAAACATCAAACACCCATCATGCAAAACCTAGCATTCTATCAAATCCAACAAAAACCCATAAACAAAACCAAAGATCAGACTGAGAATAAGAAGAACAACTTACAGGAGTGTTGTTAAGGGCAAGCCCAAAGATCGGCGGATAGGTCCAAGTCCGGCTGGTTTTCTACCGCCACCTCCACCTCTCCGTACAAGGCAGTGATAATCGAAGGAGGAAGAAGGGAAAACGGAGGAGGGGTTTTTAGAGACAGTGGGGTGGCGCTTCAAAGGAGATGGAATTTGATGAGGTGGTGGGTTTTGAGGGAATTGGAATTGGGGGTTTGATGAAGGGGGAGATTCGCGTGAGACCGACATGAATAAAAGAGGTGAAGAAGAGACAGAAGAGTGATAGAGAGATGTGGGAGGGAAGAGAGAATCAAAAGAGGAGAGGGAGAAAGGCAGAGACGAGTTTTGATGTCATGTCATACGGTGTTAGTGTTGTGTAGTGCGCTGCTGTGAAAAACATACCACACGGCAAGCCAAATTTTTTACACAGCAAGCGAGCGAACAAGCTAAAGAGAGAGAGAAATAAAGTAGATTTGGATTTGTGAATAGACACAGCGGGAAGAGGGCAATTTGCGGTGCATTCGAATTGCTTGCGATGACTGCCTCACCTTAGTTGTGGGCTTCAGAATTAGGTTTTGGATGTTGGGTTTTGTTGGGCTTATTACCATTTTATTTGGTTGATAGTCCAATCCAATAAGGCAGGATCACTACCTAGAAAAAAATTTTAATTTCTAACCTACAAAGTAAAACCACCATTATTATATAACCATAAGCCTGCCTCTTCTTGACTGCACTTGTTAATCTATATGCCATATGCTTTTAACCCAAAAAAACAAAAAACAAAAAAAACCTCCCCCTTCTTTTGTGTTTCTACTATTCTCCAACGCAGATTTTCTCATCTTCACCCACCAGCCATCATCCCTCTAATCTCTAAATTAGCATCGTCAAAGCGAAGAAGAAGATTAAGGGATAGGGGTTTTGATCTTGTCTACACCGTGAATGAGAAGTCACAAAAATGTGTTCACAAATGATGGAAATGTGTTACGTCGATTTTTTTCTTTCATTTATCTCAATAACAACCAATCAAAGCCTATTGAGTTTCAATTGTACAATTGTTTCATGCAAAATCAAAACTCAATCTCGTAACTTAGATTGGTGTCAGGTTTGGGGCTGAGATGTAGGTGGGTTAGGTTGTTAAGAGGTGCAATGGTAGATGGGTAGATTGTTAGAAAAAATTATACGAAAAAACGTATAATAAAAAAAATGGTGGTGTGAGTTAGTAGATGGTACCGTTACTCAAATAGTGATGCCAGTGAATAGAATGGTAGTGTCATCAAATAGTTGCCATTCAATGGGTTGATCGTTAATGTGTACCTTTTGGTTCAATGTGATTGCCTTGACGTTTGGCTATGTCAATGATTGGCTTCTAATTCAAAAGACTAGCATGTTGGCTTGAGGTCTTAAGCCCATATAATCCAATAATCACTCCATCACTTGTAAGATGTTGGACTAAACTCATCACAGCTAGCCGTTGACGAGGACAACCTTCCAGCTGGTTCCTTGTGCAAGCTTTGACATTCACGAGGCTAAAGTCAGATGAAAGAAAAAAAAAACACACTAAAATTTTCAATTCTCATAAGGAAAATAAGGTAAGACCCTTTATCATTGTAAGTTCCATTCTGTTTTTATAACTAGTTCCCTGTGCAAACTCTTGTAATTTTGTTTGCCCCTCTTTGGGTTTGATTTTGTCCTTGTTTAACCATTGCTCATGCATTGAGAAGTCATTGGTTTTCTATAGTTCTAATGTTCGTAAAAAACATTCAAAGACGATCAACAGAATCTTAGGCTCCAAATTTTACGACCCTAAAGACATATACCTTGGATCTCAGTTGCTTTTATCCAAAAAGAAAGTCAGCGACTTCCAATTCTTATTAGACAAAGTCAATGCTAAACTCTTGAGACCACATTTCGCAACCTCGCCATCTGGGAGAACTTAACATTCTTCAAATAAGAGCAAAATCTTGCCTTAATGGCAAAAAACATGTGGCAAGTCGTTTCGTCCCCTTACAATGCTCGTGTTCTTCAATTCAAGGCTCTTACTTGAACAATAAGAGTATTTCTCAAATCTCGAAAGCTCCGTCCATAGCTTCCTTTACGTGACGAGGTAATCTCACAACCGTGGTCAAATAAAAAGTCATATCATATGGCAAGTGATGTCTGGCAATAATATTGACCTATGGAGAAACTCTTGGGTAAAGCTAGGTTTACTGCTGGCAGATTGTGTCCTAGAGTCATCAACTCCTAATCTTCCCATCACAATTTCGGGTCATTGGACCACATATTTTTGGTCAAAACCCTCGATGGAACATTGCTTCAATCAATTCGTTATTTCCTATTCCAGCGACTGGAGACATTCAGAACATCATGTTTAGACCCTCATATTGTTCTGACAAAACTGATTTGGATCTCTGACAAAAAATGAGAATTTTTTTGTTAAAAGTGTGACCAAGATGTTCACAAGTGAACACCTTGACTGTTCTGCTTCAAATTCTTCTACTTTATCCTCTTATGCGAAACTTCTAAGAGAGTTGTGGAGAATTCGAGCCCTTCTTGTGCCCAGTTCTTACTCTGAAAAATCGGCCAAAACATGCTTCCTACCATGATTAATCTGGCTTGGCTTCACAAACCTATTGAGGATCGATGTATTTTCTGTCCCGATCACACATAAGATGTTACCCACTTATTTTTTCTCTGCCTGTCATTCACCATCTCTGGCAAAAATTTTCTATCCCAATACATTGGCTCAACGAAATTTTTGGTATACCCATCGCTCATCTGTTTTTCAAATTTATGTCAGCCATTGCTAAAGTCCACCATGAGGTCAAAGAGAAATGCTCTTCTAATTCACGGCCTTTATACAAACCATCTAGCAGTCTCGAAACAACTGTGTGTTCAACAAACCAAATTTTTCTTTTTGACTTTCATAGCACTTGGAATGTTTGGCATCATCAATGGTTTGCTACCACTTCCAATCCCTCTGGTCACTTTGGAGCCTTTACCAATATTATTACTAACGGACTAGTCTCCATCCACCACATTCTTGAAACTATTGTTACCGAATCTCGGTCAAACACTTTCTCTACTAGGCCAGATTCAATTACTTATGGCTCTGTTATTGAAATGGTAACCACCTGTATCGAGTTGATTCAGGCCCAAATACAGTTCGCCTGACATCATAAACTTAACTCGATATTTGTTCAGTTTCAACCCTTTCCCCATCATTTGGACCCGAATACGATTCTTGTTAATTATGATGCAGGTTTCTTTGCCTCATCTCAACATGGAGCTATATGTGTATTTGCTGTCAATATGCTCAGTGAGGTGCTTGCTCGGGTTGCATGCCCAGTTGTAGGGAAGGTGCTGGACAATACTATGATGCGACTGAGGCTGCTCTTTTACTCATCCAAGCACAATAGTAGAGGACATGGCTTATGTTGGGAGACTCGGGGATACTTAACTCTATTTTATTAGAAATCAACAGAACCCTAGGAGGACCGCACGCTGGATGTAGCACCTTGTCATTAGCAGTATACGAAGACTGTTTTCTATCCATGTGTTTTGGTTCCATAATTATATTAATAGAGCTCTCAACTACGAGACTCATATCTTAGCAAAAATAGCATGTCATCAGTACTGTAATCGTACTTATTAATCTATTTGCACTAAGTTTAAAAAAAAATTATTCATACAACTCTCATGCGAGAAGAATTGTGCATAGAAAACAATGTATTTTCAAAAGTAGACTCATTTGAGTTGAACATCTTTTTTATGCTCCAAATACAAAGAGCAAGAATTGGAAAAATACAAATAACTATTACTAATATTAGGACTTGAAAGATAGCATTCACGGTTAGTGTTAATCTGTAAATCTTACTATTAACATTCACAACTAAGTCCAATTAAAAAAGAGATAAAACGAAGAAAAAAAATTGTAACCTTTGCATAAAAGTACGACCAAAGGTGGAAGTTGTTGAAAGAGACATCACAATGAACCTCAAATACACAAAATGGCCAAATGACAAATTATTATCCAAATATATATATACACAAAATAAAATGTCCCAATTTCTCCACATTATTTCTTGAGTAATTTTTTCTGGCCTGGGTACCCCAGCCTAGCTGCTGCCTGGGGGCGAAAATCCACTTTTGCCCCTCTCTTTTTTAAACACCTTTTCCAAAAAAAGTTAAAAAAAAAAAGAGGCAAAAATGTATTTTCGCCCCCCCCCCCCCCCCCCCCCCCAAACAGCAACCGGGCTAGTTTTCCAGGCCAGGAAGAATTTCGGTTATTTCTTTAATCGTCCCTTCCCTTGGCCCCATCACAGCACTTGCTAAATTTAGCCATTCCCTGACCACTTCCAATTGCGGTTTACAAACCTCACTCGCCCGGCACAAACCCTACCTCTGCGCTTCGCTCGTTTCGGTCTCTCTCTCCAATTCTTTCACTCTTTATATCTTCCCCAAATCGATTTCAGCCTCTCTCACTCACTCACTCACAGCGAGAGAGATCGAGTGATCGAGAGAGATGAGCGATCCGTTTCTTCTCAAATACAAACCATCAGAACTCCAAATCGCTGCTGAGTTCTTCACCAATTGGCTTCCTTTCCTCACCAGAGATCTCTGCCCTGCTTGCGCTCGCAATCTCTCCCGTCGGGTTCGCTCTCTCGATCCAGGTAACTCGAATTCACTAAAAAGTTGTAATTTTGGATCGTTTTTTGTTTGACAATAGTGTGATTGATTTGGTTTCTTGGTGGGCAATTTGTGTGGTTTGTTTAATTGTTTGTGATTAGGTTTGGGTTAGGGTTTTTGGTTTAAAGTTTTGGGGTTTAATGGGTTTTCATTGTTGAGGTGTTTAATTTAAGGTTTGTTTGGTTGGAGCTGTTGTTAGTGAATTTGCATGAAATTGAAATTGGGGTTTGTGATCTCGTTTTTTGTTTTGAATCATGAAAGTTGGTCTGATTGGGTCATTGTTGGTGAATTCTGTGGGAAAGTCATCTTGGTTACTTATCTGTTTGTTGGGGTTTTGGGTTTTAATTGTTGTTCAATTATCTAAATAAATATCTTTAATCAACTATTTAAGTTTGTTTGTTTGTTTGTTTGTTGTTGTTGTTGTTGTTGTTGTTGGTGATTCGAATGAAATTTAAGATGTTTTGGGGTTATATGGATTTTGGTTTTTTGTTGTTTAATTTAATTTATAGGGTATCGAAAACATGCAAGTTTGTTTGACTAGAGTTATTGTTGTTGAATTCTGGATTTTTTTTAGGAAGTTCTGGAAATGTAGAATCCTCGGAACCGGAGGAGGGTTTTGGCGATTCAACTCCAGCCCATGCGGAGAGTTGCCAAGCATCTCATGCCAATCAGGACAATAGCGATTCTGATACGAATTCGTTAGGAAGTTGGAAAGATAGTGCAAATGGGTGGTCAGCACCTGTACCTGATGTTATAGGGACCTCAGCTTCGGAAGCAGGGATTTTGCAAGCTGCTAGTGTCCGCATGTCTTGGGCAGATATGGCTCAGGAAGATGAGTTCGATGTGGAAGTTGAAGAACAACAAGATGAAGGTGAGAGTGAGACAGATAAGCTGGATCTGGTGGTTGAGGTTCAACCAGCTGGTAGGAAGGTGGTGAAGAAGCCAGTGGTGTTACCTAGGGAGCAAAGAGAATTCCTTAGATTCAAGAATGTTCAGAGAAAGAAAGATTTTATATACTTAGAGAGGGTCAAAGGGAAGATTGCGAATATTTTGGAGGGGTTAGAACTGCATAAGTGTGTTTTCAGCGCAGCAGAACAGGAGAGGATAGTGAACTTGGTGTATGATCTTCAGGAGAAGGGAAGAAAGGGTGAATTAAGAGGTAAGCCACTTTGAAGCCATTAATTTCAGTATACCCTTCTTGTTAAAGTGTTTAAATTTGTGGATTATTAGATTTATAAATGGTTCTGTTTGTTATAACAGACCCATAACAGTCCAGGAACATTATAGGTTATAACGTGATATAACGGTATATAACAAAATATTTTGTTAAATATATTTTTAATACCCCACAAAGTATTGATATATTATAGAGACCAAAAAGTAAATAATGTTCATTACATTAAATTCAAAAACATCAATACATTAATAAAAAAATCTTCCATTTGTTCGAGAGTGAGATCATAATAGACAGTGTGATGGGCTCTTTGTCTTCTTCCCTTCTCTCGTTTTTTGTTAACCGATGAGGTCTGGTTCTCTGTCGATGAGCGACAGCAAGCTCTGGCCCTTCTTCTTCAATCGAGAATGAAATGAGTATTTTTTAATATATTAGAACAAAAAGTTAAAACGGCGTTATTGAAAAAAAAAGTTATCTCAATAACAACCATATAACGGCGTTATATCGGAGCTGTGATACAAAAACTTGATAATCTCATAACTAACGGCTCACCCCCGTTAAGCGTTATATTGGTGTTATAACGTTGTTTTAACTACACAGATGTGGAATGTGGATTATCTACACAAATATAATGCACGTACTTGAGTAATCCTACCGAGCTTTGGGTTGTTTTTCTTTCAAAACAACTGCCCCTTTACCATAACAATCGCAAGGGAATTTTAGTACTTTAGAGATTTAATACTGTAAGTGTTCTAAACTTGGCTAATACTTGGCCAGCAAGAAACAGAGCATCATCATCTAGTAGTAGGTCTGGACCCACACAAACTATGGTTTGTTATCATCATCTAAACCTGCAAGTTCTTCTCAGTCAAAGCCAGCAGTTCCCATGTTCTAAATTCAGCTAATGGTCGGCCATCGACAAGTAGTACATCATCATCATCATCTAGTAAGCCCAGACCGACAGCAAATAGTAGTAATGTATTCTCGAGCCCTGCAAGTGCTTCCCAGTCAAGGCCAGCAATCACCAACGGTTCAATGTCCTCTAGTTACGCTAGTTTAGAAAATTGACTTCAATGGAAATTGTTGGGGTATGAATGACGTGACGTGGATAATACCTGGAATCTGACTCAATTCCGTATATGAATTGTGGATATTGTTCTTTACATCTGATTTGAAAAAGGATCTGGATATGTATGACCCTTTCATCTGACAAGATCAGACATTTATTTTCTGGGGTAGAAAATTAAGAACTTATGTGCCAATTCAGCGTAGATGACAAGATATAAGAACCTTGTCCTGATTGATCAGAAATTTAGGTGAGGGGTTAAGATATGGTAAGTCGAAACACTTGTCGAAACACTTGTCTAAGTCGAAACACTTGTTTTTTCCTTTGAACAGTATAACAATAGAGAAAAGGAGACAGAGAGTATAAAAGTGGCAAAAAAAATTGGAGAAGGGAATGAAAAAGTAAAAGACAGTATAGAGGACAAGAAAGGTCAGAGGAAATAATATTAATGTCAGAGCTTTGGATGTGTCAGTTTATCAATGATTTTTTATCAATACCTTTGGATCACCCTTAAATGGAGATCTCAGTGAGTTGTTACCTTAGGCAAATCTTTTAACTCTAGATTCTGACCGTATATATGATCTATGTGTAAACAATTATATCATATATGAGTGTAAACAATTATGATATAATTCTGAATTAATCAGAATGATAATAGGAAAATATATTAGGATATGGTTTCACTGACTTATTCAACAATCTGTGCAAGCTCTGCATGGTTTCACCGGGATCCATAACTCTGAACCGTATCCAGAAAGGAAGAGAAAAATAAGAGGGAATATTGAAGGCTTCTTTATTGATGTATATATGTATATGTATTACCGTGTCATAGAAATTGATGCCTTAGAAATAGTTCGTGTTGATTTCCTAATTTCAATGTCTCTATTGTGGCTTTGATGGCATGAATGAACTGGTAATTTTAAATTTGGCGACGTCCTTGGCAGTGAGCTTGTTGATCCACAAGAAAGGATGAGGACAATGAAGTTCCTGGTTGAATAAATCTACTCTTCCTGTTTTAACCAATTTCAACAACTGGATAGCCATTCATGGATCCTATTTTAACCAATTTCAACTAGTGTTACAAATATTGGGGCTACATTTCTCATATCTATGATTTCTATTTGTGACCTTAAGTAACGGTGTTGTTGATATACCTAGAAGGTATATTAACAACTAAAGGACATTAAATATTGAGGGGATACTCGAATGGCTTGTGATCAAGGGCATTAGGCATTTGCTTTAAATTGTTCAATGGTTAGAAATCCTCACAATTTCTGATATCGGTCTACACACCTATAGCTTTTGAGTTAATTCTGAGATGGCTTAGTTTAGCTTAGAAGAATAAGTATATAAATCTTTATGGAAGGGGAAACCTATTTGTTACCTTTTGCATTCGTCGTGTACTTTTGTTAAAAAAATCTTGTTGTGTTTTGTCTGTCGAAAAACCAATTTGTACCTTTTTTCCTTTCTTTTGAGTCTCACTAAAATTCATCGACTATTTATAAATACTCTTTCACATGCACATAGATCGAGATTTGATAACCTCACGAAAATTCGGGTCATATTGGGTCTATGAAAAACACAAAAGCTAAGATTGGCATTCAACCGTCATTAGAATTTCCATATCAACAGATAAAGAAATTTTTTAAGTCTGTTCTCATCTGTTTCAAGGTAGTTTGGGGCTTAAAGTAAATTTCCAGACAACAGTCTCTACCCAGTTGGCCAGTTAGCAGCCGGCGATTTCTTCGGGTGTGATCATGGAAAGCTTCCAGCTAGATATCTAGTCTTACCCCTCAGCCACAAATAAAAAATTGTTGAGGTTTGGGATTGATCATAGAAAGGTTGCAATCTTTGTTTTCTCTACCCAGTTGGCTGATTTTTTGGGTTGTGACCATTGAAAGCTTCCAGCTAGATATCTGAGTTTACCCCTTGGCCACAAATATAAAAGTGTAGTGGTTTAGGATTGATCATAGAAAGGTTGCAATTTTGTTTAACGGTGTGTAAAGGTAAACACCTTTCAAAAGTAAGTTGCTTGATTCTTATCAAGAGCACTCTGGCTGATGTTCCAACTCATGTCTTATCACCATTCCCAATATTGCGGCCATAGAAAGGATATGCAGAGATTTTGTTTGGGGGCAAATCTTCAACGAGTCACAAATACGACCTTATCAACTGAAACCTTACCCAAGTCAAAAAGGGTTTTAGACATTCACAGAGAAATACAAACATAGCTCTCCTTGGTACGTGGCCACAGAGATTTGGTACAAAAAAGTTTAAGTTCTATGGAGGAAAATTATCCGAGAATAATATGGTCTGGAAGGTCATGGGTGGTTCGCGAAAGAAGTGAAAAGTCCTTATGGTTGTGTTATTTGGAGATTTTTCATGAACTTCATGCATAAATTTCCAGGTTGGCAAAGCTAGTTCTTGGTCTAGGAACAAGGTTAAGCATGTTAAAGCGAGGATTTTAAATTCATGGAGCGGACAGAAGTTGAGAACTAATGGTTTTAGATGGAGAGATGAAAACCTATGTGTGCCAGGAATAGTCACGAACGAGTGCAGTCTATATACGGAGGAGGAAGAATCAGTTAATCATTTGTTCTTCGCGTGTTCTTTTTCTAGAAAAAAAATTGAATCTCATTGGGCAGGAATCAATTGCTTCTAATTCTTCTCGATCTTGCTTTCTTCATGGGGTGGAGACATGGAAGAAAGATGGTTGTTCTAGGAAGGGAAGATGGTTATGGATTAGAGCTCTGTTGGCAGGGATTTGGAAAAAGAAAGAAATACTATGATTTTTAAAGGAGTTGAAAGGGACTCAGAAAAAGAAAGAAATACTAGGATTTTTAAGGGAGTAAAAAGGCGGAAGACATAATGGTCAAGTTGGTTAACGAGATCAGGTATGTAGTTTGGAATTAGGGAATCATTTGGGATAAGTTAAGAGAACACTATTTTCATGTGTATTTTGAGTGCAAAAGTTTATTTAGAGAATGCTTGGAGTTTTGTAATTTGTTCTCTCATGTAATGTGAATTCCTGGGTCTTTTTTAACTATATGCCTGGCTGTTTTGTTGATAAAAAAAATGTGGCCAGGAATAATACTAAATACAAGATTGTGGATTGTTTTGCTATTACATTGCATTTAGTTACTCTGGTTCAACTTGTGATGATACATATATTGTCACAACCATTGAGGAGATTTTAGGTCATTGGTTAGGGAAGCCGAAAGTAAATTAACCATTTTAGTCTTGATTACATTGAAGAAATAGTATATCTTGGATGATCAACCAACGAAAGCATGGAGCTTACTAAAGTTGACAATGAAATGGTAATTACAGTAGACTACCTTATTGATGGATATTATAAATATAAACCTTTTGATATGTTTGATGATATAGCCATACAATTAAGAGGCTTGCAGTTGCTAGAAGCAATGTTGTTAAAGCGTAAATTGTATTGAAAACCTTAAGGGTTTTTTTTCTTAACCAATCGAACAACAAGCAACATAATAATAATCACAAAACAAGTGAATGAGTAGGTCACTAAATAAAAGGGAAGAGAAAAAATGAAAAACAGAAAAAAAAAAAAAAAAAAAAAGAAAAGAAAAAAAAAAAGAAAAAAAAGAGAGGCACTACTAGAGCAGCCAGGTGGACAAACTTTCCCAATCAAACATGGAACTTAACACTGAGTGACTTCACAGTTCCCACACATTTCCCCAATGCCACATCAAGGATTTGGTGTCTCTGACTGGGACTTGGTGGGGGTGCTAGTGGCCCTGAATAATCTGTTTTCTGTTGTTTCTCTCCTTCCAAAGAGTTGCACATTCGCATCCAATGGCTCTTGATAGAGCAACCATCTCTCCTCCAATTGGCTATCCAACAAGGCAAAGGATCTCCATGGGACAAGAGCTCAGGACTCAATGCAGATGCTGTTCCAGATGGTTTTAGAAAACTGATGTGAGGAGAGATGACTTATTAACGTCCAAATGAAAAATAACGAATTGGGTTTTGAATCATGAATTGTAACATTCAATGGAATCATAACATATGCAAATATATAAATGTGGCAAGCAAGTTGGTAATGATAATGCTATGGAATAAATCTGTGGAGTATTTTGTCGAGTAATAAACAAGGATGCACGGACTCGGACACGGACTCGAACTCGGACACGGATACGACACGGCGACTCGGTGATTTTAAAAAAAATAGGACTCAGCGACACGGTCAAACTTAATTTTTTAATATATATTTTTTGTAACTTATAAGAACATAAAATCATAATAATAATATTGATCAATCAAAACATATAAAAAAATGAAAAATCAAATGCATCATAAAATCAATCATATTGAATTTAGCAAACATATGTCACTTGCTTAACCTCCAAATATCTCCAAAATAAAAAATGTATAATAAAATAATATTTACTTGGAAAAGGAGGACCATGAAATGTGGGTCGTCAGCAATTGCATAGAGCATTTTGCAACACAAACTCTCTGTCCGTGCCGCCCCTATACAGTAGCTTAGAAAAACAAACCCTTCCTTCCCATCATTCACTTCCTAGATTGGTTTTTGAAAGAGAGGATAAACAAAGCTACTGCAAGCCCTCCACAAAAAGAGAGGATTTGCATCTGTCCCTCTCGATCGATCTGTATGTATGGTTTTTGATCTGCAAGCTACTGGAGATAAATCTGTTTCTAAAAGAGACGATAAAATTTCTTTTTCTACAGAGGATAAACAAAGCAAAACAAAAAAAGAAGAAAGTGATCGAAAAACCAGCTTTCTTCTTCTACAGGGAAGGAGGTTGAAGGCGAGTGGGAGAGACAAAACGATCGATCTACATCTCTCCCTCGATCGATTGATCTACATCTCTCCCTCGATCGATCGATCGATCTACATCTCTCCCTCGATCGATCGATCTATCTCTCTGTCGACATATTAAATTGCATCGCTCTGCAAGCTCCTTTTCTGTCGATCGATATATCTCTCCCTCTCGATCGATCTACATATCTCCCTCTCTGTGACGATCGATCTGTCGAAATCAATCTCTCTACCCCTACCTCCGTCCAACACCGTCGATCGATTTTGATTTTGACAGATCTACATCTCTCCCTCTCTGTTGCTGCTCTCTCTGGATCTAATGTGTCTCTGCTCTCTGGTTTGTGGGCGGGAGGAACCAAACAATCGAAGAGGAAATGTATTATTTGCACCCGATCGAGTTCGGACCGAGTCTGGCCGAGTTCGGATCGTGTCCGGACCGTGTCCAAGTCGATCAACAAATTTTGACCGTTGACCACGTGTCCAATACGTGTCGGGCGCGAATCCGTGTCCGACACGTATTTGACGTGTGACTCGGAGGTTTTTCGGAGAGTCGGTGCATCCTTGGTGATAAACTTAATTGGTAGCATCATTGTAGTTAAGGCGTTGAGGCGGACATGCCTGAAAATGCCTTAGGCGTGAGGCGGACAGGCCTGAAAACGCCTTAGGCGTGAGGCGAGGCGGACGCCTCACTTCACTGAGGCGGTCTTAACTTTTTTTTAAAGATTTTTTTTATAATAAATTGAAACATATTAGCATAGTATTATACATCATTATTTTGATAAGTATTATAAACAAATATGTACAAAAAGTGACACAACTACCTAGAATCAAAATATTTTTTAAAGATTTTTTTATAATAAATTAAAATGTATAATCATAGTAGTATATATCATCATTTTGATAAATATCATAAGCATATATGTACATAAAGTGATACGACTACCTAGAATCGAAATGAAAATATAATAAAGTTGCATAACATAGCGAAAAATGCACTACATAAGTGTCAAGTGACTTGCAAACATTCACTAAATCGTTAAAAATCAATAATCTTGAAAGAATAGAAACTTGAGAATATTGAACATTTTTTAGAAGAAATTGTTGGTAAAAATCCACAAGTATAATCACTATTAGTATTACAAAAGCATAAAAATTTATTAACTAAGCTATGAAAATCAAGATTGGATCGCATATTGATCAAAACACGGTATGTTTTTCTCCAAAAAAATAATATAAAAAGTGTGACAAATTTATCAAAACTTAAAATGCTTTATCTTGTTTTTATCAAATTGATCAAATATTATACCAAAAAACATAAAACCTTGTAATAGAGTGGGTTGCAACCTCTTTTTGCAGCAATTAGGCTGCAAATGGGCTGAAAATGGGTTGCAATTGGGCTGGCTACAACCAGTTTTGGGTTGAGGCAGTGAGGCGGAGTGGGGCGAGGCAGATGCCTCATTTCACTGCACCGCATTGCCTCACTTTGGGGCAGAATTTTGTAAAAACGCCTTGAGACGCGCCTAGGCGATCGCCTTGACTACACTGGGTACCATCTAAAGATACATAGTTTTCTTTAGTAAAAAGAAGTAAAAATGACCTTATTTCTTTCTTCTACGTAATTGGGTGATCCATAAAGAAATCTTTGGAGATTCAAAGTTGGGGATCTAGGTTTTCACCACTTGGTTAAATGGAAGACACTTGACAACAACACCTTCACAACTTCACCCTTTGTAGCCATATGAGGGCATATGTATGTTGTCTAACGAGTCCTCTATATTTATGATTATGCTTAGCAAATCAAGCCTAACATTAGTCATGGGAGCTTGGAGTGGGATACGATTAGTAACATAGTGTGGAGCAGGAGCCAGAGCGTCATAGGGTTTTATTTGAAAAGTGGCATATGTTTGGAGCATCTGAGAGCATGTGTAGTATGAGAGCATGTGTAGTATTCGTTTCTAAATTAATAATGTCTATATATAAAAATTAAATAATTTTGTTAGTTAGTATAAGTTATTAATAATTAATAATACTTATACGTATACTAGCTATTATTGACATGAATATTTCATGGATTCATTAATGAAAATTTTATTATTATTTTTTGGTCACAATTTTAATCTTGTTTAAAAGGGAAAATTTTGTCTTGATTTTGTTTAAAATTTAAAAGAGAAAGGAACAATTTAGTATAACTATAAGCATATATATTTTTGATAATATATGAACAAGCCTCAAGACAATCCCTATTATAAATATGAAAATATGATTGCAAAAAGCTGATTGTAGAACTAAGATGAACAAAATGTAGACAAAAAGAAAAACAGCTGGCTAATGGAACCTCCCCGTGCCTTACTTCTACCATTGTATACCTCCCGATTGAAACAGATTTTTGGCAAACTTGGGAGTGTGATATTAAATTTAACCTCTTGTGTAGCTTTTACATGATAATATGTCGTCTTCATATCCGTACTTCCTTCTTAATTGATCTCCTTTGACATCTATCTGATGAGGTAATGCAAAAGCTGTGTATAATCCCAATGGAGAGATCTATTGTGGTCTTCTAGCTTAAGTGATTTTATTTTTCTTTCTTCTCTCGGTCAATATCTATTTGGTTGATTGACTTGGTTCATGTTTGGAGAATGTAGGATGGGTTTGGTAATATCTTGGAAGTCTATGAACCCTGCTAAGATTCTATACTTTAAACTTATTCCAGCAAGCAATATAATTTAATAAATAGTTTTGCAAACAATATATGTTTCAATGCAGAGTATGTACATTCTCAGCATACCTGCCAGAGAACATAGATGCAATTTGATTTCCAAGTAATCTATCAGAAACTTTGATTTTTTGCTGTTAAATGGGAAACTAAAAAATCCAGCATATCTAGAAATTGTCGTGAAAAAACATACATTGTATCTGAGACCGGCATATTACTTTTATTTATTAATTTATTTGGGTGGTGGGTATTGGGGGGGGGGGGGGGGGGGGGTAGGTGGTAGATACATTGAAATTTCTCCCTCGGAAACTCAATATGACATTTTCTTAGTT
Source organism: Berberis thunbergii (assembly GCA_003290165.1). Taxonomy (NCBI): domain Eukaryota; kingdom Viridiplantae; phylum Streptophyta; class Magnoliopsida; order Ranunculales; family Berberidaceae; genus Berberis; species Berberis thunbergii. Next base: position 32,676 of record QNQO01009327.1, on the reverse strand, counting down.
GTACTACTATATGATGATTCCACAATAAATGTAAAAAATACTCATTGCAATAAGAAAGGTTCTCTGGAGAAGAGGTGCGGAAATTCTTATCGAAAGATAAAACCCACTTCAAAGGTGTTAGATTCAGGATGTTCTGATGGCATGTGGGATTCTCCGTTACCATGGAAGTTTTAGTTGTACTAGTATATGATGATTCCATGATACATGTAAAAAGCACTTATTGCTATTAGAAAAATTCTGAGTAATCTATTCATATTCTTAATCTGTGAGTTACCTAAATTTATGGTTATCTAACCAATGTTACTCTATGACAGAACGCACATATACCGCCCCACAGAAGTGGATGCCTGGAAAGGGTCGTGTGACCATCCAATTTGGTTGCTGTTATAACTATGCAATAGTAAGTTGATCTCCTGAATGGTTTTTGTTTTCTATAACTTATTTAAAAGAGGTAGAAAGGGGAAATACGGAATTGCTAAGTATGATTGTTGGTGACAGGACAGAGATGGGAATCCACCAGGTATCCTCCGTAATGCACAAGTTGATCCAATACCTCCTCTCTTCAAGGTGATAATAAGGAGGTTGGTTGGATGGCACGTTCTTCCACCATCCTGTGTTCCTGATAGTTGCATTGTCAATATATATGATGAAGGGGACTGCATACCACCCCATATTGACAACCATGATTTTGTTCGTCCATTTTGTACCATATCGTTCTTGAGTGAGTGCAATATAGTGTTCGGATCAAACTTGGCAATTGTTGGACCTGGCATGTTTTCTGGTGCAACTTCGATACCGCTGCCTGTGGGGTAAGTTTTTACCATATGAACTTTCTATCAAATAGTTTTTGTTGTTTGTATGGGTTGAGTTGTTTCTTGTTTTATTTTATTTTTATTTGATTTTATTCTTTCTCCAGCTTGTGGTGGTTGCAACTTGCAAACATATGCACAGAGAAATAAAATTCTCCAAACTGCTATAATTTCATAATTTATTAATTTTGAAAGAGTTAAACATTAACCTATAGATTCAGAAATTAAACAACATATCCAAAATTTGGACGAGTTTCCTTGGTTGAATATTGTACAACCAAGGAAACTACTTGGTGTGGCCCATTTACTAGTTGCATAGATTGATGTCAAATAATCCCTTTTTGTTGATGATCCATTTACTACATATCCCTTTTTGTTGATGACCTCGAGACTCGGAACATCCTGTTATTTTCAGTCATTGAATATTTCTGTTTCTTCTGAAAAATATATGGGGTAGCTATAAGTCTAGTCATTTCTTTCGTTCAGGCCAATAACTTAGTGTATAGAAAAAAAAAATTGATTAAAAGGTACACTCTGGAGGGAGGGTCTCTGTCAAGTTGAAGGCTCGTATGGCTTGATCTTCACATTCCTTGTGTGTTTAGAAAGCTCATGCAATCATACCCATGAAACGGGTCTATGAATTAGTCACATAATCATGTTTAATATGGTTTGGAGAATGGAGATAGTTTAGGTCTAATCCACAGCCAAAGACTTGAGACTTTATAATTTCATCTCTTCTATAGGATTAAATGTAACCTGGTTTCATATAAATTGTTTATTTTTTTCAGATCTGTGTTGGTCTTGAATGGAAATGGAGCGGATGTTGCTAAACATTGTGTGCCAGCAGTTCCTACTAAGAGGTGGGTTATATCTTAAAGCATGTGTGTTTTCTTGTCCATCGTCCTGACTTGATATTCTTTATACTTTTCCAGGATATCAATTACATTCAGGAAAATGGACGAAGCCAAACGTCCATTCGATTTTGTTCCTGAACCTGATTTGCAGGGACTTCAACCTCTCCCTTATGAAGTTCATGAGTCAGATACTCCCATTATAAAGTCTGCACCACAGCTAAACCAGACTCCCATTATAAGGTCTGCACCTCCACCAAACAGGCAGCCCATTATAAGAGATGTGCAGCCAATTATAAGAGATAGAGATCCAGAAAGGCCAAGAAGAGGGTTCAGAGGAAGAGGAGGTAGCAGTTCAGCTCCCCGTCAGTTTGATGGGAATCGGTCACACCCTCAAAACAGGCAAAGAATGAGGATTAATGTGGATATGGAATAGTGCATGCATCCCAATCAGTAAGAGTAAGGAGCATCTCAATTTATATATATGTTTTTTTGTCCCGAAAAGTATATTCTGTTTTTGTACAAGTGTTCATGAGTGTGTGTGTGGTACATTCTGTCTTTTTCTGATATGTATACCGAGATGACGAAGAGTGGATTTATAGGTCTGGCATTTGATTGGTTCATATTGTTCAATACAAGTCTGCGAATTTTCATTACAGATCTTCTGATTAGATGAAACGATACAGCTGAATAACAACAGTTTCTGTTTGCCTAGTTTGATGTCTTTTACAAGAAGCATTTGGTGTTCTCAGGATCAGTGAGAATGAATTAGTTGATTTCAATTAGATTACTAAGTGTAGTTCTAGTTTGGAACTGGACTGTATGATTTGGTTTGGCCCATTGGAAAATTTCTCGTGCCCAAGCATTACAGCATCTGCCATGACACATTTCATGCCTATGCAAATCTTTGACGGAAGCCACGGGACGGGTGAAAGAAAATCTACTACAGCAGTGATTGATTTTTAGAATTTTCAATTCGAATTCAAACAGAGAGTTTTAATGGGTGACTCAACCCAACCCAACCCAGACAGAAGTCAGTCAGAAGTTTGCTTCTAGCTCCAAGAAGAACAAGTACGCGTAAATCTTCTTCAAGCGCACTTAGAAAAGAAGTGCGAGAAGTTTGGTCAGCATTTTTGCAGTGCATCGACATTTTGGATACTCGAAGGTGCGATATAATTATATATCGAGCTGGCACGGAAACTCGAAAAGAGCGAAGGAATAATTGACGATTTGGTATAGCATACCAACCATTCTTCCAAGTTACGTTCTCATTATAACCCATTGAATGATGGAAACATCCATTATATGCCTTAAACCTAAACTCATTTTTCATGAAAAATCCGGAAACTACAAAAAAAAAAGCGTTTGATAAACGCGGTCCATATAACCATAGAGAAAAAGAACATGGAATCAAATTCCTCTTAAAAGAAAAGTGTCACCACCTCATTGGCCAGTCCTAATTATCTAAAGAACAAACACTACATGACTTCTAACCAAATCCTCCCACGTGTTTTCTCTCTCATTTTCTAATTAGTGGCCACGATTTCATTTTCTTAAAAAAAAAGTCAAAAGAGAAAAAAAGGCACTATAAAGCAATAGTGATAGAAGAACAAACATATTGCTATTGTTGATCAAAACATTTCATGAGCAAAGAGTGATATTACAAGGAATATTTTTTCTTCAAAAATGGCGTCGATGAAGATGAGCAAAGGAGGAGCAAGTAGTGGTAGTAACAGCAATCAAGTTTTTGATGGATCAGATATAATGGAATTGGTGGGAAACAAGGAAGTGTTTGGCAATTTTGTGGATCATAAATTTGAAGAACTTGACACAGACAAAGATGGCAAGTTGTCAGTGAAGGAGTTGCAACCAGCTGTGGCTGACATTGGTGCTGCACTTGGGCTACCTGCTCAAGGGACTTCTTCTAATTCTGATCATATCTACAATGAGGTTTTTGCTTCAATTCTTTATCAACTTTTTTTTTTTTTTGCTTATTTGAGTTATATTTGATTAGAAGTTAGTGTTTGTTGATTGTGTTGTGACTAAAGAATTGTTACTTTTCAGAAACTGTAGTTTGCTAAGTTAGGAAAAGATGCTTTAACTGTTTTTGGTTAAAATTTTTCTATTTTTTGGGATCAATGTCAATTCTAATATTATATTACATTTGATTATCCCCTCTGACCTTTTGTAAATTTTCATTGAAGAATTGCTTACTAAATGAACAGGACAAGTAGGCATTCTTGATGGAATTCATACTTTTTAGTATCAGTTAATAATAATGAAAAATAAATAATAAATAAAAGAGAATTTAATCCCAAGAATAGATAAATGTATGTAGCACAACACAATTATGTTTTTATTTTATTTTTTTAGCGAGGCTAGAGAACCAAGTTTATGAGCTATCATATAATCTCGAGATACACAAAACACTTTGATAATTTTATTATTCTTTCAAGATTATGCCACGTCATTCTGGTTACAAAACATGATTGCAAAAACCTGATTTCCTAGCATTTTCGTCTATTTTTTGGTCTGGTTTAAACTGATGTTATGTACTATATAATATGATGTGGTTCTCCTTATATCATGTTGTGTCATTCTTATCCATGTAATGTGATCAATGGATGGAAACTTTCTTATATTGCTAAAAAATCCATAACATATTACAAAATTCGGATGGAGGTAGATGTCACTGTTGCAGCCTACTTCATACATGTTGATGCGGATGTCACTATTGTCTACTTCATTACATATTCTGATAGTGTGTCAACTATGCATAATGAATTTCTTCTCAGAAAATCCATGTTAAAATTAGTTATGTATGGCTCAGTAAAATAAGATCAGATTATTTTTCTAAGCCAAAATCTCTGTAAACTTGAAAATTTCTATGCCCTCTATAATGGGGCATATAATGATAGGATTCTGTCACAAGGTCCATTTCTTTGAATGTGTGGTGTTGGTAATTGGTAGCTGGAACCAAGCATTCAATGGGATTTTTTAGTTTCAAATCCTCCCATCTGTCATGATATTCTCAGTGAAATAACTTATCCATAACAACATCGAAAAAGATAAGGACTTGAATCGCACAAAATTGGCAAAACATGTAGATAGCTCAACAAACCAACTTTTAAAAATTTATCTTTACAACACATTCATTCTAAGGGTAAAACCTAAGAAGCACGGACTCTCGAAAAAACCCTCTGAATCCTAGTAATACGGTCTGGAATGTGGTCTGGACACGGTCAGGATTCGGTTGCTAATAATTTGTTTTCAGATCTTGATAAGATCGGACGGCTGAGATCTAAAAGTCCTAATTCCTCTCCCCGATTTCATCTTTCTCAACCCACAAACCCAACCATTTGCAGAGAGAATGAGGAACCGAGGAAGAAAAGAAAGAAGGACGAGGAACCGAGCCAGAGAGAGATCGAGCAGGGAGAGAGAGATCAACTGAGCCAGAAATCGATCGATCGACTGAGCCAAAGAGAGATTGATCGACTGGGAGAGAGATCGAGCACGGAGAGAGAGATCGAGCACAGAGAGAAATCGAGCCAGAGAGAGATCGACTTGTCTTAATTCATGGGCAGATATGATATTGCTTTCGTTGTTTCTTCAACCTCGCCTCTGCCTCCCATCTTCTTCCTCTTTACTGACTGTGGGTAAAGGTAATAGGGGCGCTTTTTTTCCTCTTGCACAACCAGATTTTGGATCGAAAGTTAGCAACTAAAACAAACATCATTTCTATTTCTATTTCTGGTGAGAAGAAGAGATGCGATGATGAGTCTCACCCGAGGAGAATCCAAGGTTATCAACATCTCCGAATTGAGATTGGGAGAGCGAGCCAGATCTGATCTGATGGTGGTGGCGGTGTAATGGTAGGGTCTCGCTCGCACATCAAGCATCAAACAACAAGAAGAAGAGAGTGGAGAAGGTGAAAGTTTATTTACTTAAAATAAGAGAAATTAGTGGGCAAGGAGAGTGGAGGAGTGTATGTTATGTTTTGTTGTACAGTGATGAGATTCCACTAGAGAGAAGAAAAAAAAAATAAAGTGAACAAGTACGGACACGTGGCGGTTGTCGGTTTGGAGTTTGTTTAGTGCTTTGGATTTGGAGAGGGAGACACGTGAGTGAAATGAAAGTGAACATGGGGAGGGTTTTGTGACAGAGAGATGATAGAAATGAATGTGAACAAGAGAAATGAAAGTGAACAAACGTTTGCGTTTGTATGTGTTCGTGTGATGCTTAGGTTTTCTTCTCTTCCATCGTGGATTTGGATTACATTGATGTGTTGCGTAGGGTCCAAATTAGACTCGGCCCATATTAGAATCTATTACCCTAGTTTCCACTTATGTACCCAAACTTTTCATTCATTCAAATAATTTCATTAATTAAGCTCATTGCATTTAGATGTTTAAATGTTTTATATGTTTGGATTATTAATTATTATTTGAGTTATGACATTATGTTAATTGTTTTCTAATAAAATATAAAAATAAGGTTTGACGTGTTGCCGAATTCCCGAGTCCTAGTTTTATGAAAATTGCCGAGTCGCCGTGTCGTATTCGTGTCCGATACGATACGCATATCCGAGTCCGTGCATCATTGGGTAAAAAAATATCAAGTTCTTGAAACCGGAAAAAAAATGTAGGCATAATTAGTTGGATATGTCACTTGGATTCACCAACATAAACATTACGAGAGCTCAAATTTTTTTGTTGAAATGTTGTATTTTGAAAAAAAACGTTGAAGTCCAGCCAAGATGGTATGGGCTTATTACCTGATTGTCATCCCAATTAAAGTTTGAATTCCGGCCATTTCCAAGCCCTTCAAATGTTTTATGTTGCGTACGCTTTCACTGCTTCACATGCATGAAATGAACTTGAACTAAATTACCCAATCCTTTAATGTCCTCTCTAATTACCTGAATGCATGAAGGTTTTGAATGAATTCACCCATGGAAAGGAAGAAAAAGTTAGCAAGCATGAGTTCAAAGAGGTGCTCTCAGACATTCTAATAGGGATGGCGGCAGGGTTGAAGCGCGACCCCATTGTGATACTCAGAATAGACGGACAAGACCTCCTTGATTTTATCAACAGTGCAAAATTTGAAACAGAGATGGTGACTATATTTGCTCAAGTAGAGGCATCAGAGGAGCCCCTCCATATAGTCATCACAAAGGCCTTGGGACTACTCACAGTTGTTCATGGGATGCCACCTTGTTCAGATTCCTGGGTAATTGATTGATTAATTGTATTATCATTTTCTGATTTTGATGTGTCATGTTTTATGCTTGATCATCGAGATTTGTGTGGTGTAGGTGTTGAGTAACGTTGCGGTTCCTGCTGTGAAACAATGTGGGCTGGTTCATGAACAAGGCGAGCCCTGTACTCAGGAGAGGTTTTTGGAGGAAATTAAGAAGGTTTTGGAATGCATTGCTCATAGACTCAGAGAGCAGCCTGTTATAGTAGCCCATACCGATAACACCTTTGATGGAAGTGCCATCAAGAGACTTTTGTCCAACAAATTTGAACTAGACAAGGTTGGTACTGTAATTGGAGTAATATCGTTAAAATATCATCTCTATGGTAGAGACATAGGAAGAAAATAAAGCGCGACATCAACTTATTATTTATTTATTTATTTTATAGTTAATTTTAATAGGGTTTGAGGTCCAATTTTCATTCTTAATGGACTAATTTTTTTGGTGAATTTCAGTCATTGGATGAGGCAATGAAGGGCCTGCCAAGAGATAAACACCACAAGTTGTCCAAGGAGTATCTTCGTGTGGCGCTCGATCTGATGGCGCCGGCAGCTGGTTTGCCTCCTTATGGAGCCCTTGATCAGGTGGATTGTCATTCCGATACTACACTTATCTCTTTAATGGGCTTACGAAAGCCCAAAAGGGCAGCCCAAGTCCATATCCCACAATTCACTGGGCCTGTTTATGTTTATGCAAATGTTTCAAGTTTTAGAACTGTGTTGAATGATAATTGAATGCCTTGAAAGTTGAATGAATCTTCATGTATCAACAGATGGACAAGGTGGTGAATGAGGTGTTTAACATGGTGGATGCAGACGACGGGAAGATAGTAGACGAAGAAGAATTCAAAAAGTTGATGAAAGAGATCTTGGGCAGTCTGATGTTGCAGTTGGAAGGCAGCTCCATCTCTGTTTCTTCCAATACTGTTGTGCATGAACCTCTGGTTTCTGCTTCCTCCCTATTGGCTCCAGTATCGACCTAGACCGATATATGGACTTAGTGATTATAAATTCTAGCTCAATATTATGATGGGTTTAGAGATAAGATATGGTGTGGATATCAACTATTCTAGATGTTTTAGTAAGAAGAGTATTTATGTATTTAAAATTATACTTAAATTTCATTCAAATATGTGTTTATTCAAATTTATGTCAGGTTGAGTTAATAGAATTGTTTTGTTCTGAAATCTTCTATCCACCTAAGTTAACTAGCCCTATACTTCATCAAATTGCGTATATACATATATGTACGACTGAGGTGTAGAAACCTCTCCTTGATAGCCGTTAAAAGTTTGTTGGTTACTAAAATCGTGGCGTCGAACTAAGGTTCTATACTTCATCAAATTGCTTATATACATATATGTACAATTGAGGTGTAGAAATCTCTCCGTGATAGCCGTTAAAAGTGCGTTGGTTACTAAAGTCGTGGCGTCGAGCTAAGGTTCTATGTCGTACAGTTTTGACATAGTGATGATCTGATTGTTTTAAGAAGACATTTCTTAAAACGAAATGGTATATGGACAAAGTACATATAGTTGCAAGCTGGAGTATGTGAGCTATATATGGTTAGTGAAATTATGGCAAGTCTGATGGGTTGTGGCCCATTCTATGATTCAGTTGTACTCTACAAGTCCACAGGCACATAATCAAACTCCAATGTATCAAACCCCTTTGGGTACACTCTAAATTCAGTAGGTTAGTAGCTTATTTATACATAGAATTAAGTGTGAAACAAGTAGCATATATGACATTAATGAGATCTTGAAGTTGAAAGTAACATGTTTGTTCATCATGTGTTTATAATTCCAGTTCTTGAAACTAGTAAAGAAATGAAAGTATACAAGAGTTTTATTAGAATCGTATCAATTTTCAGTTTGTAAGATTTTTAATTAATTATTTTTCAGATGGAATAACTAGGCCTAAAACATAGAGCATGTAACAACAATTTTTCAGAGAAATCACCTAAAAAGAAAGTGATGAATTGAAGAAATCCTAACTAGTCCTTGACAATGGTTTTCAGGAAAAAATGGTATAGAAACAATCATGTTTTTCTAGGAGTTAGCAAGAACTAGTACTGGTAGTGAAGTTTAGGGAGGTGAGAGACTGAGAGATTTGGGTGAGATATCTTGGCAGATATGGAGAGAAGCCTCACTGAATGATTACCCCAAAGAAAAGGTTGTCTCTAGTGTACCACTGTGTGTGTTTGTGTGGCTGCACAACTAGGCATATCTCTCTCTCTCTCTCTCTGGGTCTGTACAATGAGGTAAGCAAAAGCTTTATTATAATAAGATCATCAAATCAATAATGGAGATATAGTCTTATTAGTTTAGGCCTAGTTTTTATTGATGTGGAGGAAAATTGGGGAGATTTGAAATGAAGTGAAGGGGGTAAATGCATGATATAGAAAGGAAGGGATATCTCATGATGGTAGTGTCAATATCATAAGGCAAATAAGCCAATCTGAAAAGTTGCACTTGCAACTGAGACAGATTACCCTAGAAATGTTGCAGTGATATCAGATAGCCTCTAGACAGTGACAGAGAGAGATGAAACATGCTTTTATTAGTTCTGCAGGCTCTCTCTCTGTGCCATAGTTGTGGAAAAAAAGGGAATGAAGAGTGTCCCAGGATGAATTCAAGGTGAGTGAGTGAAGGAAGATTGGTTGATTTTTCCCAAGCTCATCATTGTTTTCTGGCAATTGTCCTGTGCTGTGTGTTCCCATTCAATTTTCAGCCCATTCCAATTTCATCAGGATCCAATTCCTCTAGGTTCTCTTGGATTGCACCGATATTGTCTTCAACTTAGTCACTTCGACGGAAAAAATGGGTGTAGGCATGGAAAGAGCAGTAGTCAGCATTCGGTAGAGCATTCTATACTTCCTTTCCAATTCATGTAATTCATTCCAAGGTATATGAGATATGGAGAACTGAATAAAAAAAGTATGGACACCCATAGACTCATAAATAATATTTCTCAAATGTATAAAAAAACTGTAATGAAGAAGCAAATGAGCGCACTTAATCATCATGGCCTTTTATATGCACATAAAGGTTTAGTCATTAAAATTCAAGCCGCTTTCCAAAACAAAACTCAACTGAATAAACCTCTATATATCAGTGTCATGAAAAAGAAGCCAGCCGAAAAAGAAATTAAACTAAATAGACAAAGAAGAAAGAACACGTTGGTTTTGTCTTAAGAATTGAAAAAAATGAAGAAGTTCCTTCTACCAAAAAGATAAGGTACCTAACTTTAGCAATGAAATAAAGTTAACTTTGATGATGAAGTAAAGTTTCTCTATCATGAAAATGAAAACAGGTCTGATTTGATGAATGAAAATACCATTTTATTTTTAACCATTATGTATTTTTGGGATCTAGTTAGTTTCAGGCATTACTTGAGAAAGAATGAAACAAATTCAGATTTTTTTCCATTAATTAGCAAACCAACTAAGAATAACGCATAAAGCTTCAAATTTCCTTGACACTTAAAGAATTAAGATGGAGATTGATTTCATTTAAAATAAAATAGTAGTTTCAATGTTAACAATATGATTTCTGACCGATGCAACCAAACACAACTTTAGTTTTCATTAATCCTATTCTACGCCACCATCATCAACAACAACATGAAGAACACGACGAAAGTTTGAGACATGGGTTTGATTAATTCAAATTACTTATTTTTTAGCGCGTTTGAATATTTTGATATATGAAACAAAAATCCCCTTATCTAAGAATTGAATTGTCAACAACCAAACACATGCTTAGTTTCCATTAACTTTAGTTCTAAAAGTACCATTCAGAATGCCATGACCACCAACAAGAAGGAGAAAACAACAATTAAGTGAACCTTATTTTTGAGACATAGGGTTGATTAATTACAACATGGATGTTTGTCTATCGGATTGATATAATTCAATTATTCCACTTCCTAAATTGATAAAACACAACAATTAAAATATCTAAATAGTAGAACCATTGATACTTAAATTTGCAATGAACAAAAACATTGTTATATTTATTGTCTTCCCCAAAATGAAGTTACTTTCACCAACTTAAAATAGAAGAATAGAGGAAAAGAAAGAAAAACCATTCACTCACTTCTCTCCCTCTCACACATTGTTACAAGTATCACTCAACCCCATATTTAGAGATCCCTCCTCTCTATGTAAATTGAAAAAAAGAGATAAAATGGATTTTTAGACAAGATAGAACAAGTTTCCTAAAACAAACCCTAGTAACAAAAATTGACACAAATTAACAAACAAAACCCTAGCAATATAATTGACCCAAATCAACAAAGATCTGAAAGTTTGACTGGAACATACTATTAAGTGACAAACACCCATACCTATAACAAAAAAGTGGCTTAATGCCCATTACCTACAACTTTTCAAAGAGATGAAGAGAACAATATGGGGTTTGTTTAGTCAACTTGACCATGATATATATATATATGGTAATAGAGGACTCAAAGACACCCTTAATAGTCTCCTTTAAACCCTAATAATAAGTAGTGTGGTATGACTTCACTACACAGTCCTATATGTCTGAAAACCTAACCCTAAAAAAATCCCTATTATGGAGAAGTATAGCTCATGAGTCTGTGAGTCTCTACAGAGCTCAAGTTGTACTGATGGAGAGTTTTTTAGGAGGTAAAAATGAGCAGAGGGAGAACACAAAAATGATGAGCTCTTCATGATCTAGTACACCCTTATATAATGCACCAAATTTTCTTTGGGACCTGTGATGTGGTATCACAACCAATTCAACAACAGTGTTTGACCTTCAGACTTTGCTATTAAATTCGATGGTTCAAAATCTTGCTCAAATGATCTCAACAATGGCTAAAAAAATCCTGGAATTTGAGATTAAGTATGTGCACCATGGCTTGGGCTGCCAATCCGCCTCCATAAGAAATTCTCTTCATATATATAAATTTTTTTTTTTTTTTGCCAAACAAGAAGATTTTTATTGCAGAAAGGAAGGGGAACAAGATACAAGGGGAACCATTAAAATCACTAAAATATATAAGCTGAACCCATCTTCAACAACAATCCTTAAATCTCTACAAAGATAGATTGTTCCGATCCCTTGAGCCCTTCAAAAACCTTTCTATTTCTCTCATTCAACATACACCGCATGAGTACATGAGGAACCCTACACCATAACCACTCCTGCGCTCCGGGATGGAATAGCTTGGGACCACCAACTTAACTAATCAAAAAATGAACTTTGAAACATCAAACTTAGGCTAAATTCTGACAAGAAACTGCTTCAAACGATTCTCTTCATATCTTTACCGACCCATATAGTTCAGACATCTATAATTTTCATGCAAAAGGAATTATAATTCAAACATCACCCATATAGTATATCTTTACCCACTAGTATATTTAGCAATCCTACACACTGATTCTTAAGTTGAATCCCCACTACGGTATATGTGTTGGGTTGGTCCAGCCCATTAGGGCGGACTAGGCCCTGAATTTAAAATAGTAACTGATGTTTATAAATATTAGAAGAGAAAGAAGAAGAAAAAAGGAACAAACCGGCATTTTATTTTGTACGACAGTTGTGTGCGCGTGTCTCCATTGTGAGAGAAGAAAGAATGGAAGGAGGAGCTGATTGTTGGGGTTTGATTGAAGACTCACATGTGTGTTTTGGATCCGTTTCTTGTCGGATTTTGGTACCGTTTGTTTCGATGTATTCTTTCTTTAATTGGGAGTTTTTTTTAAGCTCTTGTGAGGTAACATTTGTATTGCTCATTGTATTTCCTCAAACCTTGGGCAAAAGGTTTGAGAGAACATTGTACTTCTTTTATTGATTAATGGATTGATTGGATTTTTCCCGTGGTTTTTACAATTCCCTTGAAGGTTTTCCACGTATATCTTGGTGTCTTTTATTTTGCATTGATTATTTGCTTGCACTGAATATTTGTTTGGCAGATATTATTGGTACTTCCATTGGTAGAATTTCTTTGTAGTTGTTTGCTTTATTTTTCCCCAACAAAAGTGGGTATCAGAGCCAAGTTGAGAGATTGTTAGTGTTTGGAATTGATATAAAAAATAACAAAACACAATGATGATTAGCCTTAATGACTCTTATTATGTGATATGAAAACAAAGATGGAATATATTTTATTGCAAGGATTTATATGCCTCATTTGAAGGGAATAATGCCAAACCAAAGGATATGTCTGAAGATGAGTGGAAGAAATTAATAGAAAATGTCATGGCCATATTTAGACAATGGGTAGATGATACAGTATTTCACCATGTGTCCGCTGAAACGTTTGCCCATTCTCTTTGGACTAAACTTCATAATTTGTATGAAAGAAAATCCGCTGCGACACGGCTTTCTTGATTAGAAAGCTAGTGAATCTGAAATTCAATGAAGGTAATTATATTGCTGAGCACTTGAATGAGGTGCAAAGTATAGTGAATTAGTTGTCAAACATGAAGATATTTTTAGATGATGAAATGCAAGCATTGTTACTTTTCAGCTCAGTTACCAGATAGTTGGGTAAGCTAACACATTTTTGGGAATGAAGAATTATACGTGACAGAAAAACCAAGAAGTTGTGGTTGTCACAAAGAAAAATATGTTGAACGGGTGTTTGAAAGATTCAACATGAATAATGCTAAGCCTGTGAGCACTTTATTTGCTAATCATTTCAAGTTAAGTGCCAAGTTGTCTCCCAAGAATGAGAAAGAAAAGAAGGAGATGACAGGTCATACTCCTCTGCTGTAGGGTGTTTTATGTTAGCGATGGTTTGTACAAGACCAGATATTGCTCAAGTAGTTGGTGTTGTGAGTTGGTATCTTGATAATCCATAAAAAAGGAATATTGGGATGTAGTTAAATGGATTTTGAGGTACTTGAAGGGTAGTAATTCAGGAGCCGTATTAAAAGGGTTCACAGATGACAGGTATCTTGACAGGGAAGATGTCTACTTCAGGTTATGTTTTCACTTTTGCAGGGGGAGTTTGTATCTTGGCAGTCTAGATTGCAAAAGTGTGTTGCCTTGTCAATGACTAAAGCCGAATACATTGCCATTACTGAAGCAGTGAATGAAATATTATGGTTGAAAATATTACCTAAGGAATTGGGTGTGAATCAAAATAAATATGTTGTGCATTGTGACAGTCATAGTGCCATAGAGCTGAGCAGAATGCCACATTCCATGGGCGTACGAAACATATTGATACTCGTTACCACTGGATATGTGATGTGCTTGAGAAAAATTGTTTCTAACTTGAGAAGATTCACACTAGCAAAAATTCTTCTGACATGATGACAAAAGTGGTTCATAAAGAGAACATGAGTTCTATTAGAAAAACTCATTGGAATGGCCTAATGTACTTGGCCTAGGGTTACTATTGATGTTTATAAATATTAGAAGAAAAAGAAAATGACGACCTGCGTTTGTTTTGTGCGACGACTGCGTGCGCATGTCTCCATTGTGAGAGAAGAAAGAAGGGAGGGAGAAGCTGATTGTTGGATTTTATTGAAGACTCACAAGTGTGGTTTTAGATCCGTTTTTTGTCGAATTTTGGGTTGCCGTTTGTTTCGGTGTATTCTTCCTTCTATTGGGAGTTGTTTGAAGCTCTTGTGAGTAACCCTTGTATTTTTCATTGTATTCTCAAGCCTTGGGCAAAAGGTTGAGAATAACATTGTACTTCTTTTATTGATTAGTGAATTAATTGGATTGCCCCATGGTTTTACCCTTCACCTTGAAGGATTTTTCACGTATATCTTTGGTGTCCTTTATTTTGCATTGATTATTTGCTTGCATTGAATATTTGTTTAACGATATTACTTGGTACTTTCATTGGTAGAATTTCTTTGTAGTTGTTTGCTTTATTTTTTTCCCCAACAATATGATGGATCCACCCTAAACTTTTGGACAACGCTCATATGGAAATGTAACAATTACACATGGCCAAGGTGATGATTTATAACACAAAAAAGTTTTTTTTTTTAATTTTTTTTTAAGAATACTAGGATTTTTATTACTTGAAAAATCTTTTACATCAGTCAGGGGTACATGACGACTTTACCCGATAAAAAGAACCAGAGGACATACTCATAGCAAACCAAAATAAATACTGACCAAACCCCTAGATCAATGCCTATACTTGCTGTTACTTTTCTTCATTCTAGATGATCTACGAGGATATACTTGATGTCTTTGAAGGTCCATCGCATCAAATCTTTTCGATTAATCGAATTTGGTCTGTCTTTAAACCTGACACTACTCTTGACCTAATGATGTATTCATCCAAATCTTCTTCTTCTGAACTGATTGTATCTGAAATGTCTATCGTCTCCCATTTCGATTTCACTGTTAGCGTTACGAACCAATAGTTGATATGTTTTATATTCGGTGTTTCAGTACTATTGCATCCACTAAAGTTTCGTCATCTTGTACAATTACCCGCATCTGCTGTGAACCCCATACCTTTGCGGTCATGCACCTTGTCATCCACTCTAAATCGCGAATCTGAAGCACCAACGTGAGCTCCACTGTCAGCACCATTGCCAGAGCCATAGACAAACCCACTGTCAACATGATCATCTTCAGCTACTGCGTCCTCCTTTGTTGGCCCAGAGTTGCTGTTTGAAATCATTGCATTTATCTGTAAAGAAGAATTCCCACTGCTCTTCTTTTTCCCTGGCTAGAGATCCCGACATCCCCGCCTACAGCCTTGGTCAAACCCCCTGCGCCCTCCGTGGTTCCAATTGGTTAACATACTTGTACACTCTCTGTTGCGGCCTTGAGCTGCTACCTGAAGCATTATCACATTCTTGCAGAAAAGTTGGTCATCATTCACATTTTCCTAGGGATCAACTTCTTTGGATCATCATCTATAACATTTGATGTTTTGTTCACCAAATCAACCGACTCTATTGGTGACGCGACGTGCTTTGCAGAAACAGAGAATACATGCTCTGCTCCGAGCGCGACTTGCTCTGACGAAGCAAGCCCTGTTATTGGCAGAACACGCTCTGGCTAGGACGAAGCAAGCCCTGAAATTGTCTCTCCTTGTTTTTGAATCGCTTTTGCAATCTCAACCGTTGTGTACCCCGCCTCAAGAAGTCCTTCCTCCGTGGTTTCTGGCTCTACCATGTCACTGACTGGATCCTTCGCCTTACAAGGCAATTGATGATCATTAGATTACTCTTGTCTTCAACTATGTTCTCCGTAAGTGACTTGAAATGTTTGACAACATGACATTCCCTGAATCTTTGACCATCGACCTCTCAACACCAACGCCCTCCTGGATTTCCTCACCCTGATCATTATTTACATCACTAGTGCCAGCTTCTGGCGTTGAAATTTTATTTTTTTAACCACTGGGACATATTGCTGCTTGAGGACTTTGGCTTCCACCTTTTGTTCTCAGTCTTCCTTCTTTCACCAAGTTGGGTGTTCTCACATTGCCCTTATGACCTAACTTTTTTCTGCAATAATCCTCATGATGTCCTAGCAATGAGCAATAATCACAATATTTGAAACCCGGGTATTCAATCTTTTGCCAAAAGCCCCTATTGTTAGATCTATCTATCCAAATTCTACTCGGTAACTTTTCCGCCAAAGTCATCTCCACGCAAACACGGGTGTAAAAAACATTGAGTATGATTATCCATGTGCAAAAAGACACCAAAAGAGTTCACAATTGCTTTCAAAAGAGGGGGATGAAATAAATGCAAAGGCATGTTAGGCAACTCTACCCATATGGAGATGATATCGAATCTGCTTCAGATTGAAACCATCATGCCAGCGAAAAGCTTGAATCGAACTCTCCGAATCAAGAAAGAGTCCTTTGCTAAGACTTTCTTTGCTTCCGCCTTAGTTTGAAGCAGGACAAGAACGTGACGTTGGTCTAGCAAACCTAGCGAGAAATCGCCTAGAATCTCCCAGGTTCGATGTATCGAATCTCTAATATCTTCCAATGTTGGTCTGTAGCTAGAGAACGTGTTTTTCCATGAAAGCTTCCCACGTGTTTCATCAGATGTCGTAAGCCCAATGGCTAACTCTCCTTCTTCCGGAATATAGTCCCCTCAACATTTGTTTTTTTAACCTCATCAACCAGTATTTTCCAAGTATTCGGGCGAAAGACGGCTTAGTAGCTTCTACCGCATTTTCCTTACTCCCCATTGGGGGAGAGGAAGCGTTGATGGCTAGAGGAGTCGTCCTATCACGTTGTTCCCTTCCCTAGCCAGGTCTGCACGGCCGAGCAACTAAAGCCAGGCAGAGAGAAGACAATAGGAAAGAGCGGCGGCCAGGCAGAGGCGGCGACCTTTCAATCTAGCGTCCTAGATGAGAGGTGCAACAGTTGGTTTCTAAACCCGTTCCTCTGCAATTCTTCTGGAAGTGAAACGAAAAATCCAGGCAGAGAGAGTGGCTGGAGAAAGCGGCAGCCGGTCGATCGAAATCCAGTAGAGTTCCGATCTAAATCCAAGCAGAGAGCGGCCTGGATTGGTCGATCTAAATCAGTGTTGATCTAAACTCCAGGCAGAGACGGCTGGAGAAGACAGCCGATCGATCTTGCGACCTTGAAGCGTCAGCCAGGCTGGCGGCCCGATCGATCTAGTAGCCTGGATTGGTGGCGGCGGCTGTTGTTTCCTAAACCCTAGCAGAGCTCCACCTTCATAGGTCTCCTCGATAAGTCTACAAAAAAAATTTATGTTTTGGATATTTATAAGAAATTTAATTGCTTCAATCAAACAATTTCATTATAATCATGTATAAGTTGTGATGAACATAGACCAACAACTACCTTAATAATCTAAACTGAAATAAAAACTTCATGTTTATGAAGATGGTTAATGAGAAATAAATGATATGGATCTACAAAATCAATACATCACTATCAAGTTGATCCTACTACTAAGCTATACCATAGATGGGATCATCCATGCTCTCAAATGTAGGGGTCCACTCCACTCCCTTCTGTTGCAAAATTTTCTTTTTTTTCCGTTTTTGACATGAACAACTTGTAAAGGTATAAGGGTAGGTTGTAGACTACTCTCAAAGTCTCCCATAGTTACATTTGTGAGAGAGAGAAGTGCATGAAGAGGAGTGAATTGAAATGAAGCTCATCAAACCCTGTTTTTTGCATACATTCATTCATTCAGCTCTATACATTATTCATTCTTATGTAAATCATAGTATCATATCATATCAAATCATACCTTCCATATGCAACCTTCAACTTCACCACCCTCCCTTACTTTCTCTCTCTACCCTTGTTTGGTTTTTCTTTCTCTGCCCTTAATGTATATTCATCATCATCATAACAACACTACTATGTGCCTTTGAACACAAGTAGTTCCTCTGAGTCCCACACTTTCTACACCCTCTTTTGTGAGTTTGTCCCAACACTTTTATAAACCCTTGTCTGTCAACTTCAGTCCTTCTCTCCCAGATATCTCTCTGATCTTCTCTCTTCATCACTTTTCACCACCCCATGTGCTCCTCTTCTTAGCTTCCTCTCAACTCCTTCTCTATAAGTTCTCTAATCAATCTAACTCACTCATTCATGCAAAAAAAAAACACACTCCCTTTGTTTCCTTCCTCTTGTTTTTTGATCAAACATGGAATCTCAAGAGCCCCCTCAACAACCACAAGCACAACCAAATCAGCAACAACAAGCACAAGAAGATAGTAGCACTGGAAGTAGTAGCAAGAGCAGCTTCTTGTGCAAGCAGAGTAGTACAAGGTGGACACCCACAACTGATCAGATTAGAATCTTGAAGGACCTTTACTACAACAATGGCGTAAGGTCCCCAAGTGCAGAGCAGATTCAGAGAATCTCGGCACGGTTACGACAGTACGGGAAGATCGAAGGCAAGAATGTTTTCTATTGGTTTCAGAACCATAAAGCCAGAGAGAGGCAGAAGAAGAGATTCACTGTTGATTTAGCCATGCAAAGAGGTGGTGTTGGTGGTGGTGGTTGGAAGCCTGCAGATCAAGACCCCAATAGTATTCAACCCAACAACAAATACACTAACAACATCACTCCTGGTGAAGTGACAACAACAAACCAAGATTCTCTTTTTTCTTTCTTTGTTTCCAAACCTTTTTTTTTACCTTCTTTTGGTCTTCTTTTTTATAACATAACATGTAGTTTTTTTTTTGCAGGGGTGATTTCTCCTTCTTCACCAACTTCACCAAGTGTAATTGGTGTTGGTCCAATGGGAGCAATATAGGGTGGATCTGTCCTCATGGAGAAGAGCTTCAGAGTAAGTAATTAATTAGCAATATAAATGATTGTTTATTTTACAAAATGAAGGAAAATTTTATAGACATACATTTTAGAGTTTAGATGTAAATTAACAACAAATAGATTTGTTGCTTGAAAAAGGAGAGATGCCCAACCTCTCAAAAGGGTTCACAAAATAGTAGTTTTGTTTGTTTGCTATAGCTATGGGCTGAAAAAAAAAAAAGATAGGATGGTTTTGTTTACATGTTTCAAACTAGGCCCAACCGCTACAACTTTTCCATCGCCTCCACTTTGTATGAAGATTTGTATTTGTTTCACTCTAGTCTAATCAATCTAAGTAAATGCATTCGATACCCAAAAACTTATCAACGATGGAGCACACGTATTTCTATAATCGGGCAAAAACTCACAAAATCCTCTATTCAATAACAGTCTCACAAGAGAGTGGACGTCTGAAACATCTGAACTACAAGTGGTGGACAAAGCATCATCTTTAAGAACTAAGAAGCAACCTTTACAAAATTCACATGACTATAAAAAAAAGGGTCTCACTATGGCTTTCAATAAAGTTATGATAAAAATAGAATTCTTTCTTTGAACAATCCAAATACATATGATCATATAGTTTTCTTTATTAAGTTTCATGTCTCAAATTTATTTAACAACATTTCTCCATAATTGATTTTTGGGTCTCATGATCAGGAATGCACAATATCCCAAGGTGGCAGTACAAGCATGGCAGTGGGAGGATCGGTAAGCAACAATTTGGTTGGGGTGGGTATGGACCGTATCAACACCGTACAACCATAACCGCTATTCGACAAGACGAAACATCCATCCAATTCTTCAAAGAACAATCTCAGAGATGGAAACTCTCCTCTATTCCCATGCATGGTGAAAGACACATCGGGTTTTGCAGCCAAGCCCCGAAACCACCACATGGCGGGTATAACAACAATACAAACTGGTATCGACCCGTGGATAACGAGAAAACCGGTTCGAGAACCTCCCTTGAACTCACCCTCAACTCCTACACCCCAACTCCCAGATCCAGAATGAATGAATGAAAATGTATGTTTTCTGTTCTACTAGTTTGACCAGTCAACCCTTGTTGCTGATGGTCAACATGACATGTGTGTTCCAATCGGGCATTATCTTGCATGAATGTAATTATTTATTTCCACGTCGGATTATTTATTGGGTAAATGTTTTTAGGTGGTAAAGGAAATGTGCGTTCTACGCATCCATGCATGATTTAGGGTCTGACCGTAAGGGGTACTAGCACCGTGGTTAACCTATAACAAATAAAATCACAGGTTCAGGGTTCGAATCCTGTCAACGGCATATGGGGGTGTACCCAATAGGATAGGATCACTAGCCCATCAGTAAGCCTGTGACGGATGGAATCAATAGAACCCTGCCGACCAATAATGGAACCGTTAATTTGGGGCGAGAATAGAGAGACTATTGCTGATGACGCTGTTTTGCTTTGAAGTCTGGACCTCCAAATTGCATCGAAACTATCGCGTATCTTCAAAGGCCCAATCACTTTGTACAGTTTAGGCCCAATCATTCATTCCTATAGGTCAGGTTCTGTGAAGTGACAACAATATGGAACGGAACAGAGAATTTTGGGCTGATTGCTGTTCAATCACCTTACCTAAACCACCACCTCCAACAGGTTTTCGATCAGTATTTCACCTACAATTTGATGAACAATGTAAAATAAAATAAAATTGTGGGATGTGGCGTAGAGATTTCGTCGTAAGAACCATAAGAAAATGAAGACAAGATCGATAACAAAAAGAAAATTCTTGGTTAATTTGTTAGGTGAATTTTGCCAAGTCGATCACTCTTTCTGTCATCTAGCTAGATGATTACTTGGGTCCAGCTTATTGTCTTAAAATGAAAATATATCGACAACTATGAAACATCAATTTTGTTGTTAACTTTATGAGGACATAAGAGACTCCCTTCGATTAGGAAAAACACCAAGGGGGGGAAAAGGACTAAGGGAAAAAGAAAACCACATGCTAATTGTCAATCCCTCAACAACTTCAATAGTTACAAATAATTTGCTAAGTAGACAAGGACAGTCGCGGACGATTACCAATTCCCTAAATGAACAATGCATCAAGATACAATATGCTTTTTATCACATGTTTGTCGCAAACACAAGCATATATATATATATATATATTCAATGGCGTCCTTGAGCTAAATGATCATTGCGGGTATTTGCACAAACTCTATAAGAACTCCCAAGTAAAAAATGAAAACTTGGACTAGTTAGTTTTAGCTTTCCAAATAATTGATTGATCAAAGACACGTATCATTATTACAAATTGAATGAACAAGATGAAACAAACAAATAACCAAATCAATTCCCTTCATTCATCACTTGAATGATTGCAAGTTGAACAATTATTTAGGTGATGTAATTAAAGTATAACACACACCATATACAATCATCTCAATCAATAACATCTCCATGTTGTACATTCTCTTGGGTCTACTACTACCACCAACACCGCCACAAGAGTCTCACATGAACATATAACCCCTTCAAAACTTAAAACAAGCCAATGGGGAAGTCTCAATCAAGAAGATATCGAGGTAAGTAGACAAGTATTGGATCCATTCTCCTTGGGATTGACTTGTTTTCTTAGTTTATCTCTCTGTTTGGCCCCAATGTCATCTTGGGCAATGGAGCCAGCTCTTTTTCTCTGATGTCAGAGAGATACATAGATGGATGGATGGATGGATGGATGGATCTCTGGCTGGTGAAAATTCTAAAAGAGGAAGGCATAGATTATGCCCTATTACCTTGTAGATAGATATATAATACATGAGAGAGATTTAGCTGTAGATCCGAGGAGATCTCAAGTGCCTTTTTGTAAGCCAAGTACGTTACCATCTCTTACTAGTAATCTAATGTGACCCCCATGCACACACAATGCAAGCGTCACCCAACATTCACACACACTCACTCAACTCATTTACATCCTTTGCGTCTTTGAATACATTATTGTTATTGGTTGTTGTTGGTTTCTCACTTTCCATCCTTCATCTAAGAATTCGGGTTTCAAGTCTCATTCCATGAAAGGTGTTTGACATGGTTAACTTGTTTTGAATTTGACATTTGCCCCAGCAGCAACCTCGCTCCTTTCCCAGGCCAGCAGAATTGGGGTTTCTGAGTAATACCTCCTTGCATACACTAAAGTGTAATAGGTTCATATGAGTGCCTCTAAAATGTACAACTAGAGTTTCATCTCCCCGTGGAACCTTTCTATGCAGCCCTGAGAGAGAGCATTGATAGTTGTGAGTATCTCTATCTAGTTGAATAACAACCAATTAAATCGATCGAACCGATCGGTTCGGTTTTAAAAAAAATTTAAACCGATATTATCGGTCAGTTTCGATTTTTTATGTAAATTTAACCAACAAACCGAATTGATCAATATATAATAAATAATACATATTTTATATAAATAAAATAATATGTTTAAAATAGTCGATCGGTTCGGTTTTCTTAATGGTCACTTCAATTTTGGTTGAGAATTTTCAAACTGACCAAAGTCGGTTCAGTTGAGTGAAAACCGAACTATCGATTCGATTTTCAAGCCCTAACTCTACCCCCTCTTTCCCATCTTCCACAAACCCATGGAAGAAGGGTAGAATTGGCACTGCACGGTCACCCTCCCAAGTTACACCCCCCCCCCCCCCCCCCCCCCCCCCCAATCCGATGTGTGCACTGCCCGCGCGCGAGAAGTCCAAACCAATATAGCTCATAGAAGATTAAAGCCCAAGTCTCTGATCATATGGGGCTGAGCTATCAAACTTGTTGGCCCCAGGTTTGGTTCCTAAATGAGTTGTAGTTTCTCTCTAATTGGCGTTGGATGTGGATTTGGGCTATCCTCATTAATGCCCAAGCCCATTGCAGATGTAATTTACTGCGCATTCTTAAAATTTTCGACTCAAATTTTCAGCTTTTTGCTGCCATGCTTTTGATTTGTTAGGGATTACCTTCACAACCTAGTTAAAATCCATCCTCAGTTTTAATAAAAGAAACATGAGATTTGTAAGTGATGTAGAACTTAATTGAGTTTAATTAAATCAAATTACTATTCGCAGGCATTGATATATGAACTTTGGTAATTGTATGGTTGAGCTTTGTGCATACGTAATGTAGAAATGTGAAAAATATGAATGCATCATATTTCATTTTAAAAAGACTTGACATGCTATTAAACCCTAAAGAAAGTGAGTGAAATAATAAGTATAAAGTATAGAATAGAATGTTTAAAAGCGAGTAAAGAAGAAGCATAAAATTTAGTCATGAAGAAGAGTATATTTGACCAGCTTTTTCATCCTTTAGTTGTGTATTTATTTTTGCTTTATTGCTTATCCTTGATTAACTATAGATTTTCTATTGATGATTGGGGGATCAGTGTAAACTTCAACGACAAGTGATGCTCATAAGCACGCCTGCTACTAGTGTTTTCTGAATCTACAATTTATTGGATGCACTGACGTAAAATACAAGTTTATACTATAGGACAACTAAATGATAGATTTACTTTAGCAAGAACCAAGAGTCGTCCCAATCAAACTTCAACAATGACATTAGAGAAGACCATGAAATTAGTTTATAAAACATCAACAGTTTAGGTGTAACCATTTAATATAACTTAATTAACAGTCTCGCAATTATTAGTTTTATCATATAAATCAGCATCAAATAATGTCATTTTGGAATTGGTGGAGTGGTGCCATCAGCCCATGGCGTTGTATATATGGGGTGGGTTGAACTGAACAATACACGAGTGACCGAAGATATTAGAAGAAATCGAGAACTCAATGGCACTTTTTTCTTCTTCTTTAATTTCTTTACATTGCAGATTAGATAAAACACAAGTGCGCTTGATCAAATAAGTTTCATTTGTCGATTTTTTTTTTATTTTTTTTAGCTTAAATAACTTAAGATGCCACATGTTATGCCTACATGTTATAGGTCTATGGATGAGAGAGTATAATTTTCTCAATGAAGATGGCTTTGCTGTGACAACATGTTTAAACACATGGGGTGCATTTTTGAAAGTCGAAATCCAAGAAAAATATAAAGTTTTTAAGGGTTAGGTTACACTTACACAATCAAATAAGTTAATAGCATAAAAGATGTCCTCTTAATAAGTTATTCGATTGGATCGTATAATACAAATCATAACAAATAATCAGATAGATGACAACACTGATTGTTCTTCCTTTTGGTCACTGGAATTGTTAGCCAAACACAGTATCTGACTTCTAACTACTCTCAACTACAGAACTTGTGTAGTTTAATAACTTGGGGGTCCATTTTTAGATAGAGAGGAGCAATCACAATAAGTTTAAAGAATACACCAACTCATGTTCATTGCTAAGAATATATGAAATATATATAATAATTTTTAGGGTATATTAAAAAATTTCATGTTTACACAATAAAATTCACTCAAACCACTATTTAAGCAGGTAAAACAACCCTGATACAACCAGCACCTCTGTTGATCAATGCGTCTTTCCAGCACAAAACCCTTTCACTGTCCGAGTCATCTTCAATGGTTATTATTTCAAAAATGAATTTATTGCAGTCTTACTTATGAAAGTATATACAGATGATCGCCACACCAATTAGGATAAAAACTTTAGGTCCACAATTATTTAAGACAAACTTAATAACTAAAAAATCAATTTTATTGTTAATTATAGTATAAATATGCATGCTATATACTACACATAAAATTGTCCACCGATTATAGTTCAGTTGATCGGACATTTATTCTCATTGTGAGAAGTCACGGGTTCGAGAAAGTGAAAGAAAATGGCATGGTACGAACAAAGATGACAGATTGTCAATTTCAATCCAATCCTAAATGGATTGAAAGAAGAAGGGATATATAGTGGAACAACAGGAACATTCCCAATTCTTTCCCCCTACCCTCCTCTTTGGCTCTTTGGATATATACATCTTTCTTCTCTTTGGTTCTTCCACTTTTTTCTTTACCTCCTCTGAGAATCTCTGCACATTATTCTCCATGTCAATTCCCTACAATAACCTTAATTCAATCAGTGCCTCAAACACTTAGCAGAATGAAAATAAACAGTCATTATTTCTTCTTCCTATCTTACAGCTTATAGTTTATGAATCTCAACAATCAAATGTCAGTCCTATTGAGAGTTGAAAGATGGTCCAGAATGATGGGTGTAATGATCAGAATTAAAAGCCTTCATTGATTGGGGGTACGTGTACTTTGTTGATGTTCAGATGTAAACATTGATGATACATAAGGAGTACCCCTTCTCATATTTATTGATCATAACTAACATATTTCAATCATAGGGTTGAGTGCATCTTCGCAACCATAAATTCAAATGTAAAAATTAATTAGCATTCACCTTCCTATCATTGGCGTAATACTATATCAACATTGACCCTATGGTCCACCAATTGTAGCTCAGTTGGTGGACATCCACTCTCCTTGTGAGAGGTCGCGGGTTCGAGACTCACCAGTTAGGATTTTGTGAGTTTTCGCTCCGATTATTAGGAGCACATTTGCTCCGCCGTTGATAAGCCTTCGGGGTATTGAATGCAGCTGCTTAGGATGGACTAGATCGGAGAGAAGCGAAAAGCGAGTCTTCATGCAAGGTGGAGGCAATGGACCCGGAGCGGAAAGCAAGTCTCTATGCGAGATGGAGGCGACGAGGACACTAGAGTAGCAACAATATTGTAGCCTTCGGGTCTGGTTTGGTTAACCCTATTGGATCAGTCATGTAGCCTTCGGGTATGGATTAATAAATAAATAAAAAGGGGTCAACGAACCCAATAAATAAATTTAAAAAAAAAAAAAAAAAAAAACATTGGACCTATGGCAACCCTTTCTTTAGTAGTTTCACATCTACAGATACCCGATGATATACCATTATTCTCAAAAGCTTGAAGTGTTTAAAAAACCATGCTTTACAGCATAAGCTCATATGTGTTAAAAAAAATAATAATAATAAGTTTAAGAAAACAGCGAGATTCGAGTAGATTTTAGGTGGCATTTTTTTAAGTGTTCTAGAAGTCAATTTTTAACTTCTGACATGAATGAAACTTTCTGAATGAATGAACTGTTTATTTTGTTTCTAAATGGAGTAGGCGAGTGGTCTCCGTGCTGAAATGGTAACAATGAACTTTTTTTTTCTTTTGTTGCTGAAAATATACTCAATTTAATTATTAAAAACCACAACTTGTTATCCAAACAAGGCAAAACTAGATATCATCCAAAATGCAGGGTTAACCCTCAAAGTAAACCTATCCAAAATAAATAAAGAAATACAACCAAATGACCCCAACCCTGCCCTTAAATTCTCAACTCTGCTCATAATGCTCCTTAGTTTTCTTTTCTTGGATCCCCTTCCATTAAAAAGATAACGCCCACCACACCCACACACAACCACACACACTCCAATTCCCTCTCAAACTCTCCCAAAGTTCCTTGTTTCTCGTACCTGTTCTCTCTTTTCTCTGGCCAAACTCCAAAATCCTTCCATCCCTTGTTTCTTCACCTTTCTCCTCTATATCACACTACCACTCATGGCAGTCTCAAACTTTTCAACCAACCGGCAAAACCCAAAGAAACCACCACCCCCAAAGCGCAAACGAAACAAACCCAAAAACAATCCCTCTTCATGGGACCAAATCAAGAACCTCCTAACTTGCAAACAAGTTGAAGATCACAAGTTCATGATCCATCAAAAACCACCCCACCACCTACAATGGGTAACTCTAAGTTGGGGTCCTCTTGTAGTTCAATTTGTAGTATGAGAGATGTTTGTTCATGGCAACACTAGAGTTGTACATAGAGCTGATAACTCACCTGAGAGTAGTATTGTTGGTCAAGAAACTAGGCTCTTGACTCGAAAACCAGTCTCATCTGGTTCCATTAGATCAAATGGTGTCGGGTAGAGTGTACAATTCTTCATCATCATCTTCATCAAGAGGTATGCAGTTCAGGAAGCTCTCTGGGTGTTATGAGTGCCACATGATCGTTGACCCCAGCAGGTATTTTTGTGACTTCGATTTTTTTTTTTCTTACTTAGTTAATTATAACCTTTTTAGATTATTATTATTATTTTAAATTACTATTGTAATTTGTAATTGAATTTATAGGTTTCCCATCACAAGGGACAACAATATGTGCTTGTCCAGAATGTGGGGAGGTCTTCCCAAAGGGTAGAAAGCTTGGAGCTTCATCAAGCTGTGAGACATGCAGGTTATAACAATTAATCACTATTATAGTTAATAATTTTACTGTACTTCACTACATGCTTTATTTTAGCCCAATATCTAATTTAACTTTAGAAATTGAATCCCTTTTAATCTAATATCTAATTTTTGTGTTTTTAATGTCCTAGTACAAAAATATCTGAATTTTATAGCTGAGATTTATGAAATGTAAATGTGACATGTTGCCTACTACTTTTATTGCAACCATTGAAAAACTTTATACCCCTTATGAAGGGTATTTATGATAATGTCCGACGACAGAGACCTAATTTTCAATATAAATTTTTGTGAAATACCACCTTACTTTTACTAATTTTTTTTTTTAAAAAGTGGAAACTCAACCATCAACATCGGAATCTAGAGACTTGGAATGTACTCCATGCCTAAAAAAATAAGACGAAATACATGTTCGAATGAGCGACAAGTGAACGATTAGAGAATTGCAATGTATATATAGGATGAAGCTGACGCCATTGTCATCCCTACAAATCATCTCATATCGTATGGAAAAATCAAGGCAAATATTCGAAATTTCAAGTTGCAGAATTTAATCGTAAATTTTCAAATATGATTTTTAGTTCTGATTAATTCTAAAATACATGTTAAATTATATTTTAATTATTAATATTTTCCTCTTGTGGTGTGATTCAGTATCTGAGCTGGCACCAGATGATTCAGGGCGCAATATAGTGGAAATTAATCTTCAAATCAAGCTGGCTAAAGAGAGACGCACCAATGTGCAAGATCGAACGGATATTAAAGGTCCACAACACCCAACGGCACAATCCAACGGTTCGAAGACTATCGAGACTCAGTCAAGGCACGTGCGAACACCAACACCAAGAAGAACCCACGTTGCGCTGCTGAGGTAATGAACTGTTACGTTTCCACTGCACAACTCTAATGTGCGCCCTCGGCGCAAAGGGGTCGTCCTCCCTTTGCAGTTCCTTGCCGGGTTGCGGGGTCTGCACTATCATACGCCACGGGTTTTCGGGGCAAGGCGCAGGATAGCATCAACATGGGTGTGCGCCTACGCCAGCAGTGGTAGGGCCCCACGATAGCCTTGTTGGGTGTACGGACGGGAGAAGGGCCATGTTGGTGTGTCGTGTTGATCGCCGGAAGGGTGAGGCGCATCGCGGTGAGGCGCCTGCCGAGGAGGAAAATCAGAGTAGTGTGTCGGTAGGAGGAGTGGCGGGTTATGACTCCATTGCTGGGTTTCCGATGTTTTATTCGAATTTCGAGGAGCTCGACGTGTTTCAATCCTAGGGCCATTCTTCCGTGTTTCGTAGTAACTTACAGAGCACTTGATTCCTAATTTTGTCGCAATGAATGTAAGTTTGTGCTTGGCATGTATCATAGGCTTGTATATGGGTCGCACAACTCTGAGAGAGTTATGCAATCAACTTAAATATAAAGTTATCAATTGAAGAGTTGTCTAAGCACATGAACTAAGTGTTATACTGACTAAATTAGGGTTATGTAGTAGTTAATTGTTAAAATCAACAAAACATAGTTGACTCCAATACGGTCCTCTTGTGTATACATGCTTGTTGCTTGGTATCTCTCTTACAAAGAAAATTCTGACTGGAGATAATTGAGATTTATATAGGATATGATGATGATATTGGGATTATAAAAGCAGGTTGATACTGCTCAAATTTGCATGCGTAGCTTGTTTTGTTGCTGCAGTGTTTATGGTCTAAGAAATAATTAGTGGGGTCTTGAGATTATCTAAATCAGGATTGATTTTTGGCTTTATTTATAAAGTGGATTCAAGATGGGGTCGTCATGGGAAAATAGTGTTCTAAATATTCTTCTAGTATTCCTAACTTTATGTTTTATATTGTTTGTTGTCTCCCAAGTCTGAGATTTGGATGATGGGGAACATAATTAGATTATATTATATTTATATGATTTTATGGTCTCTGGTAAAATAACTCCACTTTTTATTTCCCTCTTTTATGGGTTTCAAGTACTTGATTGGAGATAAAAGCATCAATTATTTGAGAAAGCTGTTGGTGAGTGCTTAAGAGATCCCACAACCCCACTCTTGTTTTGGGATAGAGTTGTTTCATGGAAGATTTTGTACAAAATTTTGGTAGAGAAAGACTCCGGCCAACTCTGTAAAGTGTAATCGCCTTGGTAAAACTTACTATCCTGTGAGAATTTTTGGGTTGTGCAACGTAAATCTCAACTTTTATGAGAAAACCTTAACTTTCAATTGCTACTCAATCATGTATTACAGACAAACCAACCTCACACGACTTAAAATAGACTTACAAAAATAACCACCCAGAAATGAGAAAGTTCACTCATACCTATGGCTTCAAAAGCTTTACATGTAAGACCAATTACTCATGTAATTTGGGATCCTCATTTTGATCAACCAGCTATGGAAGCCTTTACTCGAGGGGTGCTCTCGGCCCTGTGAATATTGCTTATTTTGAATTTTAACAGGAGTCACCACACAAAGAAACAGATTCCCCATAGAACAAGACAAGAAGGACAACTAGTACCACAAATCTCTCATAAGTTGATATCATGAATAATATGTGGGGTTTGAGACCAAAATTATTGAAGGGCATGTGAAGACTTTTGGATAAGTCGCAATAATCCGTAAGCCGTGATATCAATATATCAACAAAGTCCTTAGTTTGACGACACCACTCAGACAACTCCCACTGTGCAGAAAATGAAGTCTCGTTCCAAAGAATAAAGAACAGATCAGATGATAATTGCACCCAACACATGCTTTCCCTTCATTGCTTCTCTTTATATTTAAAGCCTAAATGTAAGTGAGATAACAGAGATATAGTTTATGAAAAACCAAGAGAAACTTCCTAATAGTCCATCCCAAGATATCTTAACCTTCATTAAGGGTCTAAGTAGGGTTTTGCAATAGCACGTGTTGACAGCTGATATCGCGACTAATGGAGTATCTTAGCACATGCATTAGGGTAGAGACCACGAGTTTGTCAGTGAGTATTGCGTTCAAGTTGTATCCGTAGGTATAAATATAGTCTAATTTTCAATGTTGTTATATTGCCTTCAACCCTCCTATTGTTTGGCACACGTTTGTTCAACAATGCTTTATATTGTCAGGAATTCCCTCTTTTTGATATTCATAGTTGCACTGTCCACTATCGTTATTAAACTTTGAGTCGTATGGTGTTTTTCTAGCTCTACAGTAGGGTTGAAAATCGAATTGTAGGTTTGGTTTTTTATCTAAAAAGCAAAGTGAACCAATTTTGGTCGGTTTCAAAACTTTCAAATTGAATCGACCATTAGCAAAATCAAACCGATTCGAATTTATGCAAACCATAATCGAACCAACTAAACTTAAAATAAAATTGAACTGACCGATTATTTTAAATATATTATATTATTTATTATATATATTCGGTTAGTTTGATCGATTAATAGAAACCAAAAATCAAACCGATCAGTTCAATCAATTTAATCGATTTTTTGCTCAACCCAAGCTCTTCTATGGGGAAACATGCTTTTTAAACCCTGGGTTACAACCTAGTTGGAGTTCAAGCTAAGCTCAAGTCTGTGCTTAGTTTTAAAGAAATTTTTTTTCCCTTTCACATCAACTATTATCTATCCTATGTTTTCTCTCAAATCTTGTAAACAAACCGTTTCACCGATGATAATATATTTTTTCCACACCCATGTGCATAGATTTTATTTCTTCCCCTATACACTTTATATCTTTTTTCAATCAACACGCCTTTAGAAAAAATAATTTCGAGATTGAACAAGAAAAGAAAAACTGCACAATCATTTAATAAAAAGGAAAATATGAACATTAATAACGTAGAGCACCCATTGTATTATGGTCATTAATCCAACCAAAATGCTAACCCCCACCCCTAGAAGAAAAAAAACACTATTGGGATTTTTTCATTCATATTTACTCTTATAATTGAAAGTGATTCCTCATGCAGGGAGACAACCCAGACCATAAGGTTGGAACCAAAGCACTTCTATACTGGCAAGGTAAACATTTATGGTAGGAAACAGAAGTACTTCTATACGACCAGTGTCTTTAAAATGTACCTCATTCATGAAAATGATGAGTTGGGATGATTTTAACATACAGATAGAAGCCCACACAAGCAATTGCAGGTCCAGCCCAAAAGACCCAGTGTTCATGCCACAGATGCCCCCCTCGAACAATTGCAGGCCCAATACACCTAGCCGGATTCATTCCCACGCCAGAATACCCTTTCTTCGCAGTAACTGTAGTGGAGACAAACACCATGAGACCCACCACCATGCCAATAATTGTACACACAACAACAGGCCCGAGAGCCTGTGCCTGTCGGTGATCGAATGCCATCCACACTGAAGCGAAGAGGAATATAAATGTGCATATGATCTCAAGCCAAAGTGCTGGACCAGTTTCCAGGCCAATTATCATGGGGCCATCTGGACCTGGTGCAATAATATTCAGGGTGCACCCACCTAGAGAGAATGAATGCTCAATGTTGCTTCCTACCACAGCCTTGAGAGCAAGCGCCCCTAGCACTCCTCCCACACATTGAGCAATAATATAAACGACAGCCCGAGAGACAGAGATAAGACCGGTCAGGGCCGCAGAAAAGGTGATGACGGGGTTGATGTGGCCACCAGATATGGGGTAGGTGGCAAGCAGGAGTATTGTAACAGTGAGAGATACAAGGATAGACAAGAGTACATTTGGAGTTTTGGTTTCAGATTCAATGGAAGAGATGACTATGGTGTCAATTGCAAAAACAAGAACTGCTGTGCCAAGGAGCTCTGCCATGGACTGTCTCCATACCTGAGAATTCAACCAAGTGAGCACAACTCAACTACAGTCTTCTCATTTTTTAGACACACTTTTGCGAAAAACCAAAGCATTCTTGTCCAAATACCATGTAAATATAAGTCTGACAACAGCCCTATGAAATCATAATCCATCTATCTCATGTTTAAAGTAATTTCTTATGAACAAATACATTCCATCTATTAAACAAATAACAAATCTAAATTTCTAATATTAGTGTTTAAATATGAATATGAATATGCTACTGCTATTATCTGTTTTTCTTTTTATAAAAGAATTTCCATCTTGAATCATGATAATACATATATGCACAAACGAGAAAATAAAATCATAAATAATCGTATTGTAATCTAATTTGCTAGTCATTTTCCAACCTTAAGGCAGAAAAGCTCCTCCAAACCCAGC
>QNQO01009326.1:0-299889 GCA_003290165.1 Berberis thunbergii | reverse complement strand
CTTTCTTGTCTAAAAATCTTACAATTGGGAATTTATGATCAATCAATAATTTCAGTAGGTAACAATAGTGCATGTTAAACTCAACTAGTTAAACTCATAAGTAATCACATTGCATGTTTAAACTCAATCATAGTAATCTTCTCAGTCGTTATTTTCCTCCATCTATATTATATCACCATAAATAAAATAATTTTGATGGAGGCTAGATTCGACCACAGGGTTTAAATGGAAGTAAGTAGGATTACTTCCTTTCAAAAATCAATTACTGCTTTCTTGGGTTTGAATCTATTAAGTATAGTTGTTTTGGGCTTGACGTTAGATCTGTACATGTTTGTATGAAATCTTAGATTATTAATTAGATGATGTGTATGAGAATAAGATAAGATGGGCTTGATTTTGTTTGTTTAAATGATTATTCGATGCCGGGCCGGACAATTAAGCCCAAAATCTGAAATAAATTGTCTAGTTGAGTAACCGGATTGAGTTTATCAAATTTTGGAATTTAAGTAAAATGAGTTTGGATTGGGTTTATAAAAATTTGGAATTTTACTGAAAGGGTTCTAGATTGGAAGGTTCCAATCATGTTTTATGATATTTATAGCTTATATCATAACCTCATATACAATGAGGAGCTCTTAACAATATAATTTAGTTTATTTATTCAACATAAATTATGGATGGTATATGGTTTCAAAATAAGACTGTGATGTTATTGCACTTGATTTGGGAAAAAAACAATTATTTAAATTTCATAAACTTGATAAGCATTAGACATGTGAATAAATATTGTAATGCTCTTTTCTACAACTCAAAAAAAATGTGAAATAAAAAAAAATTTAGGTATCAGACTTGCTTGCATATCGGGATACGTCGTTCCATGTGAGTTCGGTAGTACGTATAGTATTAGGAAATACTTGTCATGTATTGAACTTCGGGTGAGATGACATGACACTCGATGTGGCACCCCGTTTTGGGTCATGTATGCTCCGAGTGGCTTCGATGATAAAAAGACACACTTGAGGGAGGTGCGTTCGGCACGTGACGAGAGTGTGATTGTAAAAAAGAAGCTGAAAACTAGAAAAATAAAGAAAACCTTGAATTTATTCATAACATGAAAATTTGCAGAAATTATTTTAGCATGTGTTTAGAATAGCCTTGAAGGAAGAAACTAATAGCTCATTTGATCCTCGAATGAGAACTACATGTCTTCCTTAAGGTGAAATGCATATTATTTTGAATATTTATTTAATTGTGTAGTTTTGTATTAATTTTTATAAGTTTGCTCACACCAGTATTAATATACTGACACGAATTTTGTATTTTTACAAATTTGGGTGCGCTCTTAATGAGCGCAACCCCAGAGACTTATCAGGGTTAGTTAGAGCGTGAAGGTGGTTCTCAGCTGCGTGGCCAGTAGTTGAGGATTTGACACCTCCGTTAGACTTTGATTTTATTGTTTTTCCTATGTAATTAAATGTAGGATCTAGTTATTAATGCTCGAATTTTGAGTCAGAGATTTATTTGAGGGTTGATTAATGTAATTGTTTTTTATAAGTACCATTTAATTGTTCCTATCGTGTCTTGGTTTTTTTTTTTGACAATCTATTAATTTAGATTATTTAAAAAAAAATGGGACGTGACAAATGCAATATTCTAATTCAGTAGTTTAAATATAATTTATCATTACCCGGGCTGTAGTCCGGGTCAGCCCACTAACGGCTAGCCTTTGCTATATGAACTAGCATTTGGAACTGTTTTATCATTGTTTTAGTTACAAGAAATAGTAAATGTTAAAGCTTAGCTTAAGTATGTTTCAAGGGGATCTCTGTGCTTGATGACTCAGTTAATAGTTGATTTAGTTCTTTCTTATCGAGAGCACATTAACAACACTATAATGTGAGTTGGACGGTGCTTAGTCCACTTAAATGGAATGTATACGTCCTTCTAGTGGGTTTTACAAGGGACACTAATCCGTAGATGCCTTAAGTACGCCTACCTTGATAAGCAAGTAAGGTGACAACTACTTTAGGATCACTTCAGTGCGCTTAGATCACTTGGTGACTGATCAGCTGACAGATATGCATCAGTTCATTAAATGGTCCAGACGACTAATAAGGAAACAATAAATGTGGGGATCTTACGAGTAAGATGAGAGTCATGAGTGACACAATGAAGATATATGTATATACAGAACTTCAGAGTGAGCATACTGAGCATCACTTGGTACTCAAGACTCTTGGAGCAACAGTTATCATTGGTATTAGAAGTAATGCGACGTGCCCATGCTTGTCTGCCACTATGGTTTTTATCCTCAATATAATCTCTTTGATGTGGGGAACTTGTTGATGATAGGTGGGAGCCTGGGAGGTATAACAACCAGGGATTTCAAGTTTCTAAGAAGACTGGCCACAAATGGTTTAGGGAGTCAATATTAGTTTCGTTTCAGCCAGGTTTCAACATGCTAAGGACGTATCATCATAGTTTCTGAATGAGCTACGCCAGTAATATTATCATGCATCATGTCTCCAGTCACCAGAGCATTCTAATAAATAATCTCTAAAACCTCCTTCTGTAAGAATCATTGAAATCAAGTAACTCTTTTATAAGTTTCTAGGATTGTTATTTCTTAAAATTGTCAACACTAAATAATCACTATTCATATCCACATGTAGATACAAGTTACTTAAGAATAATAGCCCAACCAACTCAGATCATGTGAAACATATATAAATAACCAAATATCTGCTAACAGTTTAATGCTAGAAAAGTATGGACTAATGCATAGTCTTGCTTGATGCTAAAACTAATCAGGTATGCACTCCTTCCTTTTTATGCCTTGCAAGCTTCTCACATGCAAGTGCAGATCTTTAATCCAATGTCTTGCTTTAAAAAATATTTTAAAAAAGAGGTTCAAACCAAGCTTCAATATTCAATCAGTGGGTGTTCAGGCGTGGTGGATCTTTCTTTGAAAGGCAGAACCAGTAGATTTTCACTTATTCAATTTTATTTTATGTTTATTTATTTATACTTTTGTCAAAATAGGCCTGATCTATGTTTTGTGTGCGAGTGGCAGTAAGGCGTTAAGCCCCGCCACTAGAGCCCCGTCAAGACGAGGCATCGCTGCTACAGATCCTTTAATCAAAGGGTAGAGATTTTTGTGTGGTAGCCCTCACCTTGACTAATGTATGATCTGCGGCACTTTAAGGCTAGGGAAAAGCGTTTTCAAAAAAAAAATGGAGCCTTTAGAGTGATAAATGCCAAATAACATCACTTTTAGTGTTCTTCTAATGGAATTTATAACATTATTCTGAAAAATACATTTTATTTTATTCGTTCAGTGCAAATTTCACATTTCAAGTGCTTTACGCCTAATAAGTAATATCACAACATTATTGCAACTCGATAAAATGCATGTTAATGTGTTAGAACCCAAAGCATTATGAGAATATTCCCGAAACATACTTGAAGTTATGGGCAAATTTAGACAATTAATCTTAGTCATACTCCTACACAAAGTCCAACCAAACAACCATTTGCACCATAAAACCCAAGCCCATATAAATTAAAGTCTCATTATCCAACATCTCTCATTTCATGTTGAACTCTTCCACTAAGACTTTT
Source organism: Berberis thunbergii (assembly GCA_003290165.1). Lineage (NCBI taxonomy): Eukaryota > Viridiplantae > Streptophyta > Magnoliopsida > Ranunculales > Berberidaceae > Berberis > Berberis thunbergii. The sequence continues at coordinate 296,268 of QNQO01009326.1, read as the reverse complement.
ACACAAACATCTCTTCTAGGTCTCATATCCTTTTCTATTTCAAAACAACCACTTCTAGCCATATTAACTATAGTTGAAATACTAAGTTTCATTTTCTAATCAAATTCAACCAAACTTCTCAACCAATCATACCACCATTCTAGCCATATTAACAATTGGTGTAATTGTCTATATTATATATAAGGGTTTTATTCTCTTCTCTATGGGAGCTCAAGGGAGAGAAATAATAACAAATTGTTATGAGCAAGTACTCTATAACACAAGCTAATAAGTTCCATCTTTTTATCAATAAAGAATGTTTGATTTGTTTTATTATTTTTATTTTCTCTTTCTCTAAGATGGTATCTTAATCTCTTCAATCTTAAGGGAGAGACGAACCCACCATGGTTAAAATATAATTGATATTGTGTTATTCTCCTTCTATTTATTATTTATGTCAATAATTGTTTGTTAGTCTAATAACCAAGTTTTTTAGATTGAGAGTTGGAGTATGCCACTTTTCTTTTGGTGCATAAAAGTACAAAAGAGGATTCTTTGTGTTTGCATTAGGTGGTAATTCATCGAGTGTCTACTTGTATTTACATCTTGTATAGAGAAGAAGTTATAGGATTTAACTGATTGGTTCAAAAACATTATCTTTGCTTATAAGAAACCGTGGTGATAAATTCTTTTATATATTGAGAGCTCACAACCATTGATTATTTTATTAAAATTTAATATTTTTAGCCTCTAGTTGATTTTTAGACCAAACTGTTTTAAAAATCATATTTCTCATGTCCTTAGTTTAAAATTAACTAAAAGTTTTCGCTGATTTTCTCTTTTTTTGGTTGATCCCTACTTACCATTGTGTTAGATTTTATAATAGTGTTTTGCTATTTTTGGAGAAATCTTAAGATAGTGTGTCGTCGTGACTCTCCAATAAATATAAGCATGCAACACACTATACTAAAATTTAGCACAATTGTAAGAACGTATCAACCCAAACAAGAGAAAATCCAAGCGAAAACTTAGTTAAATCTAAAATAAGGACATGAGAAATACGATTTTTAAGTCAATTTAGACTAAACTGAACTACAAGCTAAAATTATTTAATTTTAAGAAAAACAATCAATGGATATGAACTCTCGATGGGAAAAGAATTCACTACCACAGTTGCATATACGAAAAAATAGTGTTATTTTCTTACTGTTGAACCAATCAATTAATCCTATCAAGCCCGATAACTACTTTTCTATACAAGATGTAAATACAAGTACGCATTCGATGATTTACCACTAAAGGCAAATACAAAGAATCTGCCTTGTATTTTTTGATGCAATATAAACCTAAAAGAAAAGTGTGAGTTTCATCTTGATGTGAAACTACACACTCCAACTCTCCATCTAAAAAATTTGGTTATTAGGCTATCAAACAATTATTGACATAAATAATAAATAGAAGTATAATAACAGAGACATCACTTATATTTAACCATGGTGGATTCATCTCTCCCTTGAGAAGAAAAAGGTTAAGCTACCATTTTAAATAAAGAGAAAATAAAAATAATCAAAAACAAATCAAATGTTTTTTTATTAATAAAAAAGCTGAACTTACAAGCTTGTGTTCTAGATTACTTGTTCCTAAATATTGTTATTTTTCTCTCCCTTAAGCTCCCCTAGATAAAAGAATAAAACTCTTATTTATAGACAATTGCATCAAGAGATAAAATTTCCTAAAACAATAAGACTCTTGAAGTCTTCAAATTTGCATCAATCTTAGTGTTGTACTTTGATAATCCAACTTGTTGGGTTTGGGTAAGATGATTGATTGAGGGTGAAGTTGGGTTGAATTTGATTAGAAAAATGAAACTTAGTATTTCAACTGAACTGAACTATAGTTAATATGGTAAGAAGTGGTGATTTTGAAATAGAAAATGATATTGGACCTTGAAAAGATGTTTATGTAGAAGTCTTAGTGGAAGAGTTCAATATGGAATGAGAGATGTTAGATAATTAGACTCTAATTAATATGGGCTTGGTTTTATGGTGCAAATGGGTCATGGGTATGTGTGGTTGGACTTTGGAATTTGACTTTGATTAAATGTATGAATTTGCTCATAAGTTCAATATGTTTTCGGAATCTTCAATCATGCTTTGGGTTCTAACCTGAAAATAAAAATAAAATATCTATTAATATAATTGTAGAATCAATAACTATAAAAATATAAATTGGATGGTTTCTGAAACACGTTAACATGCACTTTTTATCGAGTTGCAATAATGTTGTGATATTACGTGAAAACGCATAAATGCACTTGAAATTTGCAACTATACGAAGAATATAGAACGTGCTTTCCAAGAATAATATTATAAATGTCATTAGAAGAATACTAAAAATGATATTACTTGGCATTTATCTAGAGCTGCGTCAGAGTCCCCCACAACATAGGTCCGACAAAGTAATCCTAATGATATCCTCCAATGATAGTAATCTCAACGTTCTTCTTTGATTTAGCTACATAAACAATACTATCATGCATAGTATCTTAACATGTTTCAGAACATCACAAACTATACTTAGATTATCTTCAACATGATCATGGGTCCCAAAATAATTGGCAAGAAAAATCTGATCAGAAAACCATTCCCAAGGACAATATGAAAGGAAAGATTTACTCCTGCCACAATTAATCTTCAATAGGAAACCATGAGCGTTTTTATGACAAGATTACCTGGAGGCTGGAGTAGAAAGTCTCTAAGTCAGAGCCAATCACCCCAAGTTTGAGATGTCTTCGCAGACTGTGCAGAAATTCAGTAAGGATAATCATTTCTGAGATGTAGATCCATGCTTCTCCACAGTATGTGTGGTAACTCAATAATACAGATCTAATTTGTTTAATCCAATTCAGTTATTTTCTGCGATTGACATAGTTTTTAGACAGCATATATAGGAGGAGGAACTCGTGAATTGAACAAGCATCTCCAACTTCTAAGAGGATAGAAATGACATACCTGTGAAGTTCTCTTTTTCCAGAGTAATTTATTGTCAGAAAATTCTTATTTTCCTGCAGCATAAGATGCTAATTTCGATAAGTCTGGAACCCAAAATGATAGCTCGGAAGATCCAGTTACAAACATAAGGCTTCCAGGAGCCCATTTTATGACTGGAGGCTCAGCTTCTGTACTCATCCAACTTGCAACCTGGACAACCAGTAAGAACAAGAAAATCAAATATCATTTCCCGGACTAGTAGTTCAATGCAGAAAGGGAAAAAATCGTAAAAATAATTTACCCAATGATCAACTTAGAGATTCTGTATAACCTTCCAAGATGCGCATCAAACCATTTGGCATATGTTGAGTAAGATCACATACATGGCCCTTGCCCAAGGATGCACCGACTCGCCGGAAAACCTCCGTATCGCGTGTCAAATACGTGTTCGACACGGACACGCGTTCGACACGTATTGGACACGTGGTCAATGGTCAAAATACGTTGACGGATCCGGACACGGTCTGGACACGTTGACAGATCGATGGGCATCTTGATGGACAGATCGATGGACATCTCGAGAGGGAGATTGAGATATTTGTCGAGAGGGAGGGAGATTGAGAAATCTGTCGAGAGGGAGAGGGTGAAGGACCGATCGAGAGAGAGAGATCTGGCGAGAGGGAGAGGGAGAAGGACCGATCGATCGATAGATTGAGAGAGAGATCTGTCGAGAGGAGGGAATCTGTCGAGAGGAGGAATCTGTCGAGAGGAGGGATCGATCGATCGATCTGTCGAGGGGGAGGACTGATCGATCGACAGGAGGACTGGTCTTCTTCTCTTCTTCTTCTTCTCTTCGATCGATCTGTCGAGAGGAGGGACTGATCGATCGAGAAGAGGGACTGATCTGTCGATTGATCGATCGAGAGGAGGGACCGAGGGACTGATCTTCTTCTTCTCTTCTTCTCTTCTTCTTCTCTTCGATCGATCTGTCGAGAGGAGGGACCGATCGATCGAGATGAGGGACTGATCGAGAGGGCCTCTTCTACTCTGATCTTCTCAAAACAACAGCCTTCATCTGGTCTTCTTCTCTTCTTCTCAAAACAGCAAGAGTTGAATGCTACTCTTGGTCTTCTTCTCAAATAGAAAAAACCCTAATACCCAACTTAGGCCTTGAGATTGGGCTTTTGAAATTGGGTCATTTAAAACTATTCTTGGACTAAACATATTTGACCAAGCCTCAAACTAACTTTTGGGCCTTTTGCTTTCATGTTTTTAACAAAATTTAGTTTTGCCCCTTGGGCCTTTTGCTCCTTGTTTTACTCATTTTATTTGCATGTAAGCATTTGAAGTCATGTATATGTTAAAAAAAATATATTAAAAAATTAAGTTTGACCGTGTCGCCGAGTCCTATTTTTTTTTTAAATTGCCGAGTCGCCGTGTCGTATCCGTGTCCGAGTCCGAGTCCGTGCATCCTTGCCCTTGCCAAAAATGGATGATTTTTTTTAGACTGAGATGTCTATGGCCCAGAGGTCAATCTCAATAACTATCAAATATACTGAAACCTCTATGTGGGTGCAACAGAGTGAGTCTCAACTTATGAGGGATTTTTCACTAGATCGTGCTTCTTTTACGTTTTATAAAGAATATGGGAAATATGCATTAGGTCATTGGTCAACATAGGATGACGATTACAAAACCTATCGGATTGAATGTTTATAACTCTTTATCAGAAGCATCAAGGAATGCACCTAAGCCCTTGCCTATGTAACAGAATCATAGCTAGTATTGACAGAAACTAAAGGAAGGCCAGAAAATCATATATAACAGAATCATACTTCTTTGCCAGTTCGGACGCTCCAAGCAAAAACACTGCCATCACCTGAACCTGCCAAAGATTGAAGGGAAGAAAACTAGATAAGGTTAACTTCTATCTGAGTCAAATGATAGACATAACTCAGGTATATTTCACCAAAAAAGGATGGTAAAGTATCAAACATTGTGACGGAAACACGACACAAAATTCATAGTCATGCTGCAAAGGAGATTTCGTCATGCATTACATTCCATAGATGGTCATAACTATAGTCCTTGACCATGTTTTCATCTTCCTATAATCCAAAAGGCTAGATCGCATAGCTATTTACGTTGCAGCGTCCCACTGTTTCCTAAATATTAGAATGGAAGAAAGAGCTAAAGTTTAAAAGCACGCTTCGCAAGACTGAATCAACAATTTACTGTTTGGGCCAAAACCAGAATAAACCAGTGATGTATTAGAACAAAACTGTAATGCAATGGTAACAATAGGTAAAGTTTAACTGTCAATCAGATGAAATCAGAATTTGTATCGAAACCAATTTAGAGTGCAATTATGCATCACCTATAACTAGATTTTTTTTGAACCATAGTTATTTACATCTGAATCTCTGGGCTCAGAATCCAAACCTAGCATGTTTAAAAGCATTAACAATGGGATAGCAAGCATAGTTGTGTTACCTGAAACGACAAAGAGTCCCTCAGGGCTGAAAGATGCCTCCAGAGTGGAATTGGTTGACACTGGCTTAACGTTGTAAGTGTTTAGCTGTCTCAAAAAAAATCGTAGTAAGCACATAAAGGAACTCAACTTAGCAATTACAAGTATTTCATCTCAACCACAAAAATTTTGAGATGAAAGCATACTTCAAAACTATAACCGCAAAATTTAACTTACAAGCGTGCCACGAAATGAATCAAGTACATGAATATGCCCATCCATGGTGGTTAACAGCATAAGTCTTCCATCATTACTGAACTTCAAAACATTGGCATCAGAAATATCCCCACCAACAGAAAAGATGTCAAATGGGCCCTGTAAAGAATGAGATTTCATGGGATTAATGCATGCATCACCTGTCAACGAACCAGTTAAATTTTCACACAGCTACAAACCTTCTCATATTTGCGAGCATCAAACATTCTTATAAATCCTCCAAATGCAATCGAAAAGACAAGACCCTGATCATCAAAAGAAACAGCAGGTCTTCCTTGAACACGTAAAAGTGCCTGTATAGAGCAAAAATAATCAGAGATCTAGCTTGAAGGATATCACATTTCTGATTTATGGGTGTGATAGAAATATAGAGGCTTTCACCTGACACTTCTCAGCTCTCTGATCCCAAAGTAAAACAGTCCGATCAAGAGAGCCAGAGATAAAGCATTCTTTCCGAGAGCACATGCTCAATGAGACAACCCTGGCATAGACAAACAGTGTCTATTAGAAACGATGTAGTTGAGAATTATGTTTTTCTATTCACTTGAGGGTGCAGGGTCAGACCTGTCGTGATGGCCTTTGAAGTAACGTAAGTACTTGTAATCGTGTAAGGAAAGAAGCCGCAGAGATTCTGTCAAAGTAATGAAATAACTAAATACATTCACATGTATTAACTTCACAAACATCTCATAATGATAACAACATACCATCCCAGCCATTTTTTGAGGAGTAGAGAACTGTTGTTGGATGAGAAGTAAAGCATACCAGGTCAACTCCGTACTTTTTACTGTTAATGGTCTTCAAACACCTGGCAAACCCAAATTCAGGCTTAGAATTTGGGAACACAAGAAAATTTTATACAAAGCAACCTCTGTGTTTCTAGTAGATGAGAAAAGGGAAGAAGCATACGTTCCACTTGTAACATCATAAAGGCGAATTGATTCGTCATCACTTGCCGTTACTAAATAACTTGATGTCCTGTGAAAATCCATTGAGCTGATTCTACCATTCTGTAGTTGTTTCGACAAACAAGTCAGCTTTGCAGTTTGCACCACAATGTCATTGAAATCATCAGTATACACCGTTGTTTAACTAAAACTCTACTACTTCAAATTTTCAAAATTGAATCCTCGCAAGCTCCAATTCATTCAGCATAAACACATCAAATCAGGGTATAATACAAGCTCATCATGCATGATATAAGCAGCTTACTGTATCAACCAATTTTAGATCAAAATGAAATTGACTTACAATCGAAAATTTAGGGTTTTTTTAGTCTCCTAATCAAACAGCGACAACAACAATATGGTTGACTGTCAATTTAGGATCCACGAGTTCCATTTTATTTAAAAGAACATTACTAAATAAATCTTTATTAATTCGTTTGACGTCCATTTGAGCTTATTAAATTTTAAGAAAATTATAAATTTCCGTCAGAATCGAAGTGCTAAAGTTACAGTTCGTTTCGACATGTGTATCTCAAGATATGCGTAAATAATTCAAGAAAAATATAGATTTTTAAAAAAATTAGGGTTTTTTTTATGTCCAATAAAAGATTCAACAGAATGACGAACCGATGTTTATTTCAATCAACAGAGAGAATCAAAAGAGGTAGAGAGAACTCACGTAGTCTCTGAAAGCCATGCCGACTTCCATGCTTTGAATGATCTCTTCGGTCGGCTCCAACGCCACCTTCTCTTCTCTCTCTGGTTGTCCACCTGAGAACGAAAAAAGACGAGCAGATATAATTCTTGGATATGTGAGACAAATTACGGTTGAGTAGAGTGAATTGAACAGAGAGAAGAGGAAGAAAACCTACCTGGCATCGTTGCGAATTTGGCTGGGAGAGTTGTGAAGGATTTTGGTGTTTGAATTGTGGGTGCAAAAGATTGGGGAAGTCTCAGGTTGTGAAACAAGGGAACGAGGGTTAAAGGTTGCGTACTTGGCTACTTCGCTTCCGCTAAAATAGGAAGGGTAATGGTGCGGGCTATACACCAATGAGTGATTCTAGATGTCGAGGAAATGGGCCAAGGAGGGTGGGGCGCACCACGTTGTAAAAAAAAAAAAAAAAGGGGGGGGGAATCGAAAATTTGGGGGAGAAGAAGGAGGGAATGGGGAGGAGAGCTTTCTCCCCATTTTCAATCTCAGAGACAGAGAACCTCTCCTCCCCATTTTCCATCTTGATAGAGATAGAGAAGGCCTTCCCTCTCCCCAAAACAAAGCTCTCCCTCTCCACCCTCGGCACAGTTCTGGTGACTTGAAAGAGAGGTGCGGGAAGCCAAAGATGTGAGAAAGAATCATATTACTGAAGGAGGAGAGAATAATCCAAAGAGCTCCATGAAGTGGGAGGATATGAGCAATACTTCATCTGGTGCTGCTCAGGACCTGGGAAATATTCTAGTGAAGCATTCATCTAAGTTAGAAAAGGAGAATAAGAAATTAGGAAGCACATTTGACAATACAGAAGGCACAAAGCATTCTCTAAGACAAAAGATGTTCCAAAAGGTCCAAGCCTAGATGAGTGTTTGGTGAAGCACGTGTCTAGACTTGAAAGAGAAGTCCAGGAAGCTAAGAACAGAAGAAAAAATGACCTCGTGGAGAGTAGGGATGCATCTAATGCTGTGGATTCACTTCAAGATGCTGAAAACATGGATGAGAATGGTACTTCGTCCCTTACACGTGGAGAGCAAGTTGACAAAGAAAATGTAAGTTTGAATGGAAATGCAGGGTGGGACTCATAAAGCAGTCTTGATAGTATCTTAGTCAAGCCAATTCACAGATTGGAGAGGGAGAAAATGCAAGCATCACCTCTGGATATGGGATATAAAACCAAAAGTGACCGCAAGAAAGAAGCAGAGATGGATGTTTCCAATTGAGATCCATTAGACAATGCCTTAGTAAAGCATGTCTCGAGGCTTGAGAAATAAAATTTTGAATTTGGTTCAAGAGGAGGCATGGTTGAAGTCAAAAGGAAAGACAAAAGTACTGATAATAGTGCTGGTAGTTTGGATCAAATCTTAGTAAAACATCAGTCACGGCTAGAAAAGGAAAAGGCAAACTTGGTTCAACAACCTGAAGATCAAATTAAGCAACATTTTCATCACCTTGAACAGTATGGTATTGATTTGATTATGGGATGTAATGGATTTATATGGGTTGGTGAGCACATCGAAGTTAGAGATGCCATGGTAGAAGATCAAGAGACTAAATCAGAACAGACTTCCAAATCCAACATAAAATCCATGAGTCTTGAAGAACAAGAACAGAGTTACACTCCATTGGAGAAGAGGCAGAACATAATTAGGATCGCAAATGCAATTATAGTATTGTCCAGTTTGGGCTTCTCTCTAAATATTGAAGTGATCAAAGAGATTGTTGACATCAGTGCACCAACAAATCTTAATATACATGAGATGCTGGGGGCTGAGTTTTATGTTCAAGTTGTGTTGAAAATTTGGTCTTTTAAAAATAAAATCAATTGGGTGTTTTTCTGGTTTTGAACCCTGGACCTCTCTCCTATTTTGATCTATGGATTACTTCTCAAAACTTAGTCTCATATCTATTATATAACTCTTTGTGGTAGATTTTATAAAGAGATAGTTAGGACTTGAATTTGGACCCCTTGGGGGTACCACTCTTTTATGAGGAGGGTAGAGATAGACTATCGCGCCTACCACCGCTGTCCATCAGGTCAAGTCATTTAGAAAGCAAAACATTTTTTTGCTGAAAATTTATTTAAACGAAAAATAAACTTTTGAACTTCTGAAGAGGACTGAGTCTAAACGATCTCTCCAAATCCCGCCGCCGTTTCTTCTCCACGATTTGATCTTCACGCGATTGATGCCAATGAATAGAGCCTGTATTTCGTTTTCGAATGTACAATTTTTGCTCTATAAATACCATTCGATATTGAGTTTTTTATGAACACAAAAATAAAAGAGAAACAGAGAGTTCTTTCGAAAAAAAAAAAACAGAGAGCAAACAGTTTTCGATTTTCTGCTTCTTGCAAACTTCGACTTTCTGCTCCTTGCAAACAGTCTTCGAGTTTCTGCTCCTTGCAAACAGTCTTCGAGTTTATGCTTCTTGCAAACAGTTTTTGAAATCAGAAAAGTTTTTACCGAGTCTCTGTTTGTTGCTGATTTATTTCCTGGTGATTTCGAGCAAATAAGGAGATTAAGGGTGAATTGTATACCGTTAATCTATTGTGCAATCTTTGAACGAGACAGAGAAAATTATGGGCTGTTTTATCCTGGGGACGGCGGGGCTAAGTTATTGCTTGCACAATTTTTGGGCAGAGCCGCGAAACGTCTTAAAGAGAGCGACCTAGTCCGCGACTCAACCCAAGCAAAATTGGTACCATCGTTCCTTCTTTTTAATTCGAATTTACAGCATATTTACCAACAAGTTGCAGAGAAGGTGGTCGAGAGACGAAGCTCATCATCAAAAAGGAAGGGGTAAATTTGAACATGTCATGGATCTACGCTCCTTGGCTAACTCCATATTGATATTAGGAGTACCTCTCATATGGTCATAACTGTCCAGAGAATTTCAAGTAGGAAAGTTTGCTGTGTTTGTTGTCCCAGCTGAAAATATGGTGGTGCACACTTAAACATTTACTTATAATCAAAACCCTTTATCATAACTTGTCACGATCTGTATTTGCCATGTTTATAAGCTCCACTTTCTATCAGTGTACGCTGTAGGTATTTTTAACACAGCAAGTTGGTCACCTAAGTGGTTTTTGTCATACTAATATGGTAGACAAAAACAAATGATTGGAACTTATTTGAAATTAAGCATCCAAGCATATCCACCATTTTGCATAGAAATCGCCAATGTAATGTTGTCCCCGTATTTAAGAAATTGTGGAGGAAAACATTGTTTTAACACTGTGAACAGGTCTTAGAGGGTCTGGTTGTCTCGTCTAATTCCGCAAAGTCAGTAGTCTGATAACAAGCTGAACTGATCATCATGGGGTAGTTCTCCTTATTTGTTTCTGGCCTTTTGATTCTACTTCAAACTACAAAGAGATCAACAAAACAAATTGTTTTTAATGTAACAACTGAAAATGTTTGAATCTTAAACTCTATGGAGAATTTCATCCAAGAGGGGATTCCTAGGTTTTTGAAGCTTTAGTTCCATCAATGTCTTTACACTTTAAAATGGATGCCAGAAAATATTTAACGAAAATGCATTACAACTTTCATTCCTCCTCTGGCCATCCAAAGGTCACAAGCCTCATTATCCCATCTTTAGGATGAATTTCACAAGCCTCATTATCATGGTGTAAGAAATTTTCAATTGAATGAGTTCTACATCTGTTGAACTTTGCTTGGGAAATATCATGCTTGTGCTCTGTTTCTGCACAGTGACTCAATGTGTTTCATTTCTCAGAGAAACATGTGGTAAAAAAAGAATACAAAACTTTGCTGCATATGCACAGTGGGATACTATCAAGACTGCTTTCTGAGTCCCACCCTGCATTTTCATTCAAACTTACATTTTCTTTATCAACTTGCTCTCCACGTGCAAGGGATGAAGTACCATTCTCATCCATGTTTTCAGCATCTTGAAGTGAATCCACAGCATTAGATGCATCCCTACTCTCCATGAGGTCATTTTTTCTTCTGTTCTTAGCTTCTTGAACTTCTCTTTCAAGTCTAGACACGTGCTTCACCAAACACTCATCTAGGCTTGGACCTTTTGGAACATCTTTTTGTCTTAGAGAATGCTTTGTGCCTTCTGCATTGTCAAATGTGCTTCCTAATTTCTTCTTATCCTCGTTGATCTCCTTTTCTAACTTAGATGAATGCTTTACTAGAATATTTCCCAGGTCCTGAGCAGCACCAGATGAAGTATATTGTTCATAACTTCATATCCTCCCACTTCATGGAGCTCTTTGGATTCTTCTCTCCTCCTTCAGTAAGATGATTATTTCTCACATCTTTGGCTTCCCGCACCTCTCTTTCAAGTCACCAGAACTGTGTCGAGGGTGGAGAGAGAGAGCTTCGTTTGGGGAGAGGGAGGGCCTTCTCTATCTTTGTCGAGATGGAAAATGGGGAGGAGAGGTTCTCTGTCTCTGAGATTGAAAATGGGGAGAAAGCTCTCCTCCCCATTCCCTCCTTCTTCTCCCCCAAATTTTCGATCTCCCCCCCTTACCCCCGCTTTTTTTTTTTTACGTGTCACCTCCTGCACGTGCGCCCCACCCTCCCTCGCCCATTTCCCCAACATCTAGAATCACTCATACACCAAATGTAGAAAAAGCTGTGACTAAATGACACCAACAATTGTGCTAAAGGACATTATCATTATCTTACTTTCTGAAAGTCGCCACCACTTTTCTAAATAATATCACCACCTGTTGAAAAACACTACCAATATAAATAGAAAAAACTCTTCCACATATTTTCTTATCTCTCCCTTTCTTTTCCATGAAGCACCACTACCACCTCGTCTTTGCCACCGCCGGTCGCACCTCTTCTCTACTCTTCCTCTCGTCGAAGAAAAAAAAGGAGAAGAGGCAGAGATGAGATGTGGTGCGGCCAACAGTGGACGGGGCATGGGTGGTATGCCTGGTGGTGGTGTTGCTCCAGTGAAGAGGGAAGAAAATGTGAGGGGTGGTAATGTCCATCAGCAGATCCCAAAAAAAAGTGGAGTGATTGTGTCCTTCAGCAGAAGTGGTGGTGTCATTTAGTCACTGCTATATCCAAATCTAATTCGAATTTGGATATTGGATAGGAACTAGTGTCGCATCTAAATTCATCGGATATACAGGTTTAAACTCTACACCTGTAAGAGCATCTACAATGGTTACAATTGTTCATAGTTCAGTTTCAACTTGAAATTGACAATAAACCAGTCGGTTTGACAGAACTCCAAATCGAATCAAATTGAATGTATAATAAAACTGAACCAAACTTAACTTATATAAAATTTAATTAAATTGAAAATCTAACTGAATCGATAAAATAAATTTTAAAAAAAAATGCTAAACTGACCTAAATCAAGCAGAAATAAAACCAGGCCAAATTGGTATGTTCCAGCGTTTTAGTTGGTTCAGTTATGTTCAGCACTGCCAGTCATGATGTTGTAAGACATGCTTCAAAAAAATGTGGACAAGACGGAATTGACAAACCCACATTCACAAAAGAGTTTGGCGATTGAAAAAAGTAGATATAAAAGAATTATTAGAATTTTATTCATATATATCTTACACAAGGTATTAATTTATGTTACAAATACACTGCAATAAATACAAGCATAGATAAAAACCATAACATCATTTCTTTGGCATCTCTTGGACTAAATTAGTGATGGCATCCTGATCACTTTGGTTTATATTGGAGGCTGATCTCTTGATGAAATCTATACACTCTGCAACAGCTTCGCTCCGCTGTTGGTCCTTCATCTCTGATGATTTGACCAATTTAGCATTACGAGTACCCTTGGAGTTGGAGATTGCGGTGGACATCATAAAAGGAAAAACCATATCTCTAAAGCGTTGTAGCAATATTAACCATGCTAATCTCATACCACTGTTTCTCTTGTTGTTGCTGTTGCTACCATTTTCTTTTTCTTTGGTTACTGGAAAACTTATCGATCTCTTCATGCAACTTCCTTTCCTCATTTTTCCCTATTTATGTTGCTTCTCTATCGTTTATGTTGCTTCTCTATCTCTGTGTAGTTTGTAGTTCCAGTGTTTGATGTCAATTTCATATATGTTGAGCTTCCACAAGGAAAATACATCAACAAGAATCTTTATATCATTTAACTTCTATCATGCTTTTGTTGTTAAGTACTCTAAAGAATTTTGTCTTGGCCTTCTTGGCACAATTTGGAGTTTTGATCCATTTTTTGTTTTGTTTACCATCTTTAAATGTGGGTTAAGGACACCTTTCATTATCTACCGTCGATGAATTTAGAATCTATATATTTCAGATCCAGTGAACCACATTAAGGATGGATGATGGAGAGTTCTTGTGAACCCATTTAAATGTTGATCAGTAACATAGGTCAATGTGTTAGGTACAAGGTCCACGAAGTTCCATGATTATAGATTTAGAGGGCCTTATGATTCCTATAAGGAAGAAAGAGTTCACATTGTCTTGCACACCAACATTTGTTTTTATTGTGTTATTTAACAAAATTTGATTCCCTTGTTAAGCTTTCTATTGGTAGGTTATGATTTTTTTGTCTTACAGCTGATTAAAAATAGATGGTGTAGCTCACAAGTTCATGTAACTCACAATTTAGCGACCTTTATTTTCTGTAAACGTGTAGAGCTTGGATTTGCAAAGCCGTTCACGCCGCTTAGGGCATCTTTGGTTGCATGGAATTCATCTAACTGCATGGGAAGTGAAAGGCATGGGAAGTGAAAGGAGAACGACATATGGAAGCAAGTGAGGTTGGATACTCGACTCATAATTATACTCTTCAAAATGCTTTTGGCATGGGTTAGGTTCATTTGAGTTGGATTTGATTCAAAAGAAGTATGCTAAATAGAAACATTTTAAAACAATGTGAGCACTTGGGAAAGGAAACAGAGCTGACATTTATCCATTTGGTACCTTATTACAGTATTACTCTTTGTTTTAAGTATACATTATTAGCACCAGGCTAAACTCTCATTCAGCTTCCAACAAATACTCAACTTGAACAAAAATTCAAATAAGCAATGAGATTAAAATTTCAAGGATTGACGTCGGATCATTACATAATTCACACTAATTACTTTCATCCGGAAAACATGAGTATTCAATTTCCCGTTTAGGATATATGGAGTCCACTATCTTGATTTCCTTTCTTCCTAAAGAAAATCCCTCCAATTAAAGGGATCAATGGCTTCTTCTTCTTTTTCTTCATAGAAGGATGTCTTTCAAGTAGTACTTTTTCGCTAATTTCTGGGGTCATTACTCGGGCCAATGCAGGTGGGCTCGCAAACTGCACATACCTCTTCTTTTGAAATTCAGGCCTGTCTTCACTAATCTTTACTTCAACTGTGGTTGCATGTTCAACAAATTTAAGATCTTCAATCTCGGACTCAAACCTTCTTTTCTCCAATTCTTTTGCCCTCAACTGTTGTAGCTCACTCTTTGTTCGTTCTAGCTCTTGTTGAAGACTTGTAAGACTGTTTGCCATTAGTATGCTTTCTTCTCTTGCTTTTTCTAGGCTTTGTTTTGTTTCTTCGAGTTCTGCAGTAATATTTCCCAACTTTGGGCCATTTTCGCTAGCTGCGGCTCGCATCTAATTCCATAAAATAAAATAAAAAAGTCATGAACTGAATTATTGCCCCCACCGGTGGCCTTAATTGATATTCGCCTTTGTATGCATTATTTAGATCAGTGCATGTAACATAAAAAGAAAGGTTCATTAGGCATTGATTCATAAAAAACATATGAAAAAGGCTATAGATTGATTCATTAGCAAGGCTTAAACTTTAGCATAAATTTCTTGGAATCGCCAAAACCTGATTAGTGGATGATGATAAGAATGAAAAAGAATTGTAAAGTGACTAAAGGCAGGGGCACACATGATAAAGAAACCAAACAACTAGCAAAACAGATCCACACAGCTCAACCCACAAAGGAAGCTTGTACTTGGGTACAAGCAATACCACTGCACATTTTCTGGAATCTAAGTTCCAACAGATCTTCTCACTTTACTCAACACACAATACTCTCATTTTTCTGCCACTCCTATATTCTACTAGAGAGCTCCATTATCACACGATCTTTCTTTGTTTAATTAGGACCTTATCATGATTTGCAACTCTTGCAATGATCAATAATAATACCAAAAAAAAATGCAGAATTGCAAGTGTAACCGATACAGATGTACGAATGATGTGATAATTCTCAACCGAAAGTTATGTCTACAAGAATATAAGTTTTTGGAATAGAGTGACTGGTTTTGTTTCTTGTTCACTCTTGCAGTATCAATGCTCTAATGTCAATCTAATCATGATTTTTTGTCTAATATTATAGTATATTGGTATCATGGTTTTTATACCAGAGTTATCCTTAATTTTGATCCAAGTTGTGAGGGTGGGCGTTTATACAAAAACACATACAAATGAACAAGAAAATCAAATTCGTGATGTTAAAGTCACAGTTAACATAAATATACTAGTACAACTTCGCAAACTACCTTTAAAAGGGGTGAAGAAAATCCTTATCTACCATCCATATATGATTTCTAATAGTGATACAAATGACTTAAAGACGAAGACAAAATCCTTTCAGTGTAATAACTTAGGAGCAAGGGAACATGCAGAGGTATACCTCTTTGAGCTTGTTGGAATAAACTTCACCAGCTAAAACTCTCTCACCAAACAACATGACAGCCTGCTTAACAGATTGAAAGGGTTGCCTCGTATCGATCTCTGCCCGTCCTCTCATCACCTCAATATTACCACCACCTTCTTCATTGTCCATCTTGTTCAACCCAACCCTTGTCACTAGTAGACTCTCTCTTCAATTCCTTATAGTGTCATTAATGTGACGACAGGGATCTCCTTTTTCGGTGTGTATAAATAATATTGAAAGAGAGGAAAAGAAATGAAACAATTGGGAGATATGTCGTTGTTAGAGTTTTGGTTGGGGGAGTAGCTAGGAAGAAGAGTGGTTTATTTGAAAATGATAAAACAAATTGGCTTCGTTTCTTCGCGTCCACTTCACTTGAATTCTTTTTGTCAATTGAAAGTGAAGCTCTGTTTGTTGCATGATCATGATTTGACATTAAACCCAAAGAAGGGTCGGAACTTGTCTAGAGAGCCAGGCTAGGCATGTGAGGCCCACGTCAGGTCAGGCTCAGTATCCTCCATCATCTTAGAAATGCTCATGATGCCCCAATCGAACACAATCACACGCACATAAAAACCACTGACACTGTCCTGACACTAGGGCCTGACTCTCTAGATTTTTTGGGGTCCATATATAGACCCATTTTCAATATCCATTGTAGATTATTAAACAAAACAGACCCTTTACATAATTAGCAGCATACCATGCCTGGAGAAACATAAAGAAAAGTGAAGAGACTGCTTAGATTCCACGCTTCCCTTTGTTCTTATTGTACATTTATGGGACTTTTTCTTTTTACAGTTTTATTTATGAAATCTGTAAACGGACCATCAGAATATCCTATTGAACCGCCTCAATCTGAACCATTTACAATGCATTTGTGCAATGCTGCAAGTCTCAATCTAAGTCACTCTTTCGTAAACTGCATGCACAACCAAAGAGTGGATTTCAAGCAGTCCCTTCTACGATCATATAATGCTAGTAGAGTTCATTATCTTTTTTTTTTCTTGCATATTTCCTATTTCATGTTGCTGTTTGATAGGCATGGAAACTGAGTTGGGGCCTTGGGCCGGGGAACTGGGTTAATCTAGTTTGATGCTCCTCTCTTGCGATGTCATTTTGAACAGTGGCAATGAAAAGAAGTCCAACTAATTTGTTCAAAACATGATCAACAATAAAACTCGTGAAGTGTTGTTGACTTATCAAAATCAAACACCACTATAATATGGAGATACTCCTTCCCACCCTTTTGGAATTCTTCTAAAATAAGGCAAACAAACAGGGAGAGTTTTTGTTGCGGCCAGTGGAAGCGGAACAACAAATCTGTGTGGAATGGTAATATCTTATTTGTGAATAGTGTTGAATATGTATACAATATTGTACAATCAAACATACAAACAAACAGTATAAATACACATAATAGGGAAGACAACAAACTCACATGGTTCGACAAGCTTGTCTACTTCCATGGGGTAAAGAGTAAAGCTTCACTATTGAGAATGAATAATACAAATGGAGAGTCTCCTACAAAATATATGTCTAAATGACACCACACATAGGCTGGGCGCATGTAATCACACTCTCTCCATTTCTTCTCACACAAACATAAACGGAGAAGAACTCAAGGACACAAATCTCTCACACAAACAGAAGGAATCCAACTGAAGCTCGAGTGACGATAAATTGAAAGAGAAACCTTTTCATCCCTTTTATGGCCAATCAAAAGGTATTGTTCATCAACATCTTTTTTCTCCCTGTCAACCATTTCGGCTCCACTGAAAGAAGTTTTGTCCACTGATTTCAAGCTCATTTTTTCGGCCATCTCCTTCTTCGTTATAGCTCATCTTCTTACAACTTCTTTTTCCGCTCAACACAAATTGAGGATGTTGTTCTACCACCTTCTCTGTTTCACACTATGTTTTTTAAAATTTTCCACCAGCATGGGATGGAGTTTTGAACTAGACTTTCCATAAATACAATGTGCACAAATTTTCATATTGCATATTGATGTAGTCGATTCCCGCTCTCTTTTATCACTGCTTACCTAGACATGCAGAGGTAACACAATTAGCCAAGGACCACCATGTGGTGGCCGATGGCACTCTGATGCTTAAGTTAGATAAGGCTTAAAGTTGTAAATTGGTATTTTGTAGCGTACATTAAGTTCATCGACCTTAATTTTCTTTTATTGTGTAGGAGTCCTTATTCGGCTTGGTATTTGGTGGCGTAGCTTAGGGAAAAAAAATTTGCTGGAGATATTTTCTTGTTTGGCAGTTGTCCATGTGGGATGGTTTTGCTACACGACTTGTGGTCTAAGATTCACGGGAGACGTTTCCCTTTATGAGTGTTGTCCATGCAAGGAAGTTTCATTTTTCAGACTTATACTTTAGTATTTGTTTCCTAGTCAGAACCGATGTATTGCTGGCCCGCCTGTCTTGGGTCAATCCTGAAGATATTTGCCTTATCAAGGCTTACAAGTATTGAGCTTAACCACGTGACGTGTGGGCTGATTGGCTCTTTGCATTTCGAGTCCACGCGTTCTGGAATCTGACAGTAATGGGCTTGACGTTGTCTGGGTCTCGCTGGATTGTGCATGCAATCAGGCATGTTTGTTCTATTGACGATATTATCATGACACATGTTCGGTGCTGATCAGATGACGGTTTGGTGTATTATCACATATCATCATGTCTTCTACCAAATGTTTATTCAATAATTCGTACAGAATCTTTTCACATTTACTACTTGTACGCAAATGTCAAACCCTTGATGTATCTCAATATTCATCTTTTGAGTTATCAATAATTCCACCATAAACAACATCCACGGGGCCTTCAACAACACAATTTGTTCTACCAAATTCAACTTTTTGATTACTTGTAACTATACTCCTCTCCAAGAAGTACAAGTTACCATTCCAAACGACTTTCAAAATTACCAGTGCACTAGAAACGACCTTTTGAACTTTACCTTTTACCACAACCTTGTAAACTTTGGACTGTAAAGCACTAATGGATATGAGATTCTTCTTCAAATCGGGTACATACCGAACATCATTTAAAATTCGAGCAAGTCCATTATGCAGTTTTAACTTGATTTTCATCTATCCCTGCAATTTTGTATTTATCATCGTTGCACACACTAACAACACCGTCATCCATCTATCTAAAGTTAGATAACCAGTCCCTACGGGGACACATATAATAGGTAAAACCCAAATCAAACAGACTCACCAATGTTGAAGTTGCAGACAATGATTAAACATTTTTCTCATCTTCATTCAAATTGTGCACCAAATATACATATGACTTTTCTTTGCTTTCAATTTCTCATAGTTAATTTTCCAATGACCATTCTTATAACAGAAGGCACATTTATCATTAGGCAAAAAAAAATTGTCCACATATTTTTCTTTTGGTTGCGATATTTCTCTATTACCACCATTCTTATTTTCAGATTTTCCCCCTTGCAACCAATACTTTAGACGTTGCTTCCCTATGGACCTTGAGATCCTTCCTCATGAAGGAAAATTGTAACAAGATGTTTACATTCTTCTGGAGGAAAATTCAAAAAGCACAAAGGCTTGTAATTTTTCTGGAACATCTTCTTCCAAATTCAGCAGGTCGACAATAAGCCTATTGAACTCATTCAATCCATTACGTGCAATGTGAGTTCGGTTTGAAGTTCGGAGTGAAACCATATGTTTGGGAAATTCCAACCCTATTTCATTTGTTTGGGTTTTGTTTGAGTTTCTTTTTAAAAACCATATTGATAGGGTCTGCATTTTGTTTGTAATCTATCATTTGAATCAATCTCTCAATCTAATTTATCCTCAAGAGATGTAAAATATTCAATCTAATATGTGAAAAAACCGAGTTTGTTTCGAAATTA
The DNA here is from genome assembly GCA_003290165.1 of Berberis thunbergii. Lineage (NCBI taxonomy): Eukaryota > Viridiplantae > Streptophyta > Magnoliopsida > Ranunculales > Berberidaceae > Berberis > Berberis thunbergii. The sequence continues at coordinate 276,361 of QNQO01009326.1, read as the reverse complement.
GTTTGAAAATTTGTTAGTTGGGAAATTCGTATCAGTTTGTTCATTTGTTCGTAAGATTTTCAATTGTTTGTTTGTCAGGTTTTCATTTGTTTAGGGTTTTGAGTTGTCTCCATTTGTGTATATTGTTTGAGGTTTTTATGTTTAAAAAGAAATCAATGGGTATTTGTAATTTGTCTATAATATGAATTTGAAACAATAAAGTTTGTTAATTTGTTTGTCAAACTTCGAACTGTTGCATTTTCTATCACATGCTAATGAGAAAGAAATAAAGGCTCCCTATGTCATTATCAAAGCAACTATCGAAGATGCTCTAAAGCGTAAGGACCGTCATTTATAGACACAAAATGCACTAGTGGAGCCAAAAATTCGCAAGGAGTTGAGATAAGTAGTACACCTGATAAAGACACAAAGGTGAAGATAAGGGGAGAGGCCTCTGACAATGTGATATCCCTTAACAAATTCGGGGCCCTTGCGGAAGAACACTTGGAAGGAGTTGATGAGGGTAATGAAGCAGAAACGAAGCCACAACAAGCAAAAAACATGGCGTCTCAACACACAAGTGGGACTAAAGCCGAAACTGAAAATACACAAGACCTTTTAAAGGGCGCTGGTTACACATCCTCGGAAATCAAAATGGCAAGGCCGACAGAGCCATGTGATGAAGCAAAGCCTGAAGACGGTTTTTCTAAAGCGACACCGATGTGGACGGTTCCTTTTGTGGCCGATAGTAGTTATGAGAAAGACCAAGGTCAGTCCAAACTTGTTGAAACAGAGGATCAGATGAATTCACAGGTACCAACTGCTGCGACCCAGACAGCAGGCGCTGAAACAGATCAGCAGGCAGTGTTTGGGTTGTTGGAGGATTGTAGGGATGATTGTAGGGATGTAGGTTACTCACCCAATGGGATTGGAACAGCGATTCAGGCGGCGGATTCAGACGCTGAAGTAGCAGCAGAGACAGGTTTGTCTACCCCCATATCTAACTCAGAGGAAAACCCAATGCAAGTAATGGAGGTGCTTCGTGCGATCGCTGGTTTCGGAGGTCTAGGGGAAGATCCCACAACGCTCATGGCTTGCCTAACACCCCAAAACGTTAAGGAAATGCAGTCAGAAATTGCACGAATAGGCATGGAGGCAGTGGTCGCTGAATTGCAAACTTCAATTAAAGAGGCAGCAGCAAAGGTGGGGCAAAACTCTAGTGAAAAAGACCGTGAAGTTACCACAATACAGACTCCCACGGCAGATGTTCCTCGAAGGTCCTCTCGAAGCAAGAAGACAAATCCTAAATTCAGACAATAACTTGTTTATCGCTTTCTGCTTGGTTTTTAATACGGGTAAAGTCGTAATGCACCCCCGTATAGAATGTAAGTCAATTTTTTGATTAAAAAAAAAAAAAAAAAAAAAAAAAAAAAAAAAGATCCATCTCATCGAAAAAATGGGGTGCTACCCGTTTAGCCTTACCCACCCTATTTTGTTCGGGGACGAGTACCCGTTACCACCCGAAACAACTCACCGTGGACACGGCTCAAGCTTGTTCAAGAAAAGAAATTTAAGTTTCGGACCTTCGTTGCATTCCATTACAGCAGCTTCTGACGACTTTTTGTTTCTTGCTGACAGAGAGTAAAAAATTCAGAGCAGAGACCAAATCCAAGGCAAAATCAAAACCCCCAATTCAACTCTCATTTTGCCCTAATTTCCACCTTCGATCTCTGTCGATCAACAATGGTAATCTCGATCCCTTCAATTTGATTTCCCCAAGAACGTAATTTGTTTCTCTGATCTATCTCTAACGTCCTCTGTACTGTCAGATTCGATTCATATTGCTTCAGAACAGGCAAGGCAAAACCCGTCTCGCCAAGTACTACGTTCCGCTTGAGGAGTCAGAGAAGCACAAAGTCGAATACGAGGTGGGGTTAAGTCCTTTTTTCTTGAATTTGTTCTCAAAATTTGTAATCTTGTGATGTAAATTTCATCTACTTGATTGCATTTTGCAGGTCCATCGTTTGGTTGTAAATAGGGATCCCAAGTTTACAAACTTCGTTGAGGTTCGTTCGTAATCTCTTGCTATTTCATACCCAGATCTTATCGTGATAAACATTTATCAAATTCACAGTTAATTTTCTATGTCATTTGTGATAATTTGTTGGTGAAGTTTGGGTTTCGCTTCAACTGTGATGTGTATATGTTCAAGGTGTATGTTGAGAGTCCTGAAGTTAAATGGAAAGGGGTTCAATATTGTTACGGAGATCATGAACTAAGCCATGTTTTTAGGAATTATGGAGATCATGGTTATGGTTATAATATTGTTAGCTAGGAAACGAGGTTCTGGTGGTAAAGAGAAATCTAGTTCTAGGAGATTGTTGCCAAGTTCAAAGATAATAGTTAACATGGAAGCTTTGAAGATGACATTGTAGTATTTTGACAGCACTTTAATTTTGCAATTTTCCTTTGCGAGGGAGCCTTTTTACCATTTCCCAATTCATGGCTTTTGTGCTTCACAAACAATGAATGAATTAGTCATACGTTTCTCTATTGCCCATTTACTCCATGTTTGGACTGCACCTTTTGTATGTAAAATACTTCTCAGAGAAATGGGCCATTGCCTTGCACTGACGGGGTTACCTATCTTGTTTGCAGTGCACTTTGGTGTGTGTGTCGTTTGTTAGTTGGGGGGGGGGGGGGGGGGGGGGGGGGGTGGTGGTTTGGTTAACAGTTAAAGGTATCTTTCATAGCTTCGACAAATGCATTTTGAGCAACTTTGAATTCAACATTCCTATACTCTTCTTCATTTCCGAATTCCTTTTTTATTTTTAATATTGCGACTACTAGGGGTGCTCACCGTTCAAGGTCATAACATTTACTACCAGCACAGTTCAAAATATCAATATGGTAGGAATAGGATATATCGGCCCCTGAAAATGGATAAATATTGTAGATATTGTGGATAATTCTTCTAATATCGGGATGCATCCGAATATATCATTATATTTTGGATAGTTTCACCTAAAAATGGATAAATAACGAGATATCTTGAACCATGTCTAAAAGTACTCAAATTCAAAAGTAGTTTGTCATGTAATGTAATATATGAGAATTTAGGGGAGATGGGAAGCATAATGAACTAACTTGAAATACATGTATATGTTCTTGTTGTTCGAGTCCTTTCTTTTCAGTGGGGAATCTTATCTAAGGTTGATTTAATAATCTCATCATATCTGGTCTTTTCGTGATCGCTTGGTTTTCACAATAAAGTTGAACCTTTATATATCTATTTATACTCACATGCTTATGCCAAATCATGCAAATATGCCTAATGCGAGTTTGGCACATAGTTGAGAACATCATTTTGAAGAGGGTTAAAGAGATGGGCATTGGAGGCAATGAAAGATTAGATGGTTATATAATTATTTTAAGTTAATAAAGGAGACAGCCATACCTGGTTTTTGAGAAAATAATCAGTTCAAAGAGCCTCCTGGTGAAGGCTTTTTTTGCCATTGACTTCCAACATTTTCTATACATATTTCAAGTAATATAATCACTGTGACCTACTATGGTATTACCACCATTTTCTGTTCATGTCATCCATCTCTTAGAGTATTCCTTCAATAAGCAACAGCCCTTGTTCCTTGGTTGCTATATTAGGATGTTTGCTGTAACTGGCAAGACACACTCCTTTATGAATTTGTTGCCTCAATTTACTCTAGGAACCAAGTCATATCCCAAGTAAAACTCCATGCCTTTCCGTGACACAACTTTAGTATCACTTCATGTTCCTTCTGTCCACAAATTGGCTCATATTTCAAATAAAGTTTGAATTTTTAGTTATTTCTTCAGTCTGTTCATTTGGACATGATTATGACCGACTTGATGCGTGCTTGCAGTTTCGTACCCACAAGGTTATTTACAGAAGATATGCAGGGCTGTTTTTCTCCATGTGCGTTGACATTACGGACAATGAGTTGGCTTACTTGGAATGCATCCATTTATTTGTGGAGATATTGGATCATTTCTTCAGCAACGTGTGTGAGCTAGATTTGGTGTTTAATTTCCATAAGGTTTGTTTTCTTGTGAGTTTTTTGTTTTTGTTTCTTTTCATTTTTCTTCAGTCCAAGTTGAATGAAGTTCTAAAGTAGTTTTTTTGTTTCGTTTTTGTACACTTTTTTGTTTTGTTTTCGTACTACCAATAATTGGTCTTTGAGAATCCAAACATGACAACAGAAACCCCTCATATGAAAATTAATGCAAACTACCAATAATACAGAGCAATTGCAAATTCAAGAAATGCTTACCACTTTCCTTGTCCTAGGAATTTATAAGATATTTGTTGCAGAACGACTCTGTATAACTAAAATGCTCAGGTCATCGAACACATGGTCTTCTATTATTACTCATATTTCTATTTTATATTTTTGGAAAAGGTATATCTGATACTTGACGAATTCATTCTCGCTGGGGAGCTTCAAGAGACGAGCAAGAAGGTACCTTCTTTACTTTACAAGACATGAAATCCAAATATTTTACTATTCAAAACTTAGTTTGCATCATTCTAAGAGTGTGTTTGGTTGCATCTTGCATGGAATACTATGCCATGGGAATCCATGAGGGGACCCCTATATTTTAGGCTAATTTAAGGTATTACTCCATATCCACCATTTAATTTTGTGTTCAATGGTGGGAATGAAAGTCTCATTAACATGAGAATCACATGCCTTGGGGGACCAAGGAGTGTGATTCCCATGTTCATGGGAATTTCATTCCCACCATTGATCACAAAATCAAATGGTGGATGTTGAGTGATACATCAATTAATTAAGCCTAAAATGTAGGGGTCCCCTCATGGATTCCCATGGCATAGGATTCCATGCAACCAAACACACCCTAAGTGTTTTTCCATGATCTTTGATTTTGTATAAAAGGAAAATAGTTTTGTTGTTCCAGAGGTTACTTGATATAAAAATAGGGGATCATCCCATGATTTATATCGAATCCAGAGTCTTGGTTTGACAGTTAACTCACAGTTTGCCCGGCATGTGTCTTGGTCTCAATGATAACTCACAGATTATCATGGCATTGGTGATTTTGACCAATTACTTTGATTTCTTTCACACATTGGAGAGTTCTCTAGTCTATAGTCTTCATTTCATGAAAAGAAAATGACTAAGTTTCAATAGAAAGGCAAGTTGATTGTAAGTTTGCAAACTGATGACAAGTATTTGATTATAGTTCCAAATTGTTTTAACTTGCAGGCCATAATCGAGAGAATGGGCGAGTTGGAAAAGCAAGAGTGAGGTCACATTACATGGATGTCTTCGAGCTCATTTTGTCTAGTGTGCTTCATTGTCCAATCCCTGAGAAAAGAAAAGACTTATTTGATTTTCAATGTGAAACATCATTACGTAATAGAGTCTGTGAGCTTGTAATTCTGTATATCTTGGATTGTATATGTTTTATACGCTGAATTGCAGTAATTGAGATCATTTGGGTACAATGTTGTTAGCCTTTTCTCAGTCCACATTGTTCCTTCTTGCCAAACATTCTGTTTTAATTTGTAATCAGGAAGTCAAATTTCTTCAGTTCAGTGGCAGGCTCTCATATCATAAAGGTGACCAACTGTTTTCAGTTCATCCTCTCCTCTTAAAATGAAATACCTGAATAAATCACCCCATATTGTTTTCCCTACATTTGTGGAGTACTTTTTGATATACAGGTATTCTTTCTGGTGTTCTTTAGTTTATCAAAATAGTTTGAACGCCTCGTGGAAGTTGATGCATTTCAAACAACAGTTGTTATCATTGAAATGGGTCTAAAAATTACCTTTACTTCCAGCGTAAAACTATGTAACAGGTTCGACAACTGCTGGCACTGTTTATGATTTTTTTTTTTTTAAATTTCTTCTCACCTGCAGTTAACAATTAGGTATAAATCAATTTCGTATGAAATGTTCAATGTACTAAATGAGGAATTCATGACGTTTTAAGAATGTATAATAGATCCACATGTTAAACAGGGTCTCAATCACTCCGTTTTTAATCAAGTAGTCAATAATGTGTACTATGTTTAAGTAAGGAGTTTGGGTGTTTCAGACATTGTTATAAACAAGGTCAACGAGATTGAGCTTCAGCTAATTAAGTTTACATCCTCTTTTCGTATACCAATTGGGTCCAGTTACTTTAAGTTCAGAATCATTTTGTATGTATCAATTGGCTGGAATATCCACATTGTTGTCTGAAGTCCAGTAGCATGTATATGTAGTTCTTCCACCTAATGGATGACATAGTTATTTCAGAAGGAAACCAATTTGCTGTTTGAAATGGCGGTTTTGCTAGCTAATACAACAGAATTCCCAAGAGAAACAGCATTGTTCTAGCAAAACAAATTTGACTGTTTAATTGCTGCATTGATATCAATGTCAGACTTACCAATGGTTGAAAAGGAATGTCCAGGAAATGAACACGTTTATGCAGTGGGGTTGATTTGTTGGTGAGAAAATGGAATTTGGCATCTGAAAATCCAATGCAGACATCCCCTTAGTTTGGCATGGCCAAGTCGTATAATCTGTAACAGTTAAGGTGAAACCTAGACTTGATCGAGGATTGAAGAATGGTATAAGATGTTAAACACGGTGGAAAATAGACCCACTGCGAGATTTGATTTTCACCATTAACCTTCATCCTCAAAATGGCAGTTCGGCATCAACCTTATTATAAAAAGTTTTGTCATCCTCTGACTTTGTCTGTCTCCCTTAGAGTTGACGTGACATTTGTATCTCAAGTATGTGTGCCGTCCATTTTGTAGATTCCCTAACTTGTTTGTAGCGAAAGGACGGAAGGTATCTTCTAGAATTTCATGTTCTGTTTCTATGGCTACATGTTGGCGGCATCTTCTGATTGTAATATCCACAAGAGTTAGTCACCGTCAACTGTCTATTTATCATTTCGGGCACTCCAATGCTTCATGTTTGAAGCTATTCACGCTTCAAATTTCGGTTTCTCCAAGTAACCTAGTTAACATATTATCAGGCAAGGTCAAGACCCCTAGGTTCTCCAACTCAAACACCAAAAAATTCTCGTGTTGTTTTAGTTTCTGATTTTTAAGTTCCGATGGAGCTATATGTTTCTCGAATAAAACCATTTCTTTTAACAGCGTTTTTGGTTGTTGTCTTCAGTTTAGCAGGCAATACCTCTTTTCTTTACAGTTTTCGTTTTGGGGAAGGTTGTTCTGTTACTGACACTGATGGATATTTCTCTGATTGTGCAGATTGTTATGATCCTTTGGACCCCAATGGGAACATCACAATTACATTCGATATCCATAAATATGTAGATGATGGCTATATGGTTAGTATGATTCTGTTTGAGCTTTCATCCCCATGGTGTTCTTTGATTTATCCTTCCCTTCACTTTACCTATGAAATCAACCGGTCTCTGTTTCACTCTTGTTGCTTCAACTATTTTGTTCATCATCCAATATTTATGTTTCACTATATGTGATGTCACTGTCTGCAGGCAAGGGTTACCATCGAAAACTTCTACCAGTATCGGCACATTGACAGACCTGAAGGTTGGCAGCTAGGATGGACATGGATGAAGAATGAGATAATCGAGTCTATGAGTGGTGCCTTTGCTACAGCACAAGGCAACTGCACAGAGTTCAAGTACCAAAACCCTCATTCGTGCGAAAGAAGCCCAGTCATAGCTGATAACACCCCTGAAGCCAAGCCAGAAAATCGATCAGAAAGCTGTTGTCATGGAGGTGCTCTCTCGGCATGGGCAATTGATCCTTACAACTCCTTTTCATCTTTTGAAATTTTAGTTGGCAACTTGGATCACAACTCTGCGCAATATGTGCCTCCACAAAATCTCACTTTCACAACTCCGGAGCCAGGGTACACATGCAGTTCTGTAGTGGATGTTCCACCTACATTATATTCAGATGTTGGTGGAAGACGCCAACTGCAGGCTTTAAGTAAGTACCTTCCTACACAGGCCATATCTGTCGGTTTACATGTTCAGTACATTCATAAAAGTTTTGATGAATCTCACAAGCAAAACTAAAAAGCCTGGAAAGTGCATGGCTTTATTTGTTCCAGATAGTTTTTATTTTAACTAAAAGCAAATTTACCTATTCTGTCTGAATTCAATTAAATCAAACGATTTTATCAATTAAGTGGTGTTTGGTAACACATTTGAAGTCTGATAAGATCTTGAGTGAACTCGATGTCCATTTCAATTTTCAGTTAAGACTTCAGTTCCAACGTTTTCATGTAAGATTTGATGTTCATCTGAAATGTCGCAGGGACTTGGAAATCAACATGCACTTACTCTTCTTTTGTAGGTAAAAGAGCACCTATTTGCTGTGTTTCGCTTTCTTCATTTTATAGTCATACTATCACTTCATGCCCTCATTGCAGTTGTGGATGCAAAAGAGCCGGCAAAGATGCACAAACATGCATTAGGTGTGTTCTATTTCCCATCTCCTTGGATTCTATTAAGCTATGTTTGAATGACACATAATTGCATAGAAAGATTTACATTAAAGTGCTCACTTGTTTCGATTTTTAAGAAATTGTTAATGCCTGCAGTGAAAATTACTTGAAGGACGTTGTCAATCTCACTAATACAATCCAGTGCACCGACCACATGTGCCCTGTCCGAGTCCACTGGCATTTAAAAACCAACTACAGAGAATATTGGAGGGTGAAGTTGACAGTTTCTAACTACAACTTTGGGTTGAACTACACTGACTGGAATTTGGTAGTTCAACATCCTGGCCTCAGTAAGAAGCATGTAATATACAGCTTCAACAGTACATTTTTGCCAACTGAAGGCTTCGCAGGTCATTACTCATTTAAGTTCTTTCCAGTTCGGTTTCTATGCTTTCATAATTCTGCTGATCAGTTCTGCGAATGCTTACTTCTTTACATTTTAAGACTAGAGTTTTCTTATGAGCAAGCTAAATGGCCTTGGTCTTTTTTTTTTCCAGTCTGATGATTAAGATTTGTTTCATACATATGTTGCAGATGAGGTAGCTCTGTTCTGGGGAGTAGATTTTTACAACAAGATGCTTCTACAATCCAGCAATAGAATGGAAGTTGGCTCAGTAACATCGGAGATACTTATGGAGAAGGATTTGGATTCATTTACTTTAAGTAATGGGTGGGGTTTCCCTCGAAAGGTCTATTTTAATGGCGAAAACTGTGAAATGCCTCTTCCAGATGATTTTCCTATGCTGCCAAATGGTAGTTCCATCAAGCATCCTCACCATTGCTTGTTCTTTCTTCTCATTACACTCTATCTGATTCTGAAACATTAGTTGAATGGGAGACTGGAAGCCATGAATCAAAGCCATGCACATACATGCTTTCTTTTTGTAGATGTCAAGGAACGGTTGTATTCGCTCGTGACTTATGAGTCTAATTTCTAATTGTAATTATCTTGCAATTTTAGTCCCAGTAGGATGATTAGGAGTTTTTGGTGTAGATAATAATGGAAGACACTTTCTTCTGTTTTCTTGTACAACTTTATCTTATTTTGTTCTTATATATTTTGAACTTTTCTTTTCTTTGGGACATCCATTTGACCAAATGAGGGATAAAAAAGGATGTTATATGAAAAATAATTGAAAACAAAGAAGATGAAAAATAAAGAAAAACAGAAGAAAATAAAGCTTATTAAAAAGAAGAAAGAGAGGATAGGTTGTCGATGGGCATGGGACGGGTATCTTGCTGCCTTGGGTGATCATGTACGGTCAATCTATGTGAAAAAAATACGATGAAAGAAAGAAAAGTTGAGTGTATATATATTGTTTGACGATGACTATATTTTTTAGTCTTTATTTTATGGTGAAATACTTTTACTATTTTAAATAAGTTTTCAAATAATTTTGAAAGAAAACATGTGGTTAAATATCATCGTCAACCTCAATATCTGCCTTTTTCTCGTCCCCAACTTTTTTTTCATGAAGTATTTTTTTTTCTTTGCAACTAAACACAATAGTTGAGTTGACCTTGATGGTTTGTTCATCGTCGGTTTTGAAATTTGAGAATTGTAATAATTTGACTAGACTAATCTGACCTTATTTACATGTTAACCAAAAATGAATGTAAATGAAATTCATTAAAAAATATATATGAATTATTTGACTATTCTTAATATGATTTGGTATTTGGTCAACATATTTTAAAAACAATTGAGTTTCAACCATCTATTTTTGTGTTTATCAGTCAATTCGGTTTAATTTTATTAATCAACAAAATACAAAAATATATGAATAAGTGTATTTTTTTATTCAAAGCTAGCCCAAACTTAATCGTGAATACTCTTAGGGGGTGTTTGTTTGGGTTAGACATCTAACTAGAGGTATTTAGAGGTAATATAAATCTCTAATCATATACATAGGTGAATATCGAGTTAGACTTCTCACCAAACATCTCATTGAAACTGATGCGTTCAAAAATCATCTTCTTGTGCGTTTGACCTACAAAACAATCGTTAGACCACCAATGACCATCTTTTTGGTGGCCGAATGCTTAAGTCGGTAACTCTGTTGAAAAAATAAAGTAAATATAGACTAAACTCAGTTAAAGTTGCATACCTATATCGAATGTTCTTTTTACATTTTATAATGGTCGTAGTTAACTCTCTACGTGACTTAAGTATGTGAAACACAACGAAAAGAAATGTTTTTTTGTAATAGTCTCCTCCTTAATGGAGATGCGTTCGGGAAGGCGTAACTCCCTCTACGACTATTTTTTGGTGCAACGTTCATCTTATTTATGAGATAACTCGTGTGACGTAGCGGGTTGCTAGGTGCGCCCTAACTTGCGAATTCACAAAGAGAAGGAAGGTAAAATTCTCACACAGAGAAATAGAAACTTAGTTTTTTTTATTTATTTGAAACTTGATGCCTACAGATCATATTGCGCTGGTATTTATACATGAATTGTTGCAGAAATACAAGAAAAAATACACGCGGGTCGTTTGACTTTTGACACGTTGTGAGCGGCGTTTGGGTGGAGTTCCTGTATCAGAGCAGCGCTTGGCGGCTTGGTGCAGTTCCTGCATCAGATCTCCCCCTCTAGAACACAACTCGTCCTCGAGTTGGAATAAGGCAAAGGAGGTGGTCCATGGTACTCGTACAGATCTTGAACATTGAAGGTCTTCGAGATCGTATATGCGTCTGGAAGATCAATGACATATGCATTATCATTAATCTTGTGAAGGATTTGAAATGGACCTATCTTCTTTTGTTTAGGCTTGTTGTATTCTCCAGCTGAAAGTCGTTCTTTGCGCAAATGGACCATCACAAGATCCCCTTAATGAAATGATTTGTGTCTCCTGTGTTTGTCAGCGGCAACTTTGTACTTCGTGGTAGATTCTTCCAACTTCTTTTTGAATTCTCCATGAATGTTGGTTACCCTTTCAATCATATGGTCAACAATAATGCTCATTCCTGTAAGCTTTGGTAAAGGAACCACGTCTAGAGTATGTAACAGGGGCCTAATGTAAACAACTTCAAAAGGAGATTTACCACTTGAACGATTTGGCACGTTGTTGTAGGCGAATTCAGCTTGTGGTAACACATTTTCCCATTGCCTTGGATTTTCCTTAATCAAGCATCGCAGCATATTTCCCAAAGTACGATTTGTAACTTCTGTCTGCCCATCAGTTTGTGGATGACACATGCTGCTATACTGTAATGATGTGTCAAGCCTTCTCCACAAGGTACGCCAAAAATGGCTGAGAAATTTGCTATCACGATCAGAAACTATGGTCTTTGGTAACCCATGTAGACGAACGACTTCTCGAAAGAATAACTGAGCAATATGGGTAGCATCTGAAGTCTTTTTGCATGGAATAAAATGGGCCATTTTAGAAAAACGATCAATCACAACAAAGATAGAATCTGTACCTCTTTGTGTACGCGGCAATCCCAGGATGAAATCCATTGATAAATCTTCCCAAGGGGCATTAGGAATTGGAAGTGGCGTATAGAGTCCAGTATTTTGAGCTTGTCCTTTGGCAGTCTGGCATGTATAGCATCGTTTGACAAACTTTTCCACGTCACGCCTGAAATGCGGCCAGTAGTATCGAGCTTCCACCAGTAAAATGGTCTTATCTCGTCCCATGTGTCCACTGAGTCCTCCACTGTGTAGTTCTTGAATGATGTGCTCCCTAAGGGACCCTCGGGGAATACATAGACGATTTTCAAAGAATAGAAAACCATCATGTATTTGGTGTTTTTCAGTGGTTCCATTAGTTCACTTTTGCCATTCGTCCTTGAAGTCTTCATCCTCCGCATACAAGTCTTTCAAATAATCAAATCCGATGATTTCACCTCGAACGGATGTCAACAACATGACTCGGCGACTCAATGCATCAACAACTTTGTTCAACTGTCCTGACTTGTGCCTGAGTGAAAAAGTGAACTTCTGGATGTTGCCAATCCATCGTGCATGCATCCGATTTGCTTTGGAAGAATTGTTGAGATACTTAAGAGTCTGATGTTCGTGTTGAGGATGAATTCCTTCTGCACTAGGTATGACTCCCATTGCTGCAATGTGCGAACGACCGCATACAACTCTTGTTCATATGTCGACCATTTCTTTCTTGATTCGCTAAGTTTCTCACTAAAAAAAGCAATTGGTTTCATCTCCTAGGATAGAACAGCTCCAATGCCTACCCCTGAAGCATCACAATCGACTTCGAACATCTTCTCAAAGTCGAAAAGTGCAAGAATGGGTGCATTTGTCAATTTTTCCTTTAAAACTGCAAAGCTTTGTTATGTTTGATCTGTCCAAGCGAATTGTTTATGCTTTAAACAATTCATGAGAGGTGCAGCGATAATACTGAAATTCTTCACGAACCTCCGGTAAAATGTCGTTAATCCATGGAAACTTCGAACTTCTGTAATTGTTCTTGGTGTTGGCCACTCTCGGATAGCTTTTACCTTTTCCTGATCAACCTTGATTCCATCAGAGCCTACGACAAAGCCCAAGAATATTAAGCTATCTGTCATAAAGCTACACTTTTTCATATTAGCATACAACATGTTGGCCTGCAATGCTTCAAAAACCTCCTTCAAATGCTGCAAATGTTCTTCCTCACTACGGCTATAGGTAAGGATATCGTCAAAATAGACGACAACAAACTTTCCAATGAAAGGCTGAAGTACTTGATTCATTAGCCTCATGAAGGTACTCGGGGCATTGGATAAACCAAAGGGCATAATTAGCCACTCGTATAGTCCTTCGTGTGTTTTGAACGCCGTCTTCCATTCATCTCCAGGACGAACTCGAATCTGATGATACCCACTTCGTAGATCGATCTTAGAAAATATTTTTAACTCTCCTAATCTATCCAACATGTCATCCAGTCGAGGAATGGGAAATCAATATCGTACCGTGATTTTGTTAATAGTTCGGCTATCAACACACATCCTCCAGCTTCCATCTTTCTTCGGTGTTAGGAGTGCAGGTACGACTACGGGACTCATGCTTTCACGAACTAAGCCCTTCTTAAGAAGATCTTCTACTTGTCCTTGCAAAATCTCATATTCTTTGGGACTCATGCGATAGTGTAGCAAGTTAGGCAAGCTTGCTCCTGGGACAAGATCAATATGGTGTTGAATATCTCTCAATGGTGGAAGTCCAGCAGGTAGTTTGTTGGGAACGATATCGCTGAACTCTGCTAGTAGAGGCTGAATTGGTTCTGGCATGCTTTGTGAGGTAGTTGTCTTTTTCGGTACTAAAAGGAGATTGGTCTTGGCCTTCGAACATGTCGGATTGTCTGGCTGCCTCATTGGGGCGAGAATAATTTTCTCACGGTCCTTGTAGAATGTGTAGGTATTGCTCCTACCATCATGCATCGTCTTCAAGTCGAATTGCCACGGTCAACTAAGTAGCATATGACATGCATCCATATCGACAACATCGCACAATACCTCATCTTGGTACTTGCCGATGGATAAAGGTATACGACATTGCTCCGTTACTCTTGTTTCACTAACATCTTTGATCCACCCAATACGGTACAGAGATGGATGAGGCTGAGTTGGCAGCTGCAGTTTGCCCACCATAGTTTTGGAAACAATGTTTTTGCTACTGCCACTGTCAATGATAAGATCACATACACGTTGATTAACAGTGCACCGGGTTTTGAAGATGTTGTGCCGCTAGACATCCTCATCTTTATTTGGGGTATACATTAGTCGCCTTATTACTAAGGATACACCCTCATCTTCATAAGTGAGTTCTTCTAGTTCCGCTTCCTCCTCGTACTCGTTCTCTGGATAATCTTCGCCTCTTTCAACGTCATCATCATGTGTGGCTAAATTGACTGATTTGTTCTGACGACATTGATTAGAATAATGCCCTGTTTGCCCGCAACGGTAACATTTGTGGCCCCTTGGAATGGCATAAGGGTTGTTGGAATTGGGCTTGTTTACTACCTCCCTTTGCGGTAGTGCTACAAGTTGTTTTTTAGGCTGGTTTGGCTTAGACGCCTCAACTTGTGGTCTCACCATTGCCTTCCCTTTTCTTAGGTCAGGTCTTTGAGGTGCTGAAGATTGGGATGACACTGGATTGCGTAATCCCCTTTTACCTAGCTGTGTTTCAATCTTCAAGGCAAGTTGAATGGCACTGGAAAGTGTGCTGTGTGACTATTTGAAGACTTCGTCTTGTATGTTGGCACGAAGTCCATCGACAAATTTGGAAATTTTTTGACTTTCAGATTCTCGAATGTCCACACGAGCAACAAGCTTGTGAAATTCGGTAACATATTCCGACACAGTCCGTATGCTTGCCGACAATGCTGATAGCGACTAAAGAGTGTTTGCTCGTAATCTGGAGGTAGAAAGTGTTCTTTCATCAACTGCTTCATACGCCTCCAAGTTCGAACTTTGTTCTTCCCTTGTCGGATGCGTGCAGTTTGTAGTTGGTCCCACCAAGCTAACGCGCCTCCTTTAAGTCAATAGGCTACCAACTTGACATTCATGTATTCTTCAGTCTCCCAATAGTCAAAGAATTTCTCCACTTCAGGTAGCCAATCAAGAAATTCTTCAATCATGAACAGGCCATCGAAATATGGAATTTCGATCTTCATACGATAGTTGTCCTGTCGTCTTCCTTGGTCGGGCCCAGGAGTAGTTGGTACTTCATCATCACTACTTGTATCATGTTCTGAATCAAACTCATTTCTGAGCCTGAAATTGTCACAGTGATTATTGGGTTCTCTCCATCGATTGGTTTCGTCTCGCCTCTGCTGTCGAAGATTGTTGTTTCGTCCGCTAATGAGTTGAGTCAAATTCTCGATCATTGCCTCTAAATTTTGTAACCTTCTTTCAACTACTTCCACATACTCCTTTGTTTCAAATCTCTCCACTTGTTGATTTTGCTGGCTAGACTCCATGTCAGACCATTTTTTTTACGCGTTGTCCCCGCGCACTAAAAATTTACTCTAGAAAAAAAACAAACGCCCAAAAACTTTGTCCCTTTTTTTTCACTTCATCTTTTTTTTCTATATCCTTTTCTCACCCACTTCCTTTTTTTTTCTTTGACCTTTCCTTTTCTCTTTCACTTCCCCCTTCTTTGACTTTTTTTTATAACAAAACCCACTCAACAAAACTCCACCTACCTTCTTGTCCCCACCTACCTTTTTTTTTTTTTTTTCTTCCTCTCCTTACACCTCACGCACAACTCACTCACAAATGCAAAACCTCCTTTCTTTCTTCTCCTTCCAGGAGGTTCTTCTTTCCTTGTCCTCTACAAATCTTCTCCTCTACAGATCTTCTCCTCTAAAAACTCTCCCTTCACTTCTACAAACTCTCCCTTTTCCTCTTTCTTCTTCCAAAAACCCTCTTCTTCTACTCACACTTTCATCTCATTCTTTTTCCAGTAAATTTTTTTTGTTGGATCTGAGTGGCCTTTGGTGATGCCGAGGGTGGCGAGGGTTCCTTTGGTGGTGCCGAGGGTGGCAAATTTGGTCGAGATTGAAGAGATCTCTGATTTTTCGAGTTTACTGGTTAGGTGGTGGTGAGTTTGTTTGGGATATGTGATAAGAACAAGGAAAATGAGAATTTATTTTTGTTTTTGGTTGGTTTTGGGGCTAATGGTTGGTGATGATGATGACGAGTTTTTTTTGGTATTGGAACTTTGGGTTTAGTACTGGGATTTTGGGTTTTCTGGTTGGTGGTGACGAAGATGGGTTTTGGGTATTGCGGTGGTTGTGTTGGCAGTGGTCGGAAAAGCTTCGCCTGGATCAGAGGAAGGCTTTGATACCAATTGACGCAGCGGATTGCTAGCTGCGCCCTAACTTGCGAACTCACAAAAAGAAGGAATGTAAAATTCTCACATAGATAAATATAAACTTAGGTTTTTTTTTTAATTTGAAACTTGATGCCTACAATCATATTGAGCTGGTATTTATACATGAATTGTTGCAGAAATACAAGGAAAAATACATGCAGGTCGTTGACTTTGACACGCTGTGAGCCGCACTTGGGTGGCGTTTGGGCGGTTCTGCGCGTGGGCGGCGTTTGGGCGGAGTTCCTGTATCAGGGCAGCTGCTTGGTGCAAATCCTGCATCATCGTGTCAAGCCTGGATTTGGGCTCAGATTCATTCAGCCCTGAATTCGAGCCCGGTTTGTGTTTTCTCATTGGTGGACCTCGTTTGGGCCTTTGTAATTGGTTTTTATTCTTCCTGGGCTTTATGAGTTCGTCCGATAGATTGGGCGTTGTATCCTCGTGATGAATCTATATGCCTCGTGTACGGCCGTGATGATTGGTCTATTTTGATGTATCATCAACTACTATCCCCTTAGTTATTGGGTATGTTCACATATCCACTAATTGTGTGACGGTTGGTATTTCAATTGCACTTTTGCACTGAACTTAATGTTTAATAACTTTTGATCGGTTGATCATCTCGATTACTTCATTGTCTATTTGTTTTTGCGCATATTCCTAGGAGTTTTAGTACGCCATTATGTCCCGTATGTCGCTCCATGAGCAATCTTTTCGTTGTCCAGTTGTATAAAGGGTGTTGTGGTTACTTTGCCCCATTTTTTTATGTTATCTTCGCTGTTAGTGTTATTTCTTCTCTCCTATTGTCTTTTTTTATCTTTTCATTCGTATTTGCAATGTCTGTCGATGACCTACTGGATGGTAATCAGCTCGCTACTTGTGAGGCTCATTTTTTTTTCCCAAATAATGTTTCTCAAGCTACTTTGGATAGTGTCCATTCCAACTATGTTTTGCCCCGACCTTGAAATCGTTCTCCCTTGTGAAAATGACATTCCTTGTTGCCCGAGGAAGGGATATATTGCGCTTTTACCCTGACA
Organism: Berberis thunbergii; assembly: GCA_003290165.1. NCBI lineage: Eukaryota > Viridiplantae > Streptophyta > Magnoliopsida > Ranunculales > Berberidaceae > Berberis > Berberis thunbergii. Next base: position 259,024 of record QNQO01009326.1, on the reverse strand, counting down.
TGTTCTATGTTGGTCTTCGATTTTTGGAGCTATTTTGGTTGTATCTAGATTTCCTGGGTATTCCTCCTACTTAGATGAGCCCGAATGTTTGGAAGGTTATGGTTTTCGTTGTCAGGGTTATTCTTTCTGGTATTCCTTTAACTGCTAGAATCTTGCATTCTTTGGTGAGGTTAGCGTGAAATCCAATCGTACATGTTTCCTTCATTCTCCAACATGTTTTGGCAATCTCAATGATGACATCAGAGGTTGGTCGCGAGATTGGTTTTATGCGTCTGTCGACTTTGTAGATAGTAAGGTCTTTTCGAGTTCCTATCAAGCGTCGGAATCTGCAATTGATCGTTGAAGAACAAGTTATCAGCAAACATTTCCTGGAGCTTCCGATAGTTCCATTGGACACCTATCTTACTAATGATATGGTGAGGCGTAGTGGTTTATACAATATGAACGAAACCGAGCGGGCCTTGTTAACCGAAAGGCAAGCTGTAGAGATTGCTGCATGTGTTGTCGTTATTGAAGATGATGACGTTGTTGTTGATCGGAAAATGAGCTCGGGCGTTACGGATCTCAATGCTCCTGTCCGTAGCGCTACCAGTCCTTCTAGGAAGAGAAAAGTACCGAGGCTTGTTAGTCCGTCGAAGCGGTTGTTTATGCCTTCTGACCATGTTTCAAAAAAGAAACGACTTGTTGACTTTGTGCGTCGTACATCTCTTTATTCGAATTCTGTTGTTAAAGAACCTTCGAGGGAAGATCATTTTTCTTTGCAGGATGCGGAAGAGATGAAGTTGGCTTTGGAGAGAAGTAAGAAATATATCGTTCGTCCTCTGGACGATGGGGAAAAGAAGTTTATTTCTGCTTATGGCGGCCTTGATGCTGCCAAGTGTTCTGATGAAGACCCTCGGTCCTTAGATGACAATATGCTCCGGTTGATTGTTGTTCAGTCTAAGGAGCTTGGCAATCGTGATTGGGTTCACGAGGTGCAGTTTCTTCCTTCTTCTTCCCCTCCTGTTGATAGAGGGGTGAAAATCTCTCCTTCCAGAACCTGCTTGGGTTCTTTTGCTCTCGTTGGGGCCGCTACTCCCTCCGCTTCTGCTAAGCGACGAGAAGGCGATGGAGGTTCTCCTGTTGTTCCTTCTTCTTTTCTGGCTGTGGGTGGTGGTGCCTCCATACTACCGGATCCTCGCATTCTTCATTCGCGGGCCAGTTAGAATGAACCTACTTTTGAAGAGATTTATGTTAATTCAGATGGAAAGTTCGGTTGATTTTCTTGTCTTGGCGTGCAAGATGGTGTACGTAAGCTGATTAATTAATGGCACAGACGGTCGGTGGAAAAGCCTTCAATGTCCATGCTGAATCTGAATCTTCATATTGAGAATGGTGTCAAGCTTATAATGGATGAGATGATCCATCTTGCCTATGCGAAGGTGATGGGTTTGAGTCATCAGGTTAATCACAATCTTGTGGTTTCTCTGGAAAGGAAGCTCTTCGTGCTGCTATTGGTATTCTCCCATGTTTTTCACCAATACGATGTGTTAAAACCGTGATGCTTTGAGCGGATTAAAGCGCTTGAGGTTGCTAAGACTTTGTTGGCTGAGGTTGAGGGCACACGGGATCGGTTTATGGTCGCGCTTGAGTCTTTGAGAGCTGACTTAGAGGACGTCCACATACGTTTGCACGATGTGGAGAAGGGCTTTCCACCGAGAAGGCGTTTCATGATGAGGGCGCCATGATAGAACACTCGAACAATAGCGACATCGTTGAACAAAAGGTGGAGCAATTACTGGCTTCGCTTGACGAGGTCAAGGTCGAGTCCTCCATGATGCTCACTACTGTAGAGGGACAACTCATCGTGGTAAGAAGTGAGCTTGCTTCTGTCAAGGATAGGCTTTGTGTTGTGGAGGTGGTGGATTGGTAGCGCATCGTCGATGGTCAGACTGAGCTTTTGGATTATATTGAGAGCCTCGGTGTTGACTTGTCTCAATATTGTCAACTGGTCTATTGGACCTTCGAGGATGATGAGGGTGCCGAAGATCCTCCGGGTGATCCAATGGCTGAAGAGCCACCTCCTCCTCCATTTGAAGAAAGAGTTCATGTCGACGATCCGACTCTTGTAGATGGTATTGCTAGGGATGTTATAAATTATTCCTCGTAGTCTTCTATTGCTACCTTTTAATGTGACTGAATAAATTTTGAATGAATGACAAGAATTTTTTCCTTTATTTTTCTTCTTGTTGACTTTGTTCGTTCGTTGTCGTCGTGACGATTTGTATTTGAGCTTTGATGTTTTACAACTATATCCTTAGAAATCATCTGGTGATTTGAATTTTCCTATGCTTTAGCACGCATGTCTTGATTATGTGTTTGTCGTCTCTGAGTCCTTGTGAAAAGTCGTTTTGCTTGTTTGTCCTATACTTTGTTGATCCATATTAGTTCATCCATGGTTCTCCCGGGCTGTGCTAACTTGTTCCTACGTTTGTTCACTCTATTCGTTTGATCAACCACAGAGTTTGTCTCCTTCGAGTTGGTTTGTTAATTCCGAGGTCTCGAGGTTGCTTCTACTTCGTTGAATTGTCCGCTCAACCTTTTGCTTTGTTAACTCGACATTTCAGTCGACTTGAAGTTTTTGTTGATTAGACGCTCTACTTGACCCGAAGTCATTTGAATCGTTCGTCTAGTTTCTACTTTGCTAATTCAACGTTTCAATCGACTCGAAGTTTTTACTAGGTTAACTTGTTCGTTCAACTTTTACTTCGTTAATTCAATGTTTCATTCGATTCGAAGTCATTTTACTTAGTTTACTTGTTTGTTCAACTTTTACTTCGTTAACTCAACGTTTCAGTTGAGTTGAAGTCTTTTACTTAATTGACTCATTCGTCCAATTTTTTACTTCGTTAACTCGACATCTCGATCGACTCGAAGTTTCTATGTTTAGTTGACTTGTTTGGTCAACTTTTACTTCGTTAACTCGACGTTTCAGTCGACTTGAAGTCATTTTATTTGGTTGACTTGTCCGTCCAACATTTACTTCACTGGTGTGACACTCCAGTCGATCCGACGTCGTTTTACTTTATTGACTCGTTTGTCCAATTTTTACTTTGTTAACGCGACATCTCTGTCGACTTGAGTTTATGTGTTTAGTTGGCTCATTTGTTCAACTTTTACTTCGTTAATTCAATGTTTCAATCAACTCAAAGTAGTTTTACTTAATTGACTCGTTCGTCCAATTTTTATTTTGTTAACTCGACATCTCGGTTGACTCGAAGTGTCTATGCTTAGTTGACTCATTTGGTCAACTTTTACTTCGTTAAGTCAACATTTCAATCGACTCGAAGTCATTTTACTCAGTTGACTCGTTCATCCAACTTATACTTCATAGGTGCGACACTCCAGTTGACCCGAAGTCATTTTACTTAATTGACTCGTTCGTCCAATTTTTACTTCGTTAACTTGACATCTTGGTCGACTCAAAGTTTCTATGTTTAGTTGACTCGGGTGTCCAACTTTTACTTATTTGGTTAATCTGACCAGAAGTTTATTATAAATATCCGACTTGCGCCCTGATTCCTTTTGGGTTTTATACACCGATTGTTTCACATAACTTTGCTTTGAAGTTGTTTGCCTTTGTGGAATGACAATTTCTAGCGGTCATTCTTATGGAGTGATTCCGTTACATTGTGGAGCGTTTCTTCTTTTATTATTGCGTGGCTGATGTCTATCCCTGCATTTGGTGTTTCGTGCCCCTGCTGTTCCGTTTAATTTATGACATCTTTTGTTTTGATCGCTATTGCTCCCCGTTTGGCATTGCTTGTTAAAACTTGGTAGAGTTTGTCGTTTTTAATTCCTTTGTAAGTAGCATTGACTGGATTTGTATCCGCTGTCAGAGTTTTCGAGTTGGTCAGTGCAGTCGTCTTCAGGGTGTTGACCTTTCTGCTTCGATATAGATCTGCTCGAGTAGGAGATGCTTCTTTGCTGGGGCGGATGTATTGTAGAACGTATATCAATTCCCTGGATCATCGTTCTTTTGATCCTATGGCTGCAGTATCTGCCTTTTCTTTTCCTTTGAATTGTTTGTCTGGTATGCCGATGAGTTTGTTTAGTTGTCTTCTTTGGATCCAATGCTCGATTTCTTCTTTTAATTTGTAGTAGTCTTTGGTATCATGTTCGTGATCCTTGTGAAAAAACGGTACCTTCTTTTGTCTCGTCCTGGGCCTCTCGTCCTGGGTGGCCAGTTGACATTCTCCCAATTTGCTATGTGTTTTAAGATGTCGGTCCGGCTTGTTTTTTGGGCTGTGTATAGTTTGTACTCCTTCATCACACTGGTTATTTGTTCATGACTGGGCCATGCCGATTGCGATTTCCTGAATTTTCGCTGGTTGGACTCAGTACGTCCGTCGTTTCGATGTCTCTTTGAATGACTGTTATCCTCCCGTGATCCATCATCTCGTCTTTTTTCGTATTTCCTTTCCTGTTTCCTCGAATGGTTATCCTTTTTCTTGTTTATTCTTCCTCCTTGCAATTTTCATTTCTTCAAGGGATATATGTTTCTGCGCTATTTTCAGCACGACCGCCATGCCTTTTGGATGCTCCAGGTTAAGGGCATCGAAGAAGGGGTATCTTTTCAGTCCAGTGACGAAAGTTGCAGCGGCTGTGTCGTCGCTACATCCATCAATCATTGTTAACTCGTTGGTGAACATTGTTAACTCGTTGGTGAAGCGAGTGACATTCCCAGATTGTTTCTTCGAGCTTCTGTCTGATGTGTAGGAAGTAGTGGTTCCTCATCCGCTGGCTCCCAATGAACCTGATAATGAAAGCGGTGGCTAAAGCCTGAAAATAGTTTATTGACCTTGGAGGTAGGCTATTGAACTAGTTCATCGTTGTGGATGTGAGGCTGGTTGGGAACACGATCGACTCCGTGGTATCTTTTAAGACATCATGCGGTGAAAATGTCTTAGGTGATCCATTGGGTCGGTGGTACCATCGTACACTTCAAACTTTGGCGGAGTGAACTTTTTTGGCATTGCCTTCTTCATGAATGCGTCAAAAAATGGCGGCTTGGCTAACTCGTACAGTACGTTGGGATCCATGACTCCAATCCTAAACGAGATTTCAGCCATCGTTCTGCTGCACTGCGAAGTCTTATCTTAAAAGAGCTCACTGCTCTTGACGTTTCCTCGTTGGGGTTCTGCTAGGGCTTCGTTGCTTCCCTGAGTTCGGTTAGTGAAATTTTGTTGGGGCGGGGCCGGAGCAGGGTCAGTTGGCTGAACGCGTTCATGGTCGATTTTCTCCAACATCTTTGTCATGTAATTCATTAGGACCATGAACAAATCCATCCGAGGGTCCGTGGTAGCGCTGCTGGATGCTTGAGTTGTCTGGACTACTGCGTGCTATGGATCCACATTCTTGGATGTTATTGGTCTGGTGATCCGGACTGCTTCTTCTCCCTGAGTTGTCAGTGATGCATCGGTAGGAGAGTTGTTGTGATCATTACTAGATTGAGGATCTGCAAACTGCATTATTTTCTCTGATGACTTGTTGATCTTTTGTCAGGTTGTGGTGAGCTTTTTGTCACTGTGTATTTCGATTTTTTAGAAAGGAAACTCGTCATTTCGCCACGGACAACACTAAATTGATGTGTCAAAAAATCGTCCTCCTGTGAGTTTGACCTGCAAAACAATCATTAGACTGCCAATGACCACCTTTTTGGTGGCCGAAGGCACTTCGATGCTTAAGTCAGTAACTTTGTTGGAATAAGAAAGTAAATCTGGACAAAACTCAGTTAAAGTTGCATACCTGTGTCAAATGTTCTCTTTACCTTTTATAATTGTCGTAGTTAACTCTCTGCATGACTTAAACATGTGAGGCGCAACATAAGGGAAATGTTTCTTGTAACAGTCTCCTCCTCAATGGAGATGCATTCGGGGAGGCATAACTCTCCCCACGACTCTTTTTTGGTGCAACACTCATCTTTTTTATAAGAGAACTCATGTTGGGCTTGGATTTGGCTCTGATTCGTTCGGGCCTGAATTCAGGCTCTGTTTGTGTCTCCTCATCGGTGGACCTCGTCTGGGTCTTTGTAATTGGTTTTATTCTTCATGGGCTTTATGAGCTAGCTCGATAGATTGGGCGCTGTATTTTTGTGATGAATCTATATGCCACATGTACGACCATGATAATCAATCTATTTTAATGTATCATCATAAACAATAACTGTTAATTTTTTGAATTTTCAGAAAATAGTATCTGAGCCTACAACCCTCCCTTTAGTCAAACAAAATCATACAATGGTTCAATCTTACAACATTGACTCTACATGATGTATTAAAAAACACTAGATAGTACCAAAAGTTTACTTTGCATTAATGTTAGTCAAAGTTATTTTTCTTAAATAATGAATGTATGGATATAATATTAAAAAATATAAATAAAAAATAATGAATATAATTAATTTTTGGCTAAGGATAAGATTTTGATATAATGAACTAAATAATAATTTATATGAGCAGGAATAACTACTAATTAACCAACTTTCTAAACAATCACAATCCCTCCCTCTCGGTTCACCACAGGTTTCATAGTGTAACCATCTGGGTTGTTTGGAGAGCAAACAATTTCAATGTAAGCTCCTAACTTGTCATACTTATATGCATTACCTCCCCACTTATACAACCCCTACTTCAGAAAGTCCGTATGCAATGGATAGGATGAGTAAAAAGGAAATGTCACACCTTTATTGTTATATCCTTAGTCACCGAGTACAGATACATGTTTAAATTGTCAATGTAAAAAAGATTCATTAAAAAAACTATAAGAAAAGAGAAAAAAAAGATTGAATAACTTATGCAAATAGACGTTTAAAACTAGGGGTGGGCAAACGGGTCGACGATCCGCGGATTCAACTCCGGACCGTTTTCCTCTAAACGGTCCGGATTTAAATTATAAGTTTTTAGATACGGTCCGGATCGGTCCGGATCCGTTATAAAACGGTCCGGTCCCGGTTCCTAATTTTAAAAACGAAACGGTCCGGGTTGGACCCGTCCGGACCGTTTCAAATCCCATTTACTATAAATTATAAAACCATAAACCAAACCAAACCTAAACCTAAACAGCCAAAGCCAAACTCTCCTCTCTGTGACCTGTCTCTCCTCTCTTTGTCCGTCTCTGTCTCTGCAAAACCTAAGGAAGATCTCCCTCTCCTCTCTGTCTCGAGAAGGAGATCTCCTTCTCCTCTCCTCTCCTCTCTCTGTCGAAGAAGAGGTCTGTCGAAGGGATGAGATCTGTCGAAGAAGAGATCAGCGAGATCTCCCTCTCCTCTCTCTGCTCTCTGTCTCGAGAAGGAGATCTCCTCTCGTCTCCTCTCTCTGTCGAAGAAGAGGTCTGTCGAAGGGATGAGATCTGTCGAAGGGATGAGATCTGTCGAAGAAGAGGTCTGTCGAAGAAGAGATCAGCGAGATCTCCCTCTCCTCTCTCTGCTCTCTATCTCGATAAGGAGATCTCCTCTCCTCTCCTCTCTCTGTCGAAGAAGAGGTCTGTCGAAGGGATGAGATCTGTCGAAGAAGAGGTCTGTCGAAGAAGAGATCAGTCGAAGAAGAGGTCTGTCGAAGGGATGAGGTCTGTCGAAGAAGAGGTCTCTCTCTGTTTCTTTCTCCATTGCCTCCTTTCTCCATTTTCATGTGCGTGCTTCAACTGTTCTCTCTCGCCCACCAAAGTTCAACTCTTTCACCAAGAGGAAGTAAGAAAAATGTTTAATCTTTTGTAATTTGTTCTTGATGTACTGTAGTATTGATCTAGGGCACTATCAAATGTTTAATGTTTGTTTTTCAAATAGGAGTAATAATATTGGAGTAATAATTTTGTTCTTGATTCACCTCTCTCTCTGTTTCTTTCATTTTAATTTTCTGAGAGAAAATTGAGACCATGGGTTTGTTCTGTTTGTTGGATTCAGTGAATCTAATTATAAGATTTTGACATCTGAATACCAATCTCTGCTTTCTGGTTTGGATTCATTTTAAAGAAGATCCCCAGATTTTGAACATTGGAACCGTTTGGAACCGTAGGAACCGGACCGTTCCAAACGGTTCGAGTCAGGTTCGGTTCCAATGTTCAAAATGAGGGGATCCGGACCGGACCGGATCCGTTATTTTTAAACGGTTCGAGTTAGGTTCCTTCAAATTTGAAACTGATCCGGACCGTGCCCACCCCTATTTAAAACAATCGAGTTTACAATAACTAATCAAATTAGTCAGAAATGGTAGACTTGTAAAGTTAATAGCCAACCTTCAAAAATCAAAATTTCAAACTTTGAAGTTAATACATTCAAAATATTGTTTTAAATAAATTTTCAAACTTTGAAGTTAATACGTTCAAAATATCGTGTTATTCACAAATAAAACATGATATTTTGTGTTTAATTAGTTTGAAGCGTGATAAATTAAAATACTTGAATTCTAAATTGTTGTAAACACGATATTGTTTTAAATAAGAGTAAATGATTTAAACGCGATATTTTTTTTTCTATTTAAATAGAAAATTGGTGAAAATTTTATATCTTCTCCATCTATTTTTGGCTGAGCTGGATACCACACCTCATTAGCCACTAAACTCGTTTTATTTTGTAAACCTGGATTTTCTCATTATTAAATACAGATTTTGTGAGGGCGATAATCCACTCGCTCAGTCCTTCCTCCACTCCCCACCATTAAATTACCCCATCCATCCCTTTTCATGCATCTCTAAACCGCACCGACGACCCAGATCAATGATGACGTACTCACCAAGAACCCCACCGATTTTTTTTTGATAAAATAGAACCCCACCGACTCAGGTCCACAAATTGACACAAAAACATCGCCACTTGGCCTTACAAGCGCGAGCGTTTTTTTTTACAAAACTTTCTCTCTCTCAGTCACTCAGTTGCTCTCCATGCATTAGAGCAACACAGACTCAAAACCAAACCAAACAAAAACCTCTCTTCACTCTCTTCATCTCATCTCGTCTAATTTCCTCTTTAAAAACCCTAGAAATCAAGATCCCCCAAATTCTCACAGAACCACGAATCCTAGGGTTCCATTTCGACCACCACAATCTCTCTGTCTCTCACAATGAGAACTGAGACGATGGAGTTCATGGCGTCTCACGCGCGGGGCCTCATCGAACCAGACCTCCGTACAAGCCTCCAACTTTTCTTGATATGAATTTCTTTCAATTTTTCTGTTCTTGATCGTTCTTGCTCAAACACTGTTTGATGTTTTGCAGCAATTCGACAGAGGATTCAGACGGTGATGGAGATCAAAGACAAGATAGAAATGGTGCACACGGCGGACTATCTCAACTATCTGAAATGCTATTTCGGAGCGTTAGTGACGATCTTGATGGAGATGACCACGCCTCAGTTCACTGATAACGAAGAAAACAAGCTTAGACACAATGTTCTTGACATCTTGAACCGTCTTCCGCATAACGAGGTTCTTCGCCCGCTCGCTATCGACTTATTTAAGGTCGTTTCTCGTGTTTTAGTAATTGAGAATGAAAATAATGGGTTGCTTTGTGTTAGTACGATTATTGATTTGTTAAGGAACTTTAAACCGGCGCTTGAGGATGAAGTTAAGCCGGTTCTTGATTTTGTTTGTAAGATATATCAGAACTTTGGGACGACGGTGAAGTGTGTGTTTGAAGATGGGGAAATTCCGGTGGATGGAGAATGCAGGGTGGGTTGGGATGAGGAGGAAAGCGGGGTTAGTCGAGAGGATGTCCAGAAATTGGAGTGGGATCCGGGGTTGATGATTGCGCTTGAGAGTATCACGTTTGGACGCATTAACCCTAGTTGGCGTTCTTTCAAGATAATTTCCGAGTGCCCGGTATTGGTGATAATTGCATTACAGGTGTATGGGCAGTATGTTCAGACCCATGTTCCGGTTTTGTTCCCCTTTATGCTTGCAGCTATTTCTATTGCAGGTCCTGAAAATGTTCCTCCTCAGTTGAAGGGCCACTTCTATGATTTGAAGGGGGCGCAGGTTAAGGTAGTCTCTAATGCATTCTAGGATAAATAAGCTTTTATTGGATTATAGTTCCTAAAATTCTTGTCTGATAATCTAATTAGTTGCATCTCCAGGATGAAAATGTGAAGTTACTCCGTGTGATTATTAAAATCCTTGAGACGATCTAGTGATTAGTATACTAAACCAATTACTCAACCGTAAAAAAACCCAGTGTCTTGTAAAAGGACCCAAAGTAACTCTTGTTTCACCATTTCAAAAAGGCAGCTTTGTTAGTTAACATACGAGGGCATGAAGATCCTTTACCATAGCAGTAATTTGTTGTAGGTGCATTAGTTTGTTGTTGGAGCTGACACTCCTAATAATTATTATACAACAATGAAATTGCAGCATTTAAGATTTTCCTTAAATAGCAGTGTGTGTTTTGAAGGCTTACACCTCAACTGAAATGTCCTCAGCTGCTGTGATGTGAGTGAGGAGTGAACGTCATTATTTTGTGTTTCTATTTACTAATTGGAGATCATTTTCAATCTGTTAGTTCACACTTTCATAACTATCTAATCAAACTATGTTAAGTTTAGGACTTACAATTTCAAACTTAAATTTGTATTACTTGGAGATGCAACTTGCAAAACGTGCTCAGTGGCATCTGGCATGTCATGCGATAGAAGATACTAGTCGAGGTAGATTTAATTATTATATGTTCTTCAGTAGAAAAATAGATGTATTTTTTTCTGAGCCTCTGCCATCTTTGCCTTGCCAAAGAGCTTTTTTTGTGTGACTTTTGACTTATCTATCAATTCTCTTTATCCTATGTTAATCAAAAAGTTCCAATCTGATCACCCAGAAAAGTTGCTTTTATTATGAAGCTACTAAGCAAGTTTGGGGACTGTAAAATTTTTATTTTCTATATTTGTTCTAATATTCCAAGCCTTTTATTTTGGCCTTTGCTTTATAACTTATGCAAATAACTGCCTACCCTATATTTACATACCTGTATACTATCTATCACAATATTTAACTTTTATTCAAGTTTTAAGTGCCTTCAACCAAACTAACCACAATTATATCTGACTACTACTCACAATTCTATATATAAATAAAGGCTAGCCACAACTATATTTGACTATTTTTGTAACACTGGGGCTTCTAATTATAATCATAAGCACACTTGCTTTTTGTTCCGAAATGCGATCTTTTATGTTTGAAGAAGCAACCATCTATTGTAGTTAGGTACAACATCCTTAGTTATTACAGTAGAAGACAGCATGAAGAAAACTAAACGTTGTGCTGTTCAAGATTGATTTAAGAGGGGGTTATAAAGGAAGTGTACTAAAATCTCCTAAAGAGATTTCAATATTTACTGATGGTTGCAGAAGACATCATTATAGATATAACAAAAAAAAAGTTGAAGTTATTTTCAAATCTGTGTTTGTGTGTGGTTAGTGCATTTTTTTACCTTCTACATCTAATGATTACTGAGTATTGATATTTTTCTCAACTTATTATAGACAGTTTCATTTCTGACTTACCTGCTAAGAAGTTTCGGCCACAATATCAGAAGACACGAAGAAGGCATATGTAAAAGTGTTGTGAATCTCCTTGTTACATGTCCTGACTCTTTTTCTATTAGAAAGGTGACTGGTCGGTGTTTTCTTACTTTCTATTCTTCTTATATCCTGTTGGCTCTTTTCATGAAGTGTGATATTTGATGCAGGAATTGCTAGTAGCCTTAAAGCGTCTTGCTGCCACAGAATTCAAACGGGGTTTACTTCCTTTGATTGATACACTGTTGGAAGAGAGGTACTTCCTTTGATTGTGCAATTGCCAGATTGACATTCTTTATTCAGTTATGATGGTTACATCTTTCAGTTAAAGTGTTCAGTGAATTGCTTGACAAAGTCCATATTTTGTTTGAAGTCCAATAATGTGACATTATCTTGCTCTCTACTTCCAACTATACAACATTTTGAACTATATAACATTTCATATTCTTTATTCAGTTAACTCTGTGAATTTCGTTGGCTTCTATATTTGTTTATTTAAATTTGTTCACCCTGCTAAACTGTAACTGAGATGTGCTGTACCATCTCATGAAATGTCACAATTTTAGATACAAGTACTGATTTTTGTAGCTAGTAAGGAAGAGTATCTTTCCTGGCCAATGCTAGACAGTAAATAGTCTTGAACATTAAAAGGATTCGTTATTTACTAAGGCTATTTGAAATGCCTCACTTGGTGCTGCTCTTGGCATCCCATTGCCATGATGGCATTCTATTGCCACGACTCTCATCTAATATCACCCATTCTGATTTATTTATATAAATGGAAGAATCAAAATTTCATTTGATCACATCTAAGATTCTGGTATTTAATCATTTTGGCCCTTTCCACTGTCTCTTAGCATTGTGTAATTTCTCGTGAAGGTGAAAAATTGCCGACTGTGTGAAGCTTGGTCATGAGCTTATTCATGTCATTTTGAATAAAACGTTAGTTTCTATATTAGTAAAGGTATACAACTAATAGTTCTTTCTATGGATCTGCATCTATATTGATGATTGATTCAACCATTGAACTAAGGATTGAATTCCCATGGGCATGTTTTCATTTTTCAGTCTGCCAACTTATATTTTACTTTCAATTTTAATAATTTTGCCTGTGCTTTGCATTCTTGATGTCTTAGAGAAGTTGACTAACATAACTATCTATTTGGCATGGTTGTCCTTGAGCTTTCTGAATACATAATCTTATTGACAGGATTTTGGTGGGAACTGGTCGTGCATGTGTTGAGACATTGAGACCTCTGGCTTATAGTCTAATTGCAGAACTCCTTCATCCAATCCGGGGTGACCTATCACTGTCTCAGGTTTTATCGCTGTGGCATCTAGTATCTGCATGTTTATAATACTTTATTTTGTTCACTTGTTAATGCTCGTCTCAAAATCATTATTGGACTATAAAGTAAACTTTTGTATGTTAAATCCCCTAATCCCCTAGACCTAGGTAGACATGATGGTTAGTGCGATGTGGAATTGCTATGAAAATTGATTATATGAAAATTGATTATTGATCTGGGTTATTTATGCGGCGATTAATCGATGATTTAGTGTAAATCGGGGGTAGACAGATCCAAACTAGGTATTTGGTTGGGTTTAGCGATCATCGATCAATCGGTGAGAAATCAAGATTGTTCTGTTGGGTGGTGGTTGTTGTTATTCTATAATGTGCGATGTTTTGGATATGATTACATAATTTGTTCTATAATATCACTTTTGTTGCTTTATAATACTTATTATTTTTTATTGTCAATATATGTTATTTATTATAATTTAATTAGTGAGGGTATAAAAATGTATACTTTGAAAAAGGTAGATTGATTAAAACCGATTAATCCACTTAATTTTAAATCGGTCCTGGTCCCCTAAGGGTTCGTGATCAAAAGTCCAGGGTTCGAACTCTACCGGTGGCATTTGGGGTGGGAGGGGTTAAGGGATAAAAAAAAATTCTATTTATATATATAATCATCTGAAATTGTAATTCATATCCTAGATGACATCCTCAGGAGACATTTGCTACAATGTAAATTTGAAACAATCGAATTGATGAATAGTGATTTAGATTAAAAAATAGAATAAATAAGTGTTTATGCTGCAAGCGGGGTTAGTGGCGCACACTATGTTCACAGTCACTAATATATTAAAGATATTGGATAAAGCTTATTAACGTACTGATTTTATAAAAAAATATGTTTCTACTTCTGATGTAAAGTAGGATTTAATTGTTTAATATAATGTAGTTGTTGGGTCGGGTCTAATTAAACCCATAATTTAATAATGGGGGATTAGAGCTCCAGTAGCATTTAGGGTTAGATTGCTTGATTTGCAAGCTAGGTGTAGTATAAATTATTTCAGGGTTTATCTTAGCTTTAGTTTTAGGTCAGAGTACACTATTTAGTATTAGAGTAAATTTAGGTTCATTCGTTTGGTTTGCATGTGATTGTTTGAAGAAGAAAAGATTGAAAAGAAGTTGAAGGAAAAAGAGTGGAAGGCTGAAATCTAATAAAAAATGAAAGTTGAATCTGACCCACCCTCACTGTTCAAGTCACTGCCATTAACCCAATTGCTACCCGACTCAGAATCAAATCAAATGGCCGTCCAGTGGATCTACCCGCTTCGACAAGCATCACATCTCTGTTCAGGCTTGTAGCCATGCAATTAGCACCGCCACCAAACCCTACCACCATTGGTCATCGCCACCAACTCTGATTAGCCCCAACCCCGGTCAACAACTCTGTCAACCCATTGCTTATCGCAAGACCCCCTCCCCCCAATTTTCATGAAGCAACCCCTCTCTCTTTCGATCGTGTTGAGAAAAAAGAAATAAGTTTTTACAATTTATAAAGAAAGCCCTAATCCAATTTTATTAAGTAGTCCCTATTCCATTGCAGGCTATATGCACCCCATCTTTTGTAAGAGCACCCCACTAGTGAAAAAATATGAGTTACCCATACGTATCCATACCAGTACCATTATCCATCCCCATATCAATATAGGCCAAGCTCAAATCCAGATCCATACCTCACGGTGTCTTATAGTGATTATCTTCAATTTTACTATACACCACAATACACATGCGCCCCTTATTACCCCAACTTGAACCGGTTTCCCTTGCACCGCCATCACCCTCACTCACCAATGACATAAACCCCACTTCCAGCTTCAATGTGATGCAGGTTGAGATAAGCGTGGAGATGTTTTTGGACAAAATTCAAAGATCGGCTGGTCGTACACCTTGACACATTTTTCAATGCCTTGAGAGAGAGAAGAAGCAAGGGTGGAGGAGAGGTACCAGCGGATGAGAACACTACTATTCGATATGACATGGGCCACACCTCGACCACCGACTTCTAGGGTATCACATGGTCCCATCGTCACACGTATTTGACTTACATAAAGTAAGCCAATTGACGTGCACTTTTTTTCTATTTTTGGTCAAGAGGATGATGAGGTTCTCATAGATGCAAAGGCAGTGAGTGACAAAGTGTGTATTGAACCCATATTGGGGGTTTTGTGGCCCGAGCTTAAGTGCATGATTTCGCTCAGTAGGTCTGTTTCGGATTACTGTTCTTTGAATCGCTGTCAACTTTTTGGTAAGTGTATATCATGGCAAGTTTCAAGGTCATCTACTTCATGTGCATGTCGTCATGTGTTCTGTAAGTGGATGCTTGTGTTCGTTGACTTCTTCAACTTCAAGCTCGAGAATGAGATTCTTCAACCTAGGGAGGATGATGTAAAGTATGATTTAATTTGTTTAATATAGTTTAGTTGTTGGGTCGAGTCTAAGTAAGCCTATAATTGAATAGTTGGGGATTAGAGATCCAATAGCATTTAGGGTTAGATTGTTTGATTTGTAAGCTAGGTTTACTATAAATAGGGCTATAGGCCATTGGTTGTAAATGGCTTTTGATTGAATGAAAATTTAAGTTATTTGTTTATCTTTTATTTTAGGTTTATCTTAGCTTTAGTTTAGGTCAGAACACTAACTTCGAAAATTCAGTGATTCTGAAATGTATAATAATAATAATAATAATAATAATAATAATAATAATAATAATAATAATAATAATAATAATAATAATAATAATAATAATAATAATAATAATAATAACAGATCGGAATTTTATAACTTTAAAAACTGACAACAAAAACTTGAATAAAAGAATTTACATTGCAAGCACTCTTAATATAAAGGAAAACTAAATGCAATCACAAACAAAAATACAGAGACTGATGTATCATTGTTTATATTCCTTTCAAATCACCATTCCATGTTCTGTTAGCACCATTAGTCCAGAATATAATGTAGTCCAATCCAAAGTCTGTTAGGATATGACACAAAATTGGTGAGAGGGTGGTAATCATGGGGCCATTTATTTGTTCACATTGATCACATTTCCGACAGTCCATAGCATTCCCCTTTGATCTTGCCTATGCCTCTCCAAACATAAGAAATATTTGTCTTCATGAAATTAGCATTGGTTATTTTTCCATCCCTGAAATAGATAGCCTTCATAAACCTACAAGGCAGTAAGGCACTATTTCTTTGATGGATGTCTAGGATATTGAGGCCATCTTTATTTCTTTCTTGCTGGATTATGTCTCAACGAGAGCTATTCAAAATTTATTGAAGAGAAATATAGAAGGAACCTCATAAATTGCTCCTGCTTTAGAATGAATTGAATGAGCCTAACACCTTGAAATATATAACGTGTACTAAAGGGCACTCATGATATCCATTTAGACATGGTCGCTGGAGAGGATGGTGCTTTCTAAGATTCATCGAAGATTCAACTATTTCCTCTTTTGCCAGATGACCCAAACAATGGCATAGGGAATAAGTGACCATGCCACCCTTCCACTGCTTTTTGCAAAGGCTCTACAATTCTTGATGGAGTACAACTTCAATAGACCTTGGCATCACTCCATCCACACCACCAACCCAAATCTACACCACCAACAAAAATGAAGTGATGCCATACAAAGCTACAATGGTCCTGCGACTCTACACAATGAACACATGCTCCACTCCGATTCCAAAGGATCTCCCAAATGAAAAAGAAAATTTGAGAGGCACACTTGCTCCAAGCCAGCAACATTGGGAAATTATCCTTAACCCTCGCAATTGGAGCCACATCAACCAAATGATTGTAGAAGGTTGACTCTATAAAAGGCTCACCTCTAGACCATCTCCATCTCCAATCCTCCTCATTACTTGGCACCATAAACTCAAGATCTGCCATTAAACTACCCGCCTCTTCAGTTGCTCCCACTCATTAAGAGCCCCCTTCTTGGGTGATGATTCCAACCTCCTCCCCCCATCTCTACGAATAAGTCTCAAATGTTTCCTCTACTAAGATTAAAGACTTGATAGATCTTAGGGCACACCTCCTTGAGCACCACATTGCTACTCTACCTATTATGCTAGAAAACTCTGCCAAGAATATATCCCTTGAGAAAAAAAGAAGACTCCACAATGGATATACTTCTCCACAAGCTTAAACCACCCAGGCGGATGGTTAGGGAGCCATCCACTCTTTTTTATTTAAAAAAAAAGGTCAAAAGAAAAGAGAAAGTATAAAAAAAGGTCAAAAGAAAAGATGAAGTATATCGTTAATTAGCACAAATATCTTTAAATTAGTTAGTTGTGTGCATACATATTATGTATATGTATGCATTAATATGGTAGATGCTGCCAGTATTTATGATAGATTCCCGATGAAAGAAAACTAATGAACTTGTGATTGTGATCAGTTGGTCATTAATTGGGAATAAATGGGAACTCCTGTTCTGTGCTCTACCCTTATTCCTTGAACCAAATTAATTACACCGACGCACAATCAATACCTATGATGTTCTAACTCGATAGGATATACACAACAAACTGTGCTAACACTATGCTGCAATTAATATTTCATTTTTAGTTGGATCGGTTTGCATATAGATGTAAAATGTTATTGTTAAAGAATAATTGAAATTTCAAGAATGATTAATACAACTCAACTTCTTGTTAACTGTAAGAAATGTCATTGTCGTTATTACTGCTTATGCTGATATTGAGGCGTTCTGTGAATTTAAAAAAAAACCGTTATGTTAGCTTTGTTGTATGTTGCTGATTGAAGGGTTTCACCAAAGTCTTCTCCCGTATTTTCTGATAGTTAACACTTTGTACTACGCTTGTACAAAGTTATCAAATTATTTTGAGCTGTGACACTCTGTCCTCCTTGTGTTGCAGTTATCGCAGATTGTTTACTTGTTTTCGAGTATATTGCATGATGCATCCTTGTCCCTTGGCATTCAAATAACAAGTGCCCGGCTATTGTTGAATCTGGTGCAAATACAACCCTTCTACTTTCCCAGAAAAAATTATTTTGATTTGTGACTTGATTACTTCAAAACTTGTTCATGACTGTGGCAATGGCAATAAGTCGAAGTTTCATGGAATGCTTTTGGATTTCTAGGTTGAGAGCATTTTGGAGAAAGGTGTTGACCCGCATTCAATGGATGAAGCACGGGTTTTATTGGTCTGGATCCCATCCTTGCTGCTTAAAATTTTATAGAAACCTACATGTTGCTCTTTTAAATATGTCTTTTGGATCATCGGTTGGATAGCATATAAATGTGTTTCTTTGTCAGGACTGAATTAATTTATTAAATTTATGTATTTTTAAATCTCAGGGGAAAACTTTAGACGCTTTTGTGGAGAAGTTTAGCGCCTTCAACCGCCTCATCCCTCAGGTATGCAGTGTTTGTGCTAAAAATAATATGTATGTAGAAATAAAAAATGTTAAATAAAATCCATATTTTGGTCTTTGGTCAAAATGATATCTAAAGCTCATCCTTGTCACAAAATAAAAGTAAACAAAAAATTCAAGTATTAACACTGATGTAATTATTTGGTGGCACATTTGACATTTACAGTTACCATGTTTTGTTGATTGGAAATAAAAAAAGATTATACTTAGAAATTTAGTTGCACAACTTCTAAACCTAGGATATCTGCAGCCTTTTGCAACTTAATGATGATGTTCATAGGGGTTGGCATGATTACTTGCTAACAGTGTTCAATGGATTTGTTGCAATTATCAACGATTTTTTTCAATAATGATGGATTTCCATACTTTTATAATTTCTAAACTTCAGGTTTCTCTTGTCATGAAAGTTCTGGTTCCCCAAAAGAGTCCCCATTACAAAGTCTTTTTAGGGTAAATGATTAGATCTACAATTCAAAAGTTTCTCCCAAAAGAGTCCCCGATACAAAGTCTTTTCAATACCAAATTACAATCCTGTAGTAATGCACTTTTTGAGAACAAGTCTGGTAGTAATGCACTTTTTGAGAACAAGTCTCATTATTCAACATGTAATGGTGTTTAGAGAGTTAAGGCACATTGTGAGATTGAGATGTAAGCGGGTTAATTAAGCAATATTATTTGTAATTGGGCCTACTGCCCTAGCATAGTAAAGCCCGTGTTAATTAGGGTTAGGGTTAGTACTTGCCAGCCATTAGGCTTATAAGTAAGGGGGTGTATTTAATGGATTGCAAAGGATTTTAAATTTAATGGATTTTACAAAATCCATATGTATTTTGATGTACTTTAAAAGATTTGATTTTGATGGATTTTAAAAGATTCTTATGGATTTCTATAGATTATTATGAATTTGTTATTAGTCAGAGGAAGGCATGAAAGAACACCATCTACATTGTTCTTCATGCCCATACAAAACATAAAATATTTGTCAAAACATCAATTAAACAACCATTTGTGTGCTACTATTAAGTAAAATATTTGTGTAATGTGATTTCATTTTTAGTGTATAGGTTAATAACAATAAAATGCATTTAAAAAAAATTACAAACAAATCATAGCACAAATATATTAAAAAAAATTTCTTATTGATTGAATAACATAGAATAAAAACATCCAGTTTTGAATTACTCAGAATTGAGTGATTGGGTATAAGTTATAACTCGATCCATTGTCGACCCTAACTCAAGCCAAACCCACACACGCCTCACCCCAGCCCAACAAATAAACAAATGTTGCAAAAGCTTGTTTGCTTAACATAATAGTGTGCATCCCATACCCATGGCAGATCTATAAACAACAACTCTGCGAAATTCAGTACAAGCGTAACAGGCAAGAAGATCAAGACATTTAACACCCAGAGATCCAAGGAATTCAACCATACTGGCTTTCCGACCTTTTCATCACCATCATCATCATCGCCTTTTTGAATCTATATGAATCTCTTCTCTTGAATACTGGATCAGTCCTTTACTCAGATTTACCATTACTTTCCCCCTACCTAATTTTGAAAAGACATCAAGACTGTCATTAAAATCTGAATTTGAAAGTTGTCACCACTGGAATCTCAAACGACCTGAATAACCAATAGAAAAGAGTGTGGAAACAGAGGTTGATGGAAGGATAGTCAACATACGAGTCATATGACTTGAATAGCCAATAGAAAAGCAGTGTGGAACTAGGGGTTAATGGAAGGTTGCATCCATCTTTGAAGTCCGTGCCACTGATTCCATCTAGCTCAGCTTTGAGAGATCTCCCACCTTGCTAATTTGTACACAGTTCTAGCCCAAGGAGAACCATTGCCTTTGAAATGTCTAGTGCTTATGTATGCTTACCGCTATTCTCACCACCATTTCGAGCACAGTTTCTCTCTACACGCAAAAATCTGAATACAACCTATGGGTCAACACATCTACCCTTTACAATCAAATGAGTTCTCTTAAACTCAAAATTAACAACACCAAGAAAGCCAAAAGGTGCACATCCATAGGTTGATTTTAAAATCCGTCACAATCCTTCTCCTTGAATACACACCCCACATCTTCAAAATTAGTTTGTGGTTGGTTGATTGAATTGAATAAAATTTATGATTGTTTATTTGTCTCTTTTGTGATTTATCATAGGTAGTGTAGTTTTAGATCTAGTTTCGAATCCATCACCGAATCCATCAGATTGTGAAATATAGGTTATGTGCCGGGGGAAGATATGTAAGGTTGTTGTAGGTAGAAAATTTCAGCGTGATAGAGAAGAAGTCTAATTAGAAACTAAGGAAAAAAGTTTAGAGAAATGAAATAGAATAAACCAACTTACAACAATACTTAATATAGTACTTCATCCTAGGACTAATACCACCATTGAAATAAGATGATGGTTATAATTTATTAAAGCAATACCACTTAAAATCAAACACAACTAAGCATATGTTCACATGTCATAACTACCTAAAACCTAAATAACTAATAACTAAATGAACAATTAAAAAGAGCTGTCCAACAGCCTAATAGACTCTTTGTTTAACATAAATCGAAGCCGAACAGACTGTCCTCGGCTCTAATTGCAGCTCACATGCATATTTACAACGTGGAGCCTTCACGTCTTACATTTGGGGTCTTTAACCTCAAGTACTAGACCCAAATAACATCATCATGCCTTCAAGCTACATGTTCAGGGACCGTCTTCCTCCCTTGATAAACTCCAAATGCAGATAAACTTCAAATGCAGACTTGCTTTTGCCCTCATCAGATGGTGGCAAACGAGTTGGTGGATTCGAGGTTGAGTAGTTCTTTGGCTCTCTTATTTAAGATTGATTTTCAAAAGTTATAGGACTCTCTGAATTGAAATTTTGTGTTGTGGTCCATGTGCAAAATGTGTTGAGAGGCGGATGAGGTGGATTAAGACCTGCATTTTGTCAATTCATTTTCTCGGTTTTGGTTGGTGGGGCTCGGTCTGTTTATTTTTTAAATATTTTGAGGGGTATAAATGAGGGTCATCCGTTATCTCCTTTTTTTTAGATTGTGGTGGAAGCTCTTAGTAGATTGGTTGACAGATGCACATCTGCAGTTTGTTGATGACAAAATATTCTTTAAGTGAAGAATCTGAAGTATATTTTGTTGATCTTTCAAGCGTGTTTGTGTTTTAAAATTAATATCTCTAAAAGTGTGGTTTATGGTTTGGTGAAGGTGCTAGTAGAGGATTGGGAGTCGGGATTCTGCGTTGTTAGATGATTGATCTATAGCTGTGTATTTGGGACTCCCTTTGGGAGTGAAGAATAGGAATAAACATTTATCTGATCCAGACATCCAGTGATGGTAGGGATCTGCCATGTGTAAGCCAACAGGACTGTTGGTGCAGCCAAGAGCCTTGGAAAATCATTTTTCTAGACATCTATGATAAGCACTTGAAGAAATCTGGTGTGGTTAGTGAGTCATGGTTGAAAGATGCTGCAGTCCCATCTTGAAATTTCTGGTTGTGTTCGCCGAATGAGAATTGCAAGAAGAGAACCAGACCCTCCTGGAAGGTAGTGACAGACTCGTTTGGGATCACAAGTCAGTGGTTTTTTCAGTTAATGAATTTACTAGTTTTCTGACAGCTCCTTATATCAACAACTTTGTCGTTGCCTGCAAGAAATTGGTTGAAGTGCAGGCAAGGACAACTTTTTTAGGTGGTCAGTTGTATGTGGTAGAATCCATGCTAAAGGTAATCTTGGCTGGAGGGGCATGAACGTCAACAAGGAGTCTTTGCTTTTGCAATCAAGTTGTTGAGACAATAGATCAGCTGCTATGGCATTGTATTTTTCCAGAAGCAATTAGGAAAAAAAAATCATGGATGGGTTTGGACTTTGGGGTTCATAAACCTATTGTGAGATCTCTGGATAGCTGGTGAGTTGGTAGTGTGATAATTTCACCTGTTTGAGAAGGTGGTTATGGGATAGGGGTCCTTACATGATCTTGTGGTGAACTTGGGAGTGGGATTACAAAGTTTTCGAAGGGTAACAAGAAAATTGATCAGTTGGTGAACTTGGGAGTGGGATTATTTTGAAGGAGGCAATGTGGCGCTTGGAATCAAAAGTGGGATGTGCCTTTAACATAGTTATCAAAACGTATATCGTATCGTATATCGAAAACCTAAATTTAGGATACATATATCGTAACTGTATCGTGACAAGTTAGTGCAAAAATAATAAAAATAAGTATTGGCATATTAGGGACAAAAGCTGACTTTTACTAACCTAAAAGGATCCCCTTAGTTTACATTGTAAATCAAGGGCCCTACATACACATGACTAAATGAAAACTATATCATATGAGCTGAAATTTTGAGAAAAATTAAAGACCAACAACAAAAATAATGTTCAAAATTTAAGCTTATTTCGACATGCATGCTTTGAGATCGCGCTAAGTGGGATAAAGAAATTACCCTTACTACCGTCACTTCATTCGAGATTTCAGTTATATTATAGACCTTGTTATTTTAGCATGAAAGATGGTCTTCCTTTTATATTTATGATGCATAGAAACTTTTAATTATGTTGATGATTGTATCACACCCTTTCTTGATTCACTTGATTTGATACAGTTTTTGTGGTTACTTGTGATGGTTTAAGGATATCATTTTCTTTGTGATAATCCTATCAGACAATGCATGAAACTCAATTAAAATTTTCTTCTCCAAAAACTATTTATTGTATTTAATTTTTTGCAAGGCAAGTTGGGTTGAGGGGCCTACTCATTTTATATAAGAATAATAAAATAAAAGAACAAACAAGATGGAGGACATATCCGAGCCATCAACGCACCACGAAAAAAAAAAAAAAAAAACACCAACAATCTTTAATTCCCAACTAGGTTGGCCCTTGAAATAACACCATAAACTTGGTAATCAGCGTATAGACCCTCCTTTTTATGCCTTGAGCTCCTTTGGGTACCTGAACTAATCATTGGTATAGGCATTTGGTGTCAAAAACTAATTAATTAGCAAAAGGCCTATCTTAATAAAAGCAATCACTCTAAAAAAAAAACAAAAAAATCATAATTTATATAGGAAACCTTAATTCTAGCTGAAACAGAAATTCCTAATTCAAATTGAAACAAACCCCTAATTTTACTTTGTGGATCTGAGCCCCACTTATTCAATGAAATAGCAATAAAAACAAAAAACAAAATTATTTTATTTATAATTTTGAGCTTTATCCCGGACGGAGTGCAAGCTTTTCATTATTTGTGCCACCAGTATTTTTGCATCATAATTCAGTGTTAGAAACAATTGGGATGTCTTATTGTTGGAGCACCCCCATCATTTGTGTTACCACTCAAATAAAGTTACTGTGCAACTGATGCGTTTAGCCACAGTTCTCATCTTCTTACCACTGTTCGGAATCAGGTTTTTGGTTTTTGAAGTTGTGAATGAGCACTATACTAATGATTTAGCTTTTGCAAAGCAATATTCAGATTGCGTTTCAGATTAAATATGATTTATGGAAGGTTTTGTTTTGTGGTTTTCGTTTATGCATTTTATGTTGTTCACTGTGTGAAAATTCTTTGTTAGTTGCATTCTGTTGTTGGGTTAGCTGGACATTTAGTTGGATTCGGAAGTACATTTTCTCTTTAAACCCAAGTCAATTGATTTTTGACGCAATTCAAAAGAACTATGATGAGCTGTTATTGGTTTAGGGTAAATACATTACTAATACAGCATATGTTATATACGTATCTGACCCCTATAACGAGAATGGCCTCCATGAACAGTGAAAGTGAGTGTCTGTCGGGCACTTTTTTGGGTTTTCAAATTTGCCCCCAATTCAAAAGAAAGCCATTATTCAGTTCTATGGTTAGATTTGTAACTTGAACAAAACTAAAGTTGAGGTGTTGGCCCACTAACCCCCTAATTTTATATACAGAAAAGATCCATCATTTTGGCTTAATTTGTACCCTCTTAGGTTAAACCCTATTCCTTTGGTTTTAGAATCCTAAATTGCTTGCAGACCGTCTCAATCACTAGCTTTGTATTTCCCTTTCTTTTTTCTCAATGAAGTCTGCATTTTTATTGATTGAAAAAAAAAATCTAACCTAATGGAAACCCAGCCAAATGAGCTAATTGCTGCTAAATCTTTTCCATGTGAAACTCATGTTCAATCTCGCCCCTCACTTTCTTTAAACTTATGTCTCTAAGCTTCTTCTTTGCATCTAAAATGAAAAAATTGTTATTTTTTCTAAAATTTCTCTTTGAAGAGTTGCAACTCACTCCCTCATCTTAATTGTTTTTCTTATTGTTTTGTGAGGTTGTTTTAAGTTTCCTCCCTACTAATGTTATTTTACTAAGCGACCCAATAAAAATGATTTTAGGTCTTCAAATCTTTCCATTGGTGGGACATTAGATGATGCACATTTTTACATGTACTCTTATTTTGAACTCTCTTAGTGCTTACAATTTTTGTAACACATGAATCATGATTCGTCATCTTACACCCATTCGATTCCCTAAAAAGTACCTTATTCCAATATTCATATTCTCCTAATCCCCATAGCCACAACCCTCTTTTAACGATACAAATCCCTATGTATTTCACCATTTTTCTTACTGTTTGCAAGTGTAAAGAGTTTGAAAAAGGAAATCGATAAACTCTCCAAATCCGCTTTGGGTGCAAGTTATAAAAATCATTTAGCTAACAAGAACCATGTTTTGACCTTTGCTGAGGTGGTACACATATAGGAAAAGTTGTGATTGAAGGCGAATTTGTAGACACGAGCACTGAAAATAATGGTATTTTTGTTGATTCTAATCGTAATAGTAGTTCGTCTAGGTTGATCAGTGGTAGGAATGAATGTCAGTTGGATGCTGCAAAGTTCATAAATCCCAAGAGAAGCTAATGAAGGTGAAAAAGGAAGATGTAGGTGAAGGTCATGTTTTTTTCATGAAAGATATGGATATGTGGATCAAAGATTTGAATATGGGGGGGGGGGAGTGTACGTTGGAGGTCCAAATGGTGGTGTAGGTATTGATTGGTATGGTACTGATATTATGGGAACACTTATGAAAGAAAAAGGCTTAGTCCAAAATGGATGGAAATGTGGGCTTGTCTTGGTAATGATGAAGTGGGTAAGCTGTGGAGGTCGCTAAAAAGCTTGGGTTGAACATAAGAGGTAGGAAGGATTGATTGTTGAGCGACTTTAAGAAGGTGATTTGTCGGTACAAAAGTTTGGCACACTGGAGATTACAATGTAGTTGTCTGATGAACGCCTTTGTCTTTGGGATCTTACACATATACTTCAAGATGTGTTGTGTTTCGACGTAGAGGCTGAGAGGAAAGGGGACAAGCAGTAATGGTCTTTTGGTCGGGATAAAAAACACATTTGACTGGCTATTTAAAACCCCCTTAGTTTTTATTGTAAATTAAGAACACTCCATCGAATGAAAACTATATCATTTGAGCTGAAATTTTGAGAAATATTAAAGACCACATAAAAAATGTTCAAAGCTTCAACTCGTTCTGACATTTGTGCCTCGAGATACGTGTTAAAATGCAAAATTATGGATTTCTCAATCATAATTATGAAATGAGCGAGGCCCCATCTTGGGCACAACATAGGCCGACCAATGACCATTGTCGAAGACCATTCGAAATGGCGGTCCTTAAACGCCCACAAAGACTATTTATCAAGATATTTAATGGCGTGGATCTAACATTTATCTTGAGGAACTGTGTCAAAGTGGCAGAAACTTCGGCGCATTGTTTCTGTTGTTATTGCATAATTTTTTGGAGAATTTAAGCTCAAACAGAGCTAGCATCGACTCTTCAGAAAATTTGTTGCACCCATGTCTGACACGTATTCAACATTGATGCTTGATACGCCTCCGACATGTGCCAAACACGTGGTCAATGTGTCGGCAGGGGTCAACACACATGGCTAATGTGGTCAACGTGTTAGATACACCTCTGACACACCCATAACTCAGTCAGGACACACCCATGATTCAACAACCATCTTTGTCCTTTATTTTTAGGTGGGCTCAAATGACTGAAGTAAGAGATTTTCAGTTGTGATTTAAGACAAAAAGGTAGCCTGTGCTTCTTAATATTTACTTGTTCGCTGTTTTTGTCTCATTTGCTTCTTTTCTACGCTAAATTATTTTTTTCTTATAACATAGTGTCATCTTCTTGTCCACTGTATACATATTCTTCATGTTTTTTTAAACTTTTCTTTCGTACTTGCAATAGAAATGAAGGCAATGTTTATGTTTCATTTTCATCTTCATACTTCTTGTTCTTTTTTATTTCAACTCTTTCTTTATTGAATTGTTGTTTATGCTCATATGAATTTTTTAATTTAATAGTATCCTAAATTCTAAATAAAAACATAGTGGGTCCTCCTGGTTAGTAACACCTATTTTTTTGCCCTAAGCTGCCAATGCCCCAAAAAGATTTTGAAGTTTGATTTTGATGGAACTTTGTTGTTTGGATCCAAGTATGCAAAATGTGGAGGAGATGCTGACGTGAAGGGAACACTAGAAGTGTATAGATTTAAAAAAGTCGATTTCACACCAAATAGTTTGAGAAGCTCAAGAGAGGGGGATGGGGAGTGGGAATGAAGAAGTAAAAGACGATGGTCGAATTGTAGATGATCTTTGGAACAAAAATAATGAACCTTGAGATATGTAATTTGATTTTTATGTCGTAGATGTTGTATCTGTCGAGTAAAGAAGCTAGTCCAGGTTAGAGCTAGAGATAGAATGATTAGATTAGCCTCTTGGAACATAGGAATGTTGACGGGAAAGACGATAGAATTAGTGGATGCCTTGCGTAGAAGGAAAGTAAACATAGTTTGTCTTCAAGAGACAAAATGGAAGGGGAACAAGGCTAAAGATTTAGGAGGGTTTAAACTCTTCTATTCTGGTAAAGATGGAACTAGGAACGGGGTGGGAATAGTGGTAGATAAAGTTTTTAAGGATGCAGTAGTCGACGTTAGGAGGTTTGGGGATAGAATCATAAGTATTAAATTAGCTTTAGAACTAGAGATAGTGCATGTTATTAGTGTGTATGCACCTCAAGTGGGTTTGGACGATGAGACTAAGAAGGATTTTTGGGACTCTTTAGAGGAGTTAGTTCTTGGAATTTCCTCTTCCGATAGGGTTTTCCTAGGCGGGGATTTGAATGACCATGTCGGTAAGGATAAAGTTAGGTATGAGAGGGTGCATGGAGGTCAAGGCTTTGGGGATCGGAAGACTGTAGGGATTTCTATTATAGATTTTGCTTTAGCTTAAGATTTTGAGATCGTAAATACTTTTTATAAGAAGAGGGAAGATCACTTGGTGACCTTTGCGACTGGGCGCAATAGAAGTCAAATTGATTATTTTTTTATGAGGAGACACGATTTAGGTAGGTGTAAAAATTGTAAGATTATACCAAGGGAGTGTCTGACAAACCAACATAGGCTGTTAGTTCTCGATTTTTGTCTTAAGAGTAGGGGTCGTATTGCTATAGAACAGGTTAGACCGAGAATTAAGTGGTGACCTTACAGGGAGATGTGTGCCAAAAATTTAGAAAGAAGATTTTGGGTGGTCAGTCAGTTTCAATGGGTTGGGAGAATCTAGAACCAAAGGATGGGATTAGTAGTGCGGAGCTTTTTGAACATTTGGTAAACCGAATAAGAAGATGTGCGAAAGAAGAGTTAGGAGAGGCCAAAAGAGGAGGTTTATATGGTAAGGAGACATGGTGGTGGGACGCTGATGTGCAACAAACCATTGCAAAAAAGAAAAGATGCTTTAAGGTGTGGCAAAAAGATAGGTGCCTAGAGTTTTATGAGCTTTATAAGTAGGCTAAGAAGTTGAGTAGTAAAGCAGTAGGGGAAGCTAAGAAGAGAGCGTATGATGATCTTTATAATAGGCTAGGTACGAAGGAAGGGGAGAATGATATTTTCAAGATAGCTAAAACTAGATAACGAAAAACTAGGGACTTGAGTCATGTTAAGTGTGTTAAGCATGATGATGGAAAAGTTTTAATGCAGGATAAAACTATTTTAGATAGATGGAATGATTACTTTTGAAACCTACTCAATGGAACACATGTATGAGAGTTAAACTTGGAGGGGTATGCTTCATAGGATGGGAGAGATCGCGTGTTCCATCGCAGAGTTAGTGCCACAAAAGTGAGAGAAGCTTTAAAAAGAATGAAGACGGGGAAGGTCGTTGGACCGGATGATATACCAATTGAAGCATGAAAATGTCTGGGAGAAGTTGGGATTCAATGACTAACTAAGCTCTTTAATAGGATTTTTGAAACTAGAAAAATGCCATTCATGGAGGCATAGCGATATCAATTTATAAGAACAAAGGGGATATCCAGAATTGCTCGAACTATAGAGGGATAAAGTTTATGAGTCATACGATGAAACTTTGGGAGAGGGTTATAGAACGATGACTTAGGAGTTTAACCACGATTTCGGATAATCAATTTGGATTTATGCCGGGTAGGTCTACTACGGAGGCCATCTTCCTGCTTAGGCAAACTATAGAAAAATATCGAGAGGCACGTAAGAGTTTGCATATGGTTTTTATTGATCTGGAGAAAGCATATGATAGGGTCCCCAGGGAGTTAATTTGGTGGGTGCTTGAAAGGAAGAAAGTGTCAATTTTATGTCGATATCATTAAGGAAATGTATGAAGGGGCTGTAACAAGTGTTTGCTTTCATATTTCTTTGCTTTTGTCATGGATGAGTTGACGAGACATCTGCAAAAAGATGTACCTTGGTGCATGTTATTTGCAGATGATATTGTCTTAATGGATGAGACTAGTGTAGGTTTAGGTAAAAAATTAGATGAGTGGCGGGAGGCTTTAGAGAGTAGAAGTTTTAGAATTAGCCATTCGAAAACGGAGTATCTAGTGTGCAACTTTGGTTGTGAACCACGAGGGAGAAGTAATGTAATTGAGATCGAAGGTGTAGAGGTCCCAGAGTGTGTGGCTTTTCGATATCTTGGATCTGTAATTCAAAAGAATGGGGCTATTGGAGAAGATGTAGACCATAGGATTAAAGCTAGTTGGTTGAAATGGAGAATTGCGTCAGGAGTATTATGCGATTGAAGGATGCCTACAAGGCTAAAAGGGAAATGCTATAAGACAATTGTTCGACCAGCCATGCTATATGGTTCAAAATGTTGGGCTACTATAGGACAACATACGCATAGGATGGCAGTAGCAGAAATGTGTATGTTAAAGTGGATGTGTGGTAAAACTCGTAAGGATAAAATTAGAAATGAAAGAATTAAGAGATACTTAGGTGTAGCGTCCATAGAGGACAAAATTAGAGAAAGACGTTTAACTTGGTTTGGTCATGTGCGGAGGAGACCAAGCACGACGCCAATTAGAAAATGTCTAGATTGACAAGTTAATGGAGGGTGTAAACGGAGGGGATGACCATTGAAAACTTGGATGAAGGCGGTGAATGAAGATATCATTGAGCTTGGATTAGGCGAGGATATGTGGGAAGATCGCATTGCTTGGAGAACCAAAATCCATGTAGCCGACCCCGAAAATATCGGAAATGAGCTTTGATGATGATGATGAAGATGTTGTATCTGTCGACTAGACATATGTCTCACGCATGATGTACACAAAGGTACCAAATTATGGCAGTGTACAAATGTGGATTTATTATTGCATCGAGGAAAAAGTAAGATTGGGACTCAGGTTAATTTCAACTTAAAAGTGGCCAGTCACTAAATATCATTCATAAATGGGAGCAAAAATCTAAAAAAAAAAGAAACAACAATATTAGATTTATAGGCCTTATAATAATGTTTAATGTGTTTATAAAAAGTGCTTGAAGAATCCAACAATTTTCAACCTGAATCCCACCATTCAAATCTTTATGATTCGACAATTCAATCTTAACCCACACTTTTCAACAAACAATTTAAATCCTATGGAAAATTTCGATTTGAATCATGAGTTGAATCTTACTAGTTTCACTTGATTCGAATCATGAATTGATCCTTATGATTCTCACAATTGCGACAGCAATGATTAAGTTTTCATCTGGAATTATCCTTTGTTATTATTGCAGAGATTTGGTACAATTATTTACAATTTTCTGCAGTAAGTTTTACCTTGATAGTTAGTGATAGTCTCAATGCATGCTGGTCCGTATGGAAAGCCATTAGATTTATGGATGCATAGATGGTCAAAAGTAACAGAATGTAGGTTGAGATGGTTATTAACACGTTTTTGCCATGATGCACATCTGTCCTGTTTTCAGTTCTTGCGTTGAGGTTACATACTGCTTGCTGTCATATAGATGTTCTAATTGGTAGGTATTATTATATTTCTTGTTTCAGTTTTTTTTTTTTTTTTTAATGTTTTTCATTAGTTGAATGATGGATGATTTATCAAATTAAAACACAAAAAAACAATGCTACTAGAGTATTGGGCATATAATTTGCGTAAAACGGAGTTAACCATTTGAAAGAAGAAAGAACAGGAAGGAGGAAAAGTCCAAACAAGCCATATCAAAGCAGAACGAAATAAACGAGTAGAGAAGCAAAATGAGTAGCCAGTATTTCTGAAGCACGACTTACTAGCGCCTTCCACAGTTGAACTATGGAAAACTAGGCTTTTACAACAAGATGGTCCAACAAATTCATTTCCACCTTTTTGAAATGCTCTTTACAACCAAGACATACTTCCCAGCTATGCAGTTTATAGGGAAGCAAGTAGCAAGTCATTGAGTTACTTCGGCCTATTCACCCAACTAACATTTTCCTATCCTCTCAGTTAGCATTTAATTGGTAAAAAAAGGGCATAGTAGAATTATTACATATAAATCTTGGTAATCTAAATGTAAGGCCTTTGGGCTTAAATCACGTACAAATCCCGCCTTTATTAAACCCTCTGATATAGACGAAAGCCTATTGGATTGGGACAAAAGAAGGGAATATAGAGTACATACAACACACTTTTGTCAACTAAAAACCATATAGGTGGAATTTTTTTTTTTTTTTTTTTTTATTTTTTTTTATAAAACTCAGGCTTTGAGTATCATGGTGATGCGAAACCCATGAAAATCATGTCAAAACATGAGGGTGAAAGAATCCCACATTTTACATTTGAAATATACATTTCACGTTTTGGAATCTGGATCATGTAAAATTGTCTTTTTTTTCCGAGTATATATAATTGTCAATATGCATAGAGTATTGTGGATTGAAAACCTAACATATCAAACATATTGTATACAGTAAGTGATGGTATTTAGCATGTATATTATTGTAGTATGTGGGTTAGTTTAGCAATATAGTATAGTAATATTATAGTTAAGCATATTTAGTAACAACCCATAATAATTAAGGCATTGATTTTCAATTAGGTTTAGGTTAATAGCTTGCCAAATTAGTCAGGAATATTATAAATAAGAGAAGAAATTGGTCATTGTTCTTCAGTTCGGATTGTAACTTAAAGTAAACTTTGATTCTTTGCATGAATACATTAGAGTTTCGTTTTCTTTCGTTAAGATCTTGATTAATATGTTTACATGATGTTATCCGCTGCGTCTGATCTATCAATTGGTATTAGAGCAAGAACGCTCCGGAGAGATTTCGATGAGTATTTTGAACTATACATGAACTGGGTAAAAAGAACATAACGAGGAGAACAAGTGAATGTGGTGACGTTGTCTCGCCAATCCAGAACTGAGATGAAGGAGGTTGACAAGAGTGCTCCCTCCCCAATGCGGGTTTCCCTCCCCAGAGAGACCATGGAGGATGTTTCTATGTATTTTATTCCAGGGTTCCTGACATCACATGGTTAAAATTCAGTTTTTGTGGTGGTTGACCTTTTTCCAAAATTGCTGATTTTTTTTCTTGTCGGAAAACTGATGATACACCACATGTCACTAACTTATATTTTCGAGAATTTGTTCGCCTTCATGGTGTTTCTCGAAGCATTGTGTCTGATCGTGATACCAAGTTTATAGCACAGTTTTGGAAGACTTTGTGGTAACGTTTGCATTTTTTTTAAAGTTCTCCACAACATTTCATTCACAAACAGGTGGACAGACATGGGTTGTTAATAGGAGCTTGGGTGACCTATTGCGTTGGTTG
This sequence comes from Berberis thunbergii, assembly GCA_003290165.1. Classification (NCBI taxonomy): domain Eukaryota; kingdom Viridiplantae; phylum Streptophyta; class Magnoliopsida; order Ranunculales; family Berberidaceae; genus Berberis; species Berberis thunbergii. Next base: position 226,585 of record QNQO01009326.1, on the reverse strand, counting down.
ATGGTTGAACATACCTTTTCTTCTTCTTCAAATCGGGTTCTTCACAATTACCTATATTCATCCTATTAAACGGTTCTCGAATCATTTTCTTCTTCTTATTTGAATCAGGCTCTTCACGAGCCCGTTTCTTCTTCTTTCAAGAAGCTACTTGGGTCACTTGTTCTTCTTCTTCAGAGTAACAAACTCTTCACTTGCAATTGACTTTGGTGAATGTTTTGCATAGTTGAGTTTCACCTTCTTATGGGGACAATCACTAGGGTTCTAGGCCTTTTATTTTGTCTCGTGTAGAATTTGTGTATAATAATACGGCGAACAAAAGTACGGGTTCATTCACCTTTCCAAATTGTGCAAATTTTTTTTTTTTTTTGTTTTTGTTGATTTGGCACGTGTCTAGTACGGGACCAGTGAATAGTAGCGTGACTGTTAAGGCTGAGTCGATGAGTTTGATTCGCCAGTAGGTTTGCAACGTTTGGCTGAAGTATTTGATAAACAGAAGAGTGTTGTGGATCACCACAAACATTTTTTTTATTTGAACCTGGTGATTTAGTTATGGTCTTTCAAAAGGGTCAGTGGTGGACGGGGAAGGGCTAAAAAATCATGATGCGGCGCATCGACCCTTTTCCTATTGTGCGTTGGATTGTCGATAATGCTTGAGGTCGATTTTCCACAAAGTTTTCGGATGCAAAGTACAATGTTATTGATCTCACTCCATTCCGTGGTGATGTTGCATCTTCTATTCTGCTCTGGTGGTGCGTTCCTTATCTCCATTTCATGTGACAGATCGTGTGGAGAGCATTATTAAGAGCTCTGATGTTATTGCTTTTGATGATGTACCTAGTCATTTTTTGTTCAATGGAAAAGATGACATGTTTTTGACAACTCATAGATTTCTTATCAGTTTTTGTCTTCTATGGAGCTGTTGACTGCATGTGCATGCGAACTCGAGGTCAAGTTTTTCACAACTGGGGATGATCGTATTTAGCATGTATATTGTTATAGTACTTGAGTTACTTTAGCAATATTAGTATTAGTAATATTGTAATTAGGCTTGTTTAGTAACAATCCATAATAGTTAAGGCATTGGTTTTCAATTAGATTTAGGTTAATTAGCTTGCCAAATAGGAATATTATAACTAAGGCAAGGGATTCCTTGTTCTTCAGTTTGGATTGTAACTACAAGAAAACTAGGGTTTTTTGTAGAAATAAACTAGGGTTTTGGTTTCTTTCGTTTAGGTCTTGATTAATATGTTTACATGATGTTATTCGCTGCGCCTGATCTATTAGTAAGATACAATGCAAAAATAAATATGTAGATATAAAAAATATTATGGATATATTCAAGCAAAGAGTCTCAATAAATGTTTCCATCGATATATGACTGTGTAACACATACAAGTATGTTATTGCCAATCATCTATCCGTTCATTCATGTCACTTGTACACGTCACTTGTACACGGATGATACATCCTTGCAACGTCTTTGTATCGGTGTATAGTAAGATACGTATTAGTGAGGCTTAGATGTTATATGTATGGGCTATTAAAATGTGCGTATCGTAAAAGAGCCTTACCTTGTTTGTGCTCAAGACTTGAATCGAATGAAAGGGGTGACAAATCGGACTTTACATAGGAAGATTAAAATCTTCATAAGGGTAGAATGAAGTGGATGTTGATTCAAGAGTAGAATTTAAGAATGACGTCCTTAGATTTTTTTGGATTATAGTTTGTCCATGTTTATGGTTTTGAAATATGAAATTTTACAGGTATGTGGTAGACTGTTAGTTGACCATTTGACTTATTTGACTTAAATTGTGATGATAGAACTTGTGAGTTTGATTACACGCAGTTATTAGTTTGGATGTGGAGTTATGCGTTATTATATATTGTTATATTTCCTACTTATGTAAATATAAAATATGTACAAATAGGAAAACACCCAAAAACGTATTAAAAAAAGACCCAACTAACTCGTAAGTTCTGCTTCTGGGAACTTGGATCAACTAAACCCAAATTCTGTAAAAAAAAAAAAATTCATTTCATGACTTGACCAATCATATTTTACCTCAGATGTGTATATAATTTGGAGCTTTTCAGGTTCCGAGGACTCTTCAGATCAGCCAGTCTGCAGCAAAAATATTAATTTTCCAAAGTCTGTTGTCCAACGCCTGCAGCCTTCTTGTTGTCCAGCACTCGCAGTCCCCATATACTGCTGTACCAAAATTTTTCCAGCACTTGTCACGCTTGTATAGTCGTATGCTTTGCTGCTTTGTTCATTCTGCTAGTGCTTAACCACTTTCAGGGCCTTCAATTCAAACTAAGCATTTGCTTAATCTTCCTCATGCTTCAACTCTTCCCAAAGCCATATTTTGCTCATTGATAGACAAGCCATCGTCCATATAACCAAATATTTACAGTTTTCTATTCTTTTTCCATTAAAAACAATGTTGGAAGGGAACTTGGGGCATGTATGAAAAATGTTTAAAATACAGTATTCCACATGCACACCCTCCCTCACTTCCACATATTACTTTGTGTGCATTACTGTTTTTCCTTGTGCATATTCTTTACAAACTATGCCATTGTATGGATCTCAACCTCAACCGGATTTATGATTGATGTAGTTACTAGAAGTAGATAAAAGAAGTCAAGTTCGTATTTTTTTCTTGGATGGAGTTCTTATATGGTTTTTTATTCGGACATTTCATGTTGTTGTAGGAAGTTCTAAATCCTCAGGTCCTCGTGGAGCATTCGAAGGAAGTTAATGACACTAAAACTCTCATTAAGACCTTGGTTATGGGTAAGGCTCAGTATTCTTCAGTATTTATTATGCTTCTGTAACCTTAATTTGTAACCAATTTGGAGTTTAGTTCTTCTCCAGAATACAGTGTCTAGCTTCTCTATCAGAGTTTTTATTTAATCTGTTTCTGGTTGAGTTTGATCTTTCTTATGGTATAAATTTATGGAAGGTAGTTTCAATGTTAAAGGTTCCTTCATGTGGGCATTGAGTCAAAGCTTGGGTAGGAGTGATCAAATAAAGCTGTGGTATGATGATTGGTGGGGGACTGTCATCTCAAAGGAGCATTTCCAAGAATTTACGGGTTAGAGTGTCTCCAATAGCAAACAAGATTCAGGGGAAGTGGGATGTATTATACATTCTGCTATACCGTTGTCCAAAAACCTTCTCCAACAAGATTTATATAAGTCTCCTTTTGCTATACATTCAATTTGGGTGCATAAATTTATATATCATGCTATACCTCCTGAATTTGGGTGTATAAATTTATATATAATGCTATACCACCAGAATTTTGGGAGGATGGCTTCTAAGAGGCCGTGCAACCTTTTCAGAGGTTGTCCGATCCTTTTTTTAATATTTATTTTTAAGTTCATTTTTCCAATTTTGCCTAAATTTTATGCATTGTGAGGTTTTACTGCTGGAGGAGATTGGACCTATAAATTTATACATGTGTCAAATGATCCTCTATAACATCCTCTTATACTTTTTCTTTTCCATTGGAGATATGCCCTTATGTTATTTGAAACGGGGTACAATTGCTAAGTTTGCTTACTCTGTGGAGGGTGGCCAAATTGGAATCTGCATCTTAGTAGAAGTTTACTTGATTGAGAAGTTGATGAGGCTTATAGATAGATCACCAAATTTAATATGGTTTATCCTTGGAGAAAGTGAAGATAGTTGGGGTTGGAAGTGGGACTGCAAGGATTGTTTGAGTGTGAACTCATTTGATAAAGAGATAGAGGTAGTCATTGCCCTTATGCTTATGGAGTTGGGAAGTTGGTTTGGAAACTCAATACACATTGGGCTGTTATCTTTGGCTCTGGTGCGATGCTTGATGAATTAGAGAGGAGTTTGTTTTTATTATTAAAAGAAAAGGAGATTATATTTGGTCATTCAATTGTACATTTGGAGGCTTTGATAAATCAGCAGCAAAGCCTCTTTGTTGTTGTATTGAATTTCGACTTATGCAATTATTCTACCTTTAAAAAAATAAAATGATATTTTCTTTAAAAAATTGTTTGAATATGCTTTGCAGGAATGAAGACCATAATCTGGAGCATCACACATGTCCATTCACCCCAACCTCAGGTTTCAAAATCCTCCCACAGGAAGTTAGACACTTGCAGCTGTTTCCTTCATCATCTCATATGTGACTTCTATGATTCAGGTTTTGCCATCAGCACATGCAGTACATCCCCGTTTGCAGGTTTCCGCATTTTCCAATGTGCCACTTCCTCAAGGATTCATAGGGATGAAAGAAGATGAGGTATCAGATAAAATACATTTTCCTTATTTGCATTTTTTTTGAGTGGATATCTCTTTCTAGTACTTGTTTTCTTTGGTAGGTTGCCAAAATCTCTATTATTTTGAAGAGGGGTGTACAGTGTTTGGCTTTCTTCAAGGAAGAAGATGAGGAGAAAGAAATGATCAACCTTTTCTGTCAGACATTAGCTGTAATGGAGCCTCAAAATCTAATAGATATGTTCTCCTTGCGTATGCCGGAGCTATTTGAATGGATGATAAGGAATAAGCAGTTGGTTTGCATATTCTCTGTCCTTCTGGGAATACCTAAGGTGTTACGGCCTTTTGCTAATCTTATGGTAAATTACCTTCTCAGCAGCAAAATTGATGATTTGAGGCACCCCAACATACCTTCAGCAAAACTTGTGTTACAACTTTTCCAGCTTTTATTTGATGCTGTTTCTAAGACTACAGAAAGTGAACACATTCTACAGCCTCATATACATTTTATTATCAGTGTTTGTGTGAAAAATGCTACTGAAGGTGACAAGCTACTTGGATATCTGAAGCTTCTTCAAATAACATTTCAAACACTTAAACAAGGCAATTTTGAACATTTGTTGCGTGATTTAATTCCCAAGTTGCAACTTTGCCTTGATATGTTACTGGCTGTTCTTGATGTTCCTATTGGTGATGATATGAAGGGCTTGGTTCTGGAGCTCTGTTTAACTTTACCTGCCCGTTTGAGTTCTTTGTTGCCTCATCTTCCACGTCTAATGAAGCCTCTGGTTTTGAATCTAAAAGGAAGCATCAACATGGTGAAGTTAGGTCTAGAAACACTTGAATTTTGGATTGATAATTTGAATCCCAATTTTTTGGAATCATGTATGAGAGATGATATGTCTGAGGTGATTCTAGCTCTATGGATGCATGTGAGGCCGGCACCCTATCCTATGGGCAAGAAAGCATTGGTACTCCTTGGTAAGCTAGGTGGTCGTAACAGGTGTTTTTTCAAAGAGCCCCGTGCTCTTGAGTGCAAAAAGTACCCTGAGCATGGATTGCGTATGATTCTTACTTTTGAGCCAATGACTACATTTTTAGTGCCTTTGGATCGGTGTGTTTCCCTGGCTGTATCTGCTGTACTTAAGAAGAGTGAGGGCACAGATGTCTTTTACAGAAAGCAGGCTTTAAAGTTTTTGCATGTATGTTTGTCATCTCAGCTGAACTTGCGAGGAAATGTTCCTGGGGAGGAAGTTACCCCTGGAGTGTTGGCAGCACATTTGGTGTCTTCTGTGGAGGATACTTGTTGGCATTGGACTGAGACATCAGATGAAAAGGTTGGTTAAATCTAACATTATTATTATTATTATTATTATTTTATTATTATTTTTTTTCTATAACAATATAAAATTTTCTATTTATTAGACGGAGATGCGTAGCACTCTTAGTAAATATTGTTGTCTCTAAAGACTAAACAAGAGCAAAGGGGTGACAGGTGAGGAGAATAGATGATTTCATGCTCTTAATTGGGAATAGTTTTCCTACCAAAGGAGGTAGGAGGTCTAGGCATCTGTCCGTTATCATTGATGAGTAAAGTTGTTCTGAGTAAGTGGTTATGGAGACATGGAGTGGAAAATGATAGTTTGTGGAAGAGGTGATTACATCAAAATATGATCCGGTGTTATCAACTGGTTTCCGAGGCATTCATTTGAATGTCATCAACAACCTAAATTTCTCTCTTCTTTTCCTACTTCTCCAATCCACTCTTCTTTCATTCCCCTACATTTGATGAAATAAGATTGCATGGAAAGAAACATACCGTTGGCATTGGTTGTGCTTCGCTTAGTAGCAGATGTCAAGTGCCGGAAGGCTATAGTCCTGGAGTCCCATCTCTATTCACTGTTATGGTTGTTCATCTTGAGAGAAATAAGGGATTTTTCTTCGAGTTGATAATTCTAGTGTACCATCACGACCATTAAATGTTTGCTTTCTTCCCCTGTTTCTGTTCTCCTAACTTTCGTTCTAAATTCATTCAATATCAATTCAAAGAGATTGAATAAATAGGGAAGAAAACACATCTTTCAAGTGTCAAATTCATCTAATTCACTATCTGGCTGTCTGCGAAAAAATACAGGGGGCATCTGGTTCATTTACATGTTAACTGTTGGTCCCTTGACTAGTTTGATGTTAATGAAGATAGAATCAAAATGCCCATTTCACATGTTTTATTTATTTTATTTTATTTTTTTAATTGGGATTCTCGCACTTGATGGTGTAAAATTGTGTTGTGGTTTTTCATTTTTCTTGCAGGCAGACTTGGGGGTAAAAACAAAAACTCACCTTATGGCTGAGAGATCCATATTTAAGATTCTACTGATGACTATCATTGCTGCCAGTGCTGAACCAGATCTCCAAGACTCCCAGGATGATTTCGTTGTGAATGTTTGTCATCATTTTGCCATGATTTTTCATGTGTATTCTTCTTCTTTTGATTCTTCAAGTGCAAATGGACAGCACAGTCTCATACTTTCATCTAGTAGAACAATCACTTCCAGATCACGAAGTACAAGTTGCTTTAATCTGAAGGATTTGGATCCTTTCATATTCTTAGATGCAATAGTGGATGTTCTGGCAGATCAAAACCGCCTCCATGCTAAAGCTGCTCTTAATGTTTTAAATGTGTTTGCTGAAACACTAATATTCCTTGCTTGGATCAGACGTACTCCTGTACTTTCATCAAGGGACGGTCCTGGTGCTCCAAAGATGGTTTCTACTCCATCATCCTTAGGTCCTATATGTTTACCTCCTCCAAGTGTTCGAGTCCCCGTGTTCGAGCAACTTTTGCCACGCCTTCTGCATTGTTGCTATGGTAGTACATGGCAAGCACAAATTGGAGGGGTGATGGGACTGGGGACTTTGGTTACTAAAATCACTGTGGATACATTATGCTTTTTCCAAGAAAGATTAGTCCGTGGTCTGGTATATGTTCTTAGAAGGCTTCCAATGCATGCCAGCAAAGAGCAAGAGGAGACCAGTAAAGTGTTCATACAAGTTCTTCGTCTAATAATTAATGCTGATGAAGCAAACAGTGAGTCGCGCAGGCAGAGCTTCCAAGCTATTGTGAATATTCTTGCTGCAGAATTGTTTAATGTCAATGCATCTATTGTTCTGAGAAAGAATGTGCAGTTTGGGTTGGAACTTTTGGCTAGTAGGACTGGTAGCGAAGTATCTGAGTTACTTGAGCCTTTGTATCAACCCTTGTTACAACCTCTTATCACGCGATCTCTTCGATCCAAAAATATTGATCAGCAGGTATTATCTATTAGAAACAGTGGGAATATGATGTCCTTTTCTCTTGACCACCCTCCATATGTATTATCTGTGTTATTTTCATGTTAAATTTCCAAAACTTTGCTCTTCTGAACAGATTGGAACAGTCAGTTCTTTAAGCTATTGTTTAGCACTGCGACCCCATCTTCTTAAGTTGACTCGAGAGTTCATTAATCTTTTGCAAGAGGCAGAGCGAATTGCCGGAGCTGCTGTGGAGACCGTCTGTTTTGGGAAGTTTATGAATGAAAAAATGGAAACAGCTATAGTCAAACTAAGAGTGGCATGTTTCAAATTACTCAATTCGGCCTTAGCACACCCAGAATTTAAAACAACTAATTATCTTGAGTTTCAATCACATATAATATCTACATTTTTCAAGTCTTTGACAAGTGACAAACCAGAAATTGTTGCTGTTGCAAAGGAGGGGATATGGCAGGTTTGACAAGTCCTTTAATTTTATATATTAAATATTGTTGATTAGACCAAAGGGCAGTGTAGATGTTGGTAACTTCGGTGTTATTTTGTGGTTTATTACCTCACTCATGGCATGATCATCTGATCAAGCCATGATTTCTATCGTTATTGTTTGTGTTATATAATGGCTGGTGGATAATCCAACTAAGGAATACCACTAGATTAATTGCTCATTTTGATGTCATTTGATCATCCTCCTTAACTATTTTTCACAGTATATGATCATTAGATCATCCTAGCACAAATACCAAACTGTTACCTGGTTATCCTTTTGTGTTCATCTTTGTTGTCTTTGTGTTCATCTTTGTTGTCCCCCCATGTTTCTAACTGTGAGACTCTGAATAATGTTTTATTGAACTTGATATTGCATTTTAAGGTAATTCAACAGCAGAGATTGTCCAAAGATCTTCTGATGAGCTGCATCAGGCCTACCTTAGTTGGCTTGTCGAATCTGAGAAATCTTAGCATGCCTCTTTTGCAAAATCTTTCCTGCTTGCTTGAAATTATCCCATCCTCGTTTAGTGTTAATTTGGGTGAAAAGTTGTTAGAGAACTTAAAGAAATTGATTGAACCGGATCAATGTAAAAAACCATGGAAAGTTGGAGATGAACCGAAAATTGCAGAAGGTAATCAATTAGCTTTTAACATTATAACTTAAAGTTCATTTTTGTCTGCCAGTAACAGAGAGTTCTTCGTATTTTCAGCTATAATTGAGCTTTTTCACAAGTTACCTCCTAAAGCCGAGAGGTTCTTAGATGACCTTGTTACCATAACAATAGGCTTGGAAGTTGCTCCTCCACATGGACAGTATTACAGTGAAATTAATAGCCCTTATCGTCTTCCTCTCACTAAATTCTTGAATCGTTTTGCAACAAAAGCTGTGGATCATTTCCTTGGTCGGTTAAATCAGCCAACATATTTTAGACGGTAAGATTGAAAATATGGTATGATAAGGTGTCCAGTCTCTTTGATTCTTGGGCTTGTTGATAAAGGTTTCTGCTTCCTTTGTTCAATCAGGTTTATGCATATCATTCGCTCAGATGCTGGCCAGCCCTTGAGAGAGGAACTTGCAAAGTCGCCCCAGAAGCTACTTGCAAGTGCTTTTCCGCGATTCTTTTTAAAATTTGAAGGATCTTTGACTTCTGCTGCTGCTGTGGAAGAATGCCCAAGCATATATTCTCATTTCAATGGACTCTTTCTTATCTCAGTTTTGATTAAATTGATGCCTAACTGGTTGCATGCTCATCGTGTAGTCTTTGATACTTTGGTTCTTCTTTGGAAATCTCCTGATCGAACTGTTCGTTTGCATATGGAAAGGGAACTGAGCTTGATGCAAGTAAGTCAAACTAGACTGTTTGAAATGTGATTGTTCCTTTTTGTATTCTTGTGTGGTTATATTATCATGATATCTTTGTTATCGTTTTCATTTTCATCTGTAGACTGACCATTTACACTGATAACAATGGCATTATTTTAGTCTTTGGTAGACATTAGAAAAGGTCAGATTTGGGCTATTAGTTTGTACTTTGTACTCAGGCGTGCAAACCAGTTTATGTATTTCTATAGAATTTCATAGGACGCTGACGATATGTGCAATTTAAATAGCTTACTCTATTAAGAACATGTTTGGTAACTGTTGGTCAAGCTGGGATCTATGTTGAAATTTTGGTGGTCTTGGAACAGATGCCTCAATCTCGGTCAAGCCAGGCGCTTTGTGTGGAATCTGACACCTGTGCTATTTGTTGGATTCTTTGGAAAACGAGAAACTGGGTGTTCAAGGAGTTTGTATGGGTGTGGATAAGCTATCTCATGGAATGTTTAGTGTTAGCTTGGCATTGGGCATCCACGAGGATGAGTTATTAGGGGTTACTTTCAATAGATTTCGGGTTATTTGGGATGCTTTAATTTTGTCCTTCCAAACCCTCTTGTAACGATTGTCTATATTAAATGAAATGTATTGGCCCTTAAAAAAAATTTAATATTTCTCGCTTACATAGTCCATACTCTTCTATTTATTACAAAATCTATGAGGCTCGTGTACCTATCTTTGTACAAAATGTTGAATTATAAAAAAAAATGTAGAAAAGTTGATTATATTGTCTAATAGGAATGTCCAAAGGAAGGTGTTTGTTTGAGTGTTGGAGATGTGTTTTTATTTTTTATTTTTTTATTTTTATTTTTTTTATTTTTTTATTTTTATTTTTTATTATTTTTTCTTTTCTGTAAGGGCATTCGGAGTTTATGGACAAAAAATGATTTTCATTAACCCAGGATGTCCCCTTAGTTTTCATTGTGAATTAAGGATCCTATTAAGTTAAAAAAAATTAAATCGTTTGAGCTTAAATTTTTAGGATAATTACGTAGTAACACATGAAACATCATGTTAAATTTTCAGCTTTACATTCCTACGTATTTAAGTCCCTGTCATTAAATATCTTGATAAACGGTCTTTGTCTATGTTCAGGGACCACCCTTTCGGGTAGTCTTGGACAATGGGTGTTAGCCGGCCAGCTTGTATCACGCCCAAGGTGGGGCTTTGCTCGCTTTGTGATATTTATTAGGGAATGTCGTTTATCCCACTTGGTGCGGATCTTGAGGCACACATGTCGAAATGAGTTAGAAACGTTGACATATTGTTTCTGTTATTAGCCCTTAGTTTTTCTCAAAATTTATGTTCAAACAGGGCTCAAATGATGTAGTTTTCATTTAGTCATGTGTATGTAGGGTTTTTAATTTACAAAGAAAATTAGGGGGTCCTCCTGGGCAAGTAAAAATTAGTTTTTGTCCCTAATGTGCCAATACCTATTTTTGTTAAGACAATGAAGTGTTCTTGCTGTATAGGTTTTCCTTGAGTGGCCTAACAAATTTTTTTTTAATCTATCCTTGATGTGGTGGAATTATAGTGGAAAATAGCAAGTTAAAGAGCACAAGACTTTTTACAGATTGTTGTGATCTAAAATTTTCATTGTAGACTTGTGGCGGATAGTATCACATGTTCAGGGTTTGAATCCTGCCAGAGGTATCTAATGGTTCTGGGATCCAGCAAAAGACCTGCTCGCCTTTCAAAAAAAAAAAAAAATCATTGTAATTGTTATAGAGTACCAAGTTCTTTTACCACCTGATTTGGTTTATGTGTTGTACTGTTGTTTGTGTTTTTCTATACTCTTAGGTGGTTGGTCTCAATATTGTAGTTACTCTTAGGTGGCTTGGTATTTGCTTATGATTGATTTCAGTTGATGTATTATGTGAAAATTGCAGGTAAAAGAGAGCAAATGGCTGATCAAATGTTTCCTGAACTATGTGCGACATGATAGTACAGAAGTCGATATTCTTTTTGAGATGCTCTCTATCTTCTTGGTCCGCAGTCGTATCGATTTTACATTTCTGAAGGAGTTCTATTATATTGAGGTACATAGCACTCTTTTATGCCACTTTTATGATGTGACTACTTATTTGTAAGGGTTCTAATCATAGACTGTGCTTTCAGGTTGCTGAAACATATCCTCCCCATTTGAAGAAATTGCTTCTATTGCATTTCTTGAAGCTTTTCCAATTGAAGAAACTATCTCAAGATCACTTGGTTGTTTCAATGCAAATGCTCATTCTTCCAATGCTTTCTCATGCTTTTCAAAATGGCCAAGCTCGGGAGGTTGTTGACCCTGCTATCATCAAAACAATTGCTGAAAATTTTCTAGAACCCCCTGGCGAGGTGCTAAAGTCATAGGCATTTATGCGAATAGATAATTATTTATTTATTTATTTTTCCAGTAAAACGCCTAAAGATATTTTAGTTTCTAAGTTTCCTGAAGAATAAATGACTCTCTGTGCTTGCTTGTCTCATTGTAGATTACTGCTGAATATAGTGAAACTCTTCGGATAGAGCTTCTGCAGCTTTCTTCTTTACTTATTAAACATCTAAAGAATGATCTCTTACATGTTCGAAAGGAAATCATTAAATTTTCCTGGAGTCTTCTCAAGCTCGAAGATAGTGTATGTAAGCGGTGGGCGTACATTACTGTCTGCTACTTCTTCGAGGCCTATCAAGTTCCGGAGAAAATAATTACCCAGGTACCAGTCCAATTACTGATTTTCTGTGATGCAACTGTTCAAACTCTGCACACATTAATATTGCTATACTGTGCTTAAAATTTAAGGGAATTTAATGGGATTACTTTGTTTTGGGTTTCAATTAAAAGTTAACTTGATCACAATAAAGATCAAACCAGAATGGACCCACAGAGAATAGACAAAAATTCCAGTTTCTGGAAATTTGATCCTTTAAATACCCTAACGTCTATAGGGATGGGAAATCCATCATGAAGCAGAACTTGGAGTTGCAAACTTGCATAAACTAAACATCCACCGGGATGGCCCATCCACTATGAACCAACATTCATGCAAACAAAAGGTTATACAGTGACACTGGCCTAAGATATTGATTTAAACAACTTCTCTTAGATTCCAACTCCGTACAGGAAGCCTCTCTTCAACAATGATCCTCATGTGCTAGTCATCTCAGTAACTCATCAAGAAATTCTATTACACAACACACTGGAAGAACACTATCGCATACAAACAAATTTGACAAAAGCAGTTGTGGAAGTTTGATTAACAAGTTGTGCCTATAACGCCCATTGGCTGGCTATCTTATTTATAGAGTTGTAACATAGCCAAAAAGAGATGAGTTTATAAAGAAATACAACAATTCTAGCCAGTCATGTTTGCTAGCCTTTTTTGACATTTTTTAGAATTTTTTACACTTCTACCCCCTTTATAGATAGTGTTTGTGGTTGTGTTTTAAAGAAAAGGGGTAAAAGTGTAAAAACACAAAAAAAACAACCAAAAAAGGTTAGCAAACATGGCTGGCTACACTTGCTAAAATGCTGGAAATTTATTGCACTCGTCTAGTCTTGAGAATCTGACATGTGTATCCGATAGGTCATACTCAAATCATTTTGATTTGATGAGTCATCTTCCGAGTTGTTTGCTTGATAGCTCAAACTCTCATCCTCCCATGTTTGCTCAACAGATTGAGCTATCCCAAATATGTAAATGGCGACTTCTTTTGCTGAAGGTCGATCTAGTCGACACTTTTCAACTTCTAGTATATGAATTTCTCACGGATTTTCAATTAAATTATTTTGAAATAATTTTTTGTAATTTAAATCCTTTCAATCCATTTTCACAATGGTGTCATAATTGTGCTTTCGTCTTGACCTTTGAATGACAAGCATCATTCTAACATGTCGACTTGTACTTTGTCTTCAGCTCACTGTGGAACTCAATCTAACACTCATTTTAACTTGTCGACGTGTACTTCGTCTTCAACTCATTGTGGAACTCAGTCTAACATCTATTTTGACACACTTCATATTCAACTCATTGTGGAACTCAATCTAACATCTATTTTGACACAAAATAACATCAACCTAAATTATGGAGGCTTCAAGTAGAAACCCCATTTCATAAACACAATTTCTTTGACATATGAGACAATGACATAGAGGAAAAAAAAACTCCTTAAGAGCATTTTTGAATTTTCTGGTTTACCAACTAAACCTCATCATAAACCATCCTAACTCTTCAGTTGATATTACCTCAACCAAATAGATGGTGCTTACTAGAGTTACCATTTTCCTTCCCCTTGGAGGAGCAACTATTAAAAAATAAATAAAATAAAATAAAATAAAATAAAAAAATTGTTCATTGGATTAAGCAACATCCGTTTTAAACTTCATTCTTGTTGTGAACTTATAGATAGTTGCGAAAAAGTGCATAGTATGAAGGCAATGATAATTAGCCTTCCAAATCGACAAACAAGAACTTTCCCAACGTGCATCTGTTACCTTCCCTTGCCAAAGATCTTGTCACCGAGCGATTCACAGGAAAGTCCAGCTCAAGGAGTCGTCTTTTTCCTTTATTATGATTCTTCGGACGACCTATCTTTAATAAAACGTTCAGCTCATCAAAGGGATGTTGAAACCTTGGAATCTCATTAAGTGAGAGCTCCAATTTTTAGGTTAACAATAAAATTTAGCTTCCCTTCTTATTCATCATCAGGTTCTTTAAATAGGACAAGTTTATTACAAATAGGAACCTATAATCTAAGTTCTAAACAACTAAAATTAAGTAACTACCTAATCTAGGAAACAAGTCTCCAACAAACTCAAACAACTTAAAAATAACGCAACATTAAATAGGAATAAAAACTTCAGCTCGAATTTAATTAGCGCGTCTTTTATACACGCGTCCAACAAATGAGTCCATAACATCACCCTCCCCCTGAACAAAGAGTTTGTCCTCAAGCTCAAAGGTTGGGTAAGCATTGCGGAAATGTGCCAATCCCAAGTGGAGTCGGCAACATAAGTTCCTGTCCAATGGACTAACAGCTCCCAATTACCGCGATTCAAACGAGCTCGCAAAATAGTAGTAGGAGTTGGAATGACCTGGACCTTGTCAACCAGATGCAGCGATGGCAGAAAAGTATGTGGCGCACCCTTATATGGTTTCAAAAGGGAGACATGGAAGACATTGTGGAGCTTGGAGTCGGCCAACAATTGGAGTTTGTAAGCAACTGACCCAACACGCTGCAGGATGAAAAAAGGGCCATAAAACTTCAGAAAAAGCTTGTGGCGGTGCTGACCAGCGAGTGAGTGCTGGCGGTATGGCTGTAAGCGAAGCCAAACCAAATCCCAACGTTATATTCAACATCCCGATGCCCTTTGTCATAGTACTCCTTCATGCGGGCCTGAGCTTGCTGCAGTTTGCTCTTAATTCGATTGAGCTCAAGGTCACGGGTTGCCAAGGCGTTGTCAACTGCCTCGACATGAGAGGAACCAGGTACATAAGACAATAAGCGAGGAGGGTTGCGTCCATACACAACTCGAAAGGGAGTCTCTTGTAAAGTTGAATGGAAGGATGTGTTATAGCAATATTCGGCCCATGGTAACGAATCCACCCAACATTTCGAATGGTCCCCCACAAAACATCTCAATTGTGCGATTAACAACCTCTGTTTGCCCATCGGATTGTGGATGATACGATGAAGAGAATGCTAGTTTAGTTCCACTCAAGCGAAAAAGTTATTTCAAGAAGTTGCTAGTAAAAACCACAATGAAGACCGTCTTTCCCCACGCCTTAGGCAGACCATCAATGAAATCCATTGAATATCTGCCCATATTTGTGAAGGAAGAGCCAATGGGTGAAGTAGACCCGCATGACTCAAGTTTTAAGCCTTGTGACGTTGAAAAATTGGACAAGGTCACATATTCGGCAATAGTAGTTTTCATTCATTTCTAATAGAAATCACTACGAATCCGGTGTAGAATTTTCTGTACCCCTTCATGAATGCTATCATGAAAACTGGATAATATGGTTGGAATCAATGAGGAAGTGGACAACAAATAAATCCAGTCCTTGTAAAGGAGAAGGCCATAGCGAATAGACCAAGGGGCAGCCAACTCGCCATAGGTAACCTTAAGAAACGACTCCTGTAAAGATGGATCACTAGTGACTTCATCACGGACAGCCTCAACTAGTAAAAATCGGGGCTAACTTAACAGCATTTAAGAGCTGGTCCTCTTGAAAACATCTAGACAATGCATCAGCAGCCTTGTTCAATTGACCCGCACGATATTCCACCACAAAGTCAAAGCCCATCAGCTTGCTTATCCAATGTTGTTACGGCGAAGTGGTAATGCGTTGTTCTAACAAAAACTTCAAGCTGTAGTGATCAATACGAATAAGAAAGTGATCAATACGAATAAGAAAGCATCGACCCCATAAATATGGCCTCCAATGTTGCACCGCCTTTGCCAACCCAATCAAGTCCCGTTCGTAGGCTGCCAATTTGTGATGTCGTGAAGCCAATTGTCGGCTAAAAAATGCAATAGGGTGGCTGATTTGCTGAAGGACAATACTAATGCCCCATCCAGACGCGTCACATTCCACAATAAATTGTTGCTCAAAATCCGGTAATTGCAAAACTGGAGCAATAGCTAGTGCTTGCTTTAGTTGAGCAAAGGAAGTCAAGGCTGCCTCGTTCCATTGAAAATAATTCCGCTTCAACATGTTTGTTAAAGGAGCTGCCAACTGCCCATAATCTTTAATAAATTTTCGATAGTAACCTGTTAACCCCAAAAATCCCCTCAAGGTTGTAACTGACTGTGGTTGTGGCCAATCTGCAATTGCCTGTACTTTGCTCAAGTCAACAGCCACACCTGAAGTTGAGATTACATGGCCAAGGTATGCAACCTGAGTTTCACCAAATGAGCATTTAGATTTCTTTAGATACAGTTGATTGATGGGCACGCAACAAGTCAAATGCTACCCGCAAATGTGTCAGGTCTTCCCAAGTGCGGCTGTAAATCAAGATTTCATCAATGAAAACCAAAATAAATCTACGCAAATGGGTTCAGAATACCTCATTCATAAGGGCCTGAAAAGTGGAGGGAGCATTCGACAATCCGAATGGCATAACCAGGAATTCAAAGTGTCCATGATGGGTGCGAAATGTTGTCTTCTGAACATCTGGAGCATTCATTCATGCGCACTTGGTGATAGCCAGACTTCAAGTCTAACTTGGTGAAGAATTGGGACCTGTGTAGTTCATCAAGCAATTCATCTACCACCGGAATAGGAAATTTATCTTTCACAGTTTTGGCATTCAACTCTCTGTAATCTACACAAAACCGCCAAGACCCATTGTGTTTCTTGACCAATAGCACCGGTGAGGAGAAGGGGGGTCTACTTGGGCGAATGATCCCTTGTTGCAACATTTGTGCGCATTGCTGCTCTATCTCATCTTTTTGAATATGCAGGTATTGATATGGCCTCACCACTACTGGACCCGATCCAGGCACAAGGCAGATTCGGTGATCACAGTTGCGAATTGGGGGCAGACCTGTTGGTTCTTGAAATAAATCAGCAAACTTAGACAATAATTGTTCCAGTTGGTCATGGCGAGAATCCTATGTTGGAGCAAATGAAGGCGGTGCTGGTTTGGAGTTTGTAGCCTCTGGAGCTCAATTCGTCTTCCATCAGCCTCAAAGCTCATTGTAAGAGAGGCAAAGTCCCACAGTATCGGTCCCAATGTTTGGAGCCTTTTAATTCCTAGCACCAAATCAAAACCACCCAAGGGAAGCACAAAAAATCGACATAAAAATTATTATTATCAATTGAGAAGGGAACCATTCGGAAAATGCCATTGTTGCGCACATTCTCCCCATTCGCCACCGATACAGTAGTATCAGAGTTCGGTTGGGCTTGTATCCCAAGGTATCGGGCTGTTGTTAGACTGATAAAGTTGTGGGTACTCCCAGAATCTACTAACCCATGCAGTGGCAGGCCTTGGATAACAACCCCGACTTGCATTGTGGTTGCCCCCTTTTGTCCTATGATGGCATGGAGTGAAATTTCCGGTTCCACCTCAGATTCCAGTACTGTTTCCTCCCCGTCCTGATCATCCAACTCAAGCTAAAAGAGCTTCTTACACTGGAGACTCGCTGAATATGGCTCGTCACAATTATAACAGAGTCCTCGCGCCCTTTGGTCTGCCAACTCAGCCCTTGTCAGTTTCTTAATGAAAGGCGAAGAACTTACAATTTTGTTGTTAGACTTGTTAGACTACACTCTTGAACTAGTGTTGTTTCTGACCGGTGGTGTGGATTGTGTTGTGTTGGAAGAAGGAACGTTGCAGTTGCCTTGCCACATTCCCTTCTTTTTGTGTTGATTCTCGCAACACCTTTTGTTTTGCCTCAAAGGCTCTGGCTAGATTCATGGCATGAGCTAAATCCGGTGGTGCATGGAGCTCCACATCCAAGCGAATTGAGTTGGACAAACTTGCAGTAAACAAACTTACGTGCTGGTCCACTCTGACAAATCGGTTTGCTCATGCTAATCGCTCCTAAAATTGCCGCTGAAAATCCTTGAGTGATCCCGTCTGTTTAAGATTGACCAGCTCCCCTAAGGGGTTGCTATGCGCTGGGGGGGCAAATCAAAACGAACAATACTCTTGAACCCGGTCCAACTGATTGTTGGTCGCTCGGACTCCAACCGGTGATACCACAATTCCGCCTCCCCAAGGAGATGGAATGCGGCTAGCTCCACCTTGTCCGCTTCTGTGATGCGCCGCTGATTGGCGAAGAACTTTTCACACCGGTGTAACTAGATTAAGGGATCTTCGACACCATCATAAGTTGGGAAATTCAACTTCGTATACCGAGGCACTATTCCCCCAACGGTTGCCGCACTAGCCCCTGGCATTGGGTTGTCTGGGTTAGTCGCAGGTGGTGTTTGCACTTGTGGCAGGTTATGGCTCACGGTTCCTTCGGATTCCACACGTAAGCTTTTCTGAAGACCTAACATCATCTCCTTAAATTGCAGCGAAAGTTCCCGCATCTGATTCCCCAGCCTTCGCTCCACCTCCGCAACCCTAGCTTCACTTGCGGCTTGTGCTTCTTGGAAAAGTGCTCGTAGTCTGTCCTCGGTATGAGAATCGCCCATTGTGTTTGGCTCTGATACCAATTTGTTACCTTCTCTTGCCAAGGATCTTGTCACCGGGCGATTCACAGGAAAGTCCAGCTTGAAGAGTCGTCCTTTTCCTTTATTATGATTCTTCAGACAACCTATCTTTAATAAAACGTTCAACTCATCAAAGGGATGTTGAAACCTTGGATCTCGTTAAGAGAGAGCTCCAATCTCTAGGTTAACAATAAAATTAAGATTCCCTTCTTATTCATCATCAGGTCCTTTAAATAGGACAAGTTTATTACAAATAGGAACCTATAATCTAGGTTCTAAACAACTAAAATTAAGCAACCACCTAATCTAGGAAACAAGTCTCCAACAAACTCAAACAACTTAAAAATAACGCAGCATTAAATAGGAATAGTAACTTCAACTCAAATTTAATTAGCGCGTCTTTTATACACGCGTCTAACAAATGAGTCCATAACAACATCTGTAATTGATGATTGTTTGTAAATGATGGTCCAATGCCAATTAATCAATATATGCATGTGCATAAACACTTCCTAAGGCATCACACATCTAAAGGAGGATGAGGTGTGAGGTGGTATGTTGGAAAGATGCCTAGCCCTAGATGAGCTCACGGTGTGAGGTGCTACGATCCGTTCCATGTTGCTATGATGTTGAGATTTTTTTCCACTTAATTGTTAAGTCAGACTTGTGGCGATGGTAATTATTTGGCGGAAGCAAACACGTATCTCACATAATGAAGGGTTCATGGGCAGGGATGGCAGTGGGGCGGATTTTCACGTATATCCGCCCCACTCGCCCCGTTGGGGAGGATTTGGTAAAGGGTCCTTGGATCTTGGGGTGGATATGGATTTCCAATCGATATCCGTTTATTAATCGGGGCGAATACGAATTTGGCCATATCCGCCCACGGATATCCGGTAAATTTACAAAAATACCCTTCCCCTATATAAAGGATTAAACCCTTGCTCTCTCACACCCTCTCACACACAATGGGCGACTCTTCTTCTCTCTCACAGCGAAGGCCCCTTCTTCTCTCTCACAGCGAAGGCCAAAGGGTCGTCCCTTCTTCTCCTTCTCTGGCCGCCTCCCTCCCCCCTCCCTTCCCCGCCTTTCCCTAGCTGCAAAAAACATATCTCAGATATGAGTTCTCAGAACGATCTGAAATCAAAGATCTGAGCTCTGAGATCCCAGATCAAGATATCATCTCAGATCTGAGATTCTTAGGTCTAAAATCTGATATCAGATATCGATTTTTTTTTGTAATTTTTTGTATGGTGTTTTGTATTTTTTGTTATAATTTTTGTATGGATTCTTTGTAATTTTTGTTATAATTTTGTATTACTGATGTAACAAATGAAGTTACTGTAGTTAGATGGATAACCAGCAACTCCAAGGGTTAGAAAATTAGGAAGAGGAATAACTAAATTGGGGGCAGAATTTTGGCGATCTAGTAACAGAACCATAAACGGATTGGCGGGGCGGATTGTGGGATCCGTTATTCTTGACGGATCGGGGATGGATTTGCTCAAATCTGCCCCATTGCCATCCCTATTCATGGGCAAAATCTTAATTACAAAAGAAGATAAAGAATTACATCTTTTATTCAACTCTGAAGATTAAAGTTTACATTGATAAACAATATGGTCAGTGAAGCCACAGGGTTGGGATTTAAACCCAGCCAACACATTTATTAGCTTGAGCTAAAGAGCCTACACCTCATGGAGGTGGTTCATGGGGAAAGTATCACTGGTACTAGATGAGGTGTTACAATTCATATCAAAGAAAAGATGGCTCAACCCTAACACTGAGGGGATGCGATTTCCCTACTCACAAGGAGGATGAGGTGGTGGGCCAGAAATGTGCCTAGCTCTAGATGAGGTTGCACCAGGTCTGTATCACGTCACTTTTCCCTTGCAAACTTAACTTACAAGTCAGAAATAGTTTCAGTGACAATTCTTAACTGTGGACTTTCATTATTCTAACCTATGTTTTTTCAACACAATTGGTAAAACTTGTGGTACAGGTCTCAGGTTCAGACCATGCTAATGCCTATTTGTTAGTTTGTGTTAAAACCCCACAACTCACATAGGTGGTTAAATGGTGAGATTAATTGTGGTCTACTGTGAGATAGTACTGCTGGAAAATTAAACTTAATCTAGATGGTCTTCAACATCTAGATGGTCTTCAACTTCTAGATGGTCTTCAACCACTAGATGGTCTTTGATAGCCACCATTGTTGATGGCCATAGCCACCATTGTTGATGGTTGTTGTACCAACCATAGCCATCATTGTAGAATTTACTAGCCTCCTTTGGAGACTTATTGTATTACCATTTACCTATAAATAGGTAGAGGATGTGTGTGTTCTAAGTGTGGAAAACAAAGAGAGAAATAAGAGAGTAGAAGTGTGAGATTGTTTTTCCTTTCTCTTTGAATAAAATCAGTGTTTCCCTCTTAGTGATTGCAAACCACCATAAGTGGTCATTTCCACCAACAACTGGTATCAGAGCAAGGCTCTCTGCAAGTTTCTACTCTCTGCAAAATTTTGATTCTCTGTAATTCACTGTTCACAAGACGACGACACTGTTCATACGGTACTGTTTATACAGTACACAACTGTTCATACGTTACTGTTCACTGTTCATACAGTACACAACTATTCACATATACGGTAGTGTTCATAAATACATTACTGTGTAGTGTATACTTTTGCTCCAATGGCAAATGGAAGTGCTCAAGTCCTTATCCCGAAGCTGACCAAAGAAAATTATGACAATTGGTGTATCCAATTGAAGGCTTTACTTGGCGCACAGGAGTGTCTAGAACTCGTAGAAGATGGCTACGATAAACCAGTGTCCAAAGAAGAAGAACAACTCTTACCAGATGCAGAGAAGTTGGTCCTCAAGGCCAATAGAAAGAAAGACTGCAAAGCGAAGTCTATTCTTTATCAAGGTCTCGATGAAGCCACGTTCGAGATCATTGCTTCCGCAGAAACGTCAAAAAGCATATGGGAAACTCTACAAAGAGTATACCGGGGTGCCGACAAAATAAAAAAGATTCGCCTCCAAACATTGCGAGGTGAATTTGAATCATTGCAGATGAAGTCCTCAGAATCTATTTCCGATTATTATACTAGAGTTATGGTAATCGTTAATCAGATAAGAAGAAATGGAGAAGCTCTCACAGAAAGTCGAGTCATTGAAAAATTCTTGAGATCCCTAGATCCAAGATTCGACTATGTTGTCGTGGCCATTGAAGAGTCCAAAGATTTGGACACGATGACGGTAGATGAGCTTGTGGGTTCATTACAAGCCCATGAACAGAAGATTGTGAAGAGAGGTGAAGACAAGGCAATGGAGCATGCCTTGCATTCCAAGTTGTACCTCAGGAATGATAGCTACGAACAAGGAATTACTTCACAAAGAGGACGAGGACGAGGACGAGGTCATGGATCTCGTGGACGAGGATCTGGGAATACAGGACCCAGAGGCAATGGCGGTAGAGACACTACCAAAGGAGGACGAGGCCAACAAGCTTATGCTCCTAGAGGAAGATCGAAAGGAACAGGAGGAGGTTACAATTACCGTGACAAAAGAAATGTACAGTGCTATAATTGTAATAAATATGGGCACTATAGCACAGAATGTCGTGGAAATCCTCCAGCAGCAGTTCAAGAACAAGTCAATTATGCAGAGCAAGAGACTACCATAACAGGTCCAGCTGCATTATTTGCCCAGCAAGGCTCTGGACAGAACCAAAATAATGTTTGGTATCTAGATTCTGGAGCCAGCAATCACATGTGCGGACAACGGGAGCTATTTGTTGATCTAGATGAGACTGTGCAAGGACAAGTCTCATTTGGTGACTCCTCGAAGATTCCTGTGAAGGGAAAAGGCGACGTCCTAATCAAGATGAAAAATGGAGATCATGACTACATCTCAAATGTGTATTATGTTCCAGCCATGAAACACAACATGTTGAGTATGGGTCAACTCCTGGAGAGAGGTTATTTTCTCTACATGAAGGACCATCATCTTACAATCAAGGATGCCAATGGAAGACTGATTGCCTATGTGAAAATGTCCAAAAATAGGATGTTTCCACTAAACATTCAATATGATGCAGCAAAGTGCTTGAGCGCCGTCGCCAACAATGAAGAGTGGCTCTGGCATTTGAGACTTGGACATCTGAATTTTTCAAGTTTGAAGATGCTAGTGAGCAAGAAAATGGTCAAAGGTATGCCCCATATTGACCATCCAGATGAAATCTGTGAGCACTGTGTCCTCAGCAAGCAACACAGAGCTAACTTTGTTAAAGAAGTAAACTGGCAGTCAAAGAAGCCGCTGGAGTTAGTGCACACTGACGTGTGTGGTCCATTGAAGCCAATGTCAACTGGACAAAACAAGTACTTCCTTACATTCATTGATGATTGTAGCAGAAAGACATGGGTGTATTTTTTAAAAAGGAAGTCAGAAGTAATGAATTGCTTTAAAGAGTTTAAAGCATTTGTTGAGAAGCAGAGCGGCTACTACATCAGAACCTTGAGATCTGATCAAGGTGGAGAATACACATCAGATGCCTTCGAAAACTTCTGCAAGGAACAAGGCATCAGGCATCAGATGACACCAGCTCATACGCCGCAGCTGAATGGTGTTGCAGAAAGAAAGAATCGAACAATTCTTGATATGGCAAGGAGTCTGCTCAAAGGAAAAAGTTTGCCCAAGCAATACTGGGCTGAAGCTGTGTCATGTGCAGTATATTTACTGAATCGCTGCCCAACCAGGAGATTGCAAAATGTCACTCCAGAAGAAGCATGGAGTGGTCACAAGCCAAGTGTTACTCATCTCCGAGTTTTTGGCTGTGTGGCTTATACAAAGATCCCTGAGGCGAGAAGGTCCAAACTCGACGACAAAAGTGAGAAATGCATTTTTGTTGGATATGGTGACAGAAGAATGGGATATAAGTTATATAATCCCATCACAAAGAAGGTGATCATGAGTAGAGACGTCATCTTTGAAGAAGATAAAGCTTGGCACTGGGATAGTGATCAAGAGGAAACTAGATGGATCAATACTGATTTGATCCTTGAAAATGAAGAAATGGAAGGAGTATCAACAATACCTGCAGAAGGTCCGATAGTACCGATAGATGAGCCACAAACTCCGGTACATGGATTTCCTACACCAACATCGGTGTCACCTTCGTCATCAGCAATTTCATCATCAACATCCTCACCAGAAGGACCAAGAGGGATGAGAAATTTACAAGATTTATATGATGCCACCGAAGTCAGCGAGGATACAAATTTATTTTGTTTCTTCGCAGATTGTGACCCACTCAGCTTCACTGAAGCAGTCACAAAAGAAAAATGGGTGAAAGCAATGGATGAAGAAATTCATGCCATCGAAAAGAATGACACCTGGAAGCTAACTGATCTACCAGAAGACAAGAAAGCTATTGGTGTAAAATGGGTCTACAAAACAAAAAAGAATGCCAATGGTGAAGTACAAAGGTACAAGGCAAGACTAGTGGCAAAAGGCTATAAACAAAGAGAAGGCATTGACTACGGAGAAGTATTTGCTCCTGTAGCCCGACTGGAAACAATCAGACTGGTGATCTCACTAGCTGCACAACATAAATGGAAGATCTATCAACTTGATGTGAAGTCAGCATTTCTGAATGGCTTCCTGGAAGAAGAAATCTATGTTGACCAGCCGCTTGGATATGTTGAAGCCGGCAACGAAACCAAAGTGTACAAGTTGAAGAAGGCTCTTTATGGCCTAAAACAGGCTCCACGTGCTTGGAATACCAGGATTGACAAGTATTTCCAAGAAAATGGATTTGAAAAATGTCCATATGAGCACGCGATGTATGTGAAGAAGGAGGTTGATGGAAGCATGTTATTTGCATGCTTGTATGTCGATGATTTAATTTTCACCGGCAACAACTCAATCATGTTCGAGGTTTTCAAGAAAAGCATGGTGCAAGAGTTTGAGATGACAGACATTGGTCTGATGGCACACTTTCTTGGCCTCGAAGTGACACAGAAAGAAGATGGGATTTTTGTATCCCAAAGTGGTTATGCCAAGAACATTCTTGAGAAATTCAAGATGGACAAAAGCAATCCGGTCTCAACTCCAGTTGATGGTGGACTGGAATTGAGGAGGAAGAATAAAATGGGAAATGTTAATCCAACATACTTTAAAAGCTTAGTAGGAAGCTTGAGATACTTGACATGTACCAGACCAGACATACTCTATGGAGTAGGACTGATCAGCAGATATATGGAGACACCAGATCAGTGTCACTTGAATGCAGCCAAGAGAATTCTCCGCTACATCAAAGGAACGGTGAATGAAGGTATGTTCTATACTTCATGTGAAAACTTCAGTCTTACTGGTTACTCGGATAGTGATTGGGGTGGAGACTTGGATGAAAGGAAAAGTACAACAGGGTTTGTCTTTTTCATGGGAGATACATCTTTCACTTGGTCATCCAAGAAGCAATCGATAGTGACGCTATCGAGTTGTGAAGCTGAATATGTTGCTGCCAACTCAGCTGTATGTCATGCAATATGGTTGCGAAATATGCTAAAGCATTTGGGATTTCCTCAAGAAATTTCCACAGGGATTTATGTTGATAATCGATCAGCAATTGCATTGGCGAAAAATCCTGTGTATCATGAAAGAACCAAACACATTGATACACGTTATCATTTCATCCGAGAACACGTGAAGAACAAAGAAGTTGAACTGATATCCTGCAAGTCAAATGACCAACTTGCAGATATCTTTACAAAGCCACTGAAGGGTGAAACATTTACCAGATTGAAGTACTTGCTCGGAATGATATCCCTCGATTAAGTTTAAGGGGGGAATTTGCTGGAAAATTAAACTTAATCTAGATGGTCTTCAACATCTAGATGGTCTTCAACCACTAGATGGTCTTTGATAGCCACCATTGTTGATGGCCATAGCCACCATTGTTGATGGTTGTTGTACCAACCATAGCCATCATTGTAGAATTTACTAGCCTTCTTTGTAGACTTTTGTGTTACCATTTACCTATAAATAGGTAGAGGATGTGTGTGTTCTAAGTGTGGAAAACAAAGAGAGAAATAAGAGAGTAGAAGTGTGAGATTGTTTTTCCTTTCTCTTTGAATAAAATCAGTGTTTCCCTCTTAGTGATTGCAAACCACCATAAGTGGTCATTTCCACCAACAAGTACACTATCAAAAGTTTTCCTTGTTGTGGCTTGAATAAAGTCATCTATCTTTTTGAATGCATATTCTTTTGTCATTCCAACTTTGTAAGTGCATTTTTTAAACATATTTATTAATATATATAATTATTTACTTCATGCTATCCAAATATCTATACAATTTGTCTTGGTACAGGTCTTTGTTTCTCTCTTAAGAAGTTGCCAGCCAGAAAACAAGATGCTGGTTAAGAAGGCTCTTGATTTACTGATGCCGATACTGCCACAAAAGTTCCCACTTTGGATCCGCTGCATAAAAAAAGTGTTGGCAGAGGATGGTCACTCTATCCCTAGTTTGGTTCACATTTTCCAGATCATTATTCAGTATTCAGATCTCTTTTACAGATTTAGGGGACAATTTGTACCTCAGATGGTGAACGCTCTCTGTCGCCTTGGACTGCCGCATAATACTACAACTGAAAATAGATGTGTTGCTATTAGGCTTGCTGGATTAGTGGTTGGTTGGGAAAGGCAGCGGCAAACTGAAATAAAAGTAATTCCTGAAAGAGATGGATATGATCCAAAGTCTCCTCTAGATGGTACAACATTTCCTGATGATATAAACCAAGAGGTAAAGATGGACCTTGCTTTTCAGTCTGATTATATCATGTCAGCTGGCGCTTCATCAATACCCAAGGTTGAAACTCCTAGTCCTGGATCTGCTGGCCAACCTGATGAAGAGTTCAGACCTAATGCTGCAATGAGAGAAATGATTATCAATTTTCTTATAAGAGTGAGCATTCTCTATTTATCTTTTACTTTACTGTAACAAATAAACACAATTTTGATTGACCTGTTCGTGTTTCTTTGCTTTCTATATGTATATGTATATGTATATGTATAGAGAGAGACTATATTATCCTCACTCGCAAGTTTCACATGTATCTTGTGGAAATAGGTAGCTTTGATTACGGGGACTAATGATAAGGAAGCAACTTCAGCATACAAGCGAGCTCTCGATACATTATCACAAGCTTTAGAGGTTTGGCCAACTGCCAATGTCAAATTCAATCATTTGGAGAAGCTTCTTAGTAATCTTCAACCATCTCAGTCCAAGGACCCAACATCAGCTCTATCACACGGGCTGGATGTCATGAACAAGGTGTTGGAAAAGCAACCACATTTATTTATCCAGAATAATATCAACCAAATTTCTCAAGTATGTTACTAATACCTATAATTTGTTGTAGTTTCTAATAACTAGTTACCACGATAATGTTGTTGTTCTTGTATTGTGTTCTTTTTAGGTACTTGGGGCTTGCTTCAGCAACAAAATGTTGGATGCTGGGAAGGCCACGTGCTCCATGTTGAAGATGATATTCACTGCTTTTCCTGTAGAGGCTACTGATACACCACAAGATGTGAAATTTTTCTATCAAAGGGTTGAGAATCTCGTACAAAAGCATCTTGCTGCTGTCATAAGCCTTCAAGTGTCAGAAGTTAGCAAAACAAACTACATGACAAACTTTGTAGTGGTTCTTATCAAGACTTTGATGGGGGTGCAACATAATTTCATTGATCCTTTCATTATGCCTTTATCTCGTATCCTTCTCAACCTTGCACGGGATATAAGTTCATCTCATGTGAGACAAGCTCCCTCCTTGATAAACGTCATTTTATTTTATTTCTTTAGGACAATAGGTGCTTTCTTTAGTTGATGTGCTTTTCTTGCTAATGCAACTCTTCAAAATTTTCATTTGTAGTGTTGGCCGTCAAGCTAAAAATGGGTAGAGTTTTTTCATATTTACTATATCCTACACCCTATATGAGTCCGGCAATTACCTGTCTATGCAAGTTTTGTATTGCAGCAGATCCAACCTTGCGCTTTTTTCTCCCTTCTTGTTGTGTGTGTGTTTATTACCTCACAGTGCACTGACATGTATAGTGCTTGTTCAGGCCCTATTTGTGAGGTTACCAATATTTAACCTCCACTTTTTTTTCTTCTCTGTCCTGTACTGTCTTTTGTTTCTCCTCTTTGTTATTCTATGTTGCTGCCCTCTTCCTGATTTTTTCTCTCTTGATGATATTAAAATTGTTTGTTTGTTTCAGTTAAAAATACCATTTAAACTCGGTGTCGAACTCATGAGTTTCGCAAATTGTTCCCTCAGCTTCACCACAAATACAATCTGCTTTAAAAAAATTTAATCATATAGAAATCATTTATGAACTAAATACAAAAATATGCATTTTGACCATTTCCCTTGGGTTTCAGTGTTAAGATTAGTGCTATAACATAAAACTACATGAACCCCACATAGTCCTAAAGAAGAAGTTGGGATGTATAAAACCCAGCAGTTTCTTAGATCCAGGTACTAATCCCTTTTCTGAGAGTATAGAATTTGAAATATGGATGCTTTGAAAGCCCAGAAGGACAACAAGCCTACTATCTGAAGGCTATACCATCAGCCTGTTCAGGGACAATCCTTGATGTTCATGTACAAGGCCATTGGCCATACTTATATCTCAAAGTGCAAGCCTCAACAACCTTGCTACTAGTTTTCGTAATATTTCCTTCATCATATTTACACATACAATACCAATAATGGTAACCCACCCTTTTGTTCCTTCTAACAAAATTTCATGTGAGATTTGAACTGATTGAAAACATATTATTTTTATATTTCAGAACATCTTTATAGTTAGATAATTTGTGGGGATCTTGTATTCTTGTGCATTGTATCTGATTCTATTGTAAAACCATATTTCAGAGAATAGATGCCGATTCTGTGGTAAGTTCTTCTCGTGCAGTTGCAGACATGGAATTAATGAACTCTAATTTGAAGGACATCTTGAAACTTATCAGTGAAAGATCCATGGTTTTCCTTGAATGCAAGAGATATCTGGACCAAATACTGAGTACGATACTCTCAGAAAAGGGTATAGATGCCAGTGTACAATATTGCATTCTTGATGTAATACAGAGATGGATTGACTATGATTTGAGCAAGCCAGCCACCAGCAGTGGGTCCAGTTCTGTTATCACTTACAGGGAGATAGTTTCTTACCTTCAGAAACTCTCACAAGTTGATAAGCAAAGCTTCTCCTCAAATTCTCTAGAAGAATGGGACAGGAATTATCTTCAACTTCTCTATGGATTTTGTACTAATTCGAACAAGTAAGTAGTTTAAGTTTGAGGAAAAGATTGACATTTTTTCACCATGATACTGATTTGATAACTTCCAAACAGACATCCCCATTCTGTAAGACAAGAAGTATTTGAGAAGGTGGAAAGGCAATTCATGCCTGGTCTGCGAGCGAAAAATCCTGACACTAGACAAAAGTTCTTTTCACTTTACAATGAATCATTAGAGAAAACCTTGTTCTCAAGACTTCAATTTATCATCCAAGTTCATGATTGGGAAGCTTTAAGTGATGTTTTCTGGCTGAAACATGGGCTTGATCTTCTTCTGGCAACTTTGGTTGAAAGCTTACCTATTTCTCTCGCTCCCAATTCGGCTAGGATTCGGCTGCTTGTGGCATCAGCATCTCTTCCAGATTGTTCTGGGTTGCTGCAGCAGCGACTTACCAGTGTTTCAGAGGAATCTGAAGTTTCTCTGAAATTCAATAGCCTTGTGCTTAAGCATGCACAGTTTCTAAACAAGATGAGCAAACTTCAGGTTAGCTCGCGTGACCATATTTTCTTTGTTGATTACATTTGGGAACAGTTATGCATACATTCTTTGAAATTAAAAATGAATCACTAGTAGTAATCAGAGTAGTTCTGGTACTGTCAGTTTGGTAATTATGATAATATTGGAATCCGGTAATGAAACGCTTGAAAAGTGACCTGCAGTTTGGAAGGCTAAGCTCCTATTGCAAGTGGGAGGACCCTTGATTAATAGTGCCCTTGGGAACTTACCCATCCATTATATGTCCATATTTCATTTACCAGAGGCCGTGGAGGCTATTGTGCAAAACTTCTGTTGGCAAGTTTGAAGGAATCCAATGGGTTTGATGCTCTCAAATGGGACTTGGTCAACACTTCAAAAGATAAGGGTGGCCTTGGTGTTAGACCGTTCAAAATCATGAACCAAGCGTTGTGGCACTTCAAGAAGAACAATGATTCATTCTGGAGGAATATCTTTATGGCTAAGCATGGGGGTTGGCTCCCAAACCATCCAAAAAGCTCATTTATATCTAGTTGATCACTATTTTCGTGACCTTATATTGGCATATGTTGTCGTTATTTTATTTTCCTTTGTGTTTTTACACGTTCATGATAATTACAATGTTCATTATAAAAAATAAAGTGAAATATTAACTATTGTTCATTTTCTTGTAGGTGTGTGATCTTATTGCGCCCTTCAGAGAACTGGCTCATTCGGATGCAAATGTTGCATATGACATGTGGATATTAGTATTTCCAATTGTCTGGATTGCTCTACTCAAGGAAGAACAGTTAGCACTAGCCAAGCCTCTGGTATCTCTTTTGTCAAAGGATTTCCACAAGAAACAGCAGGCAAAGAGACCAAATGTTATTCAAGCACTTCTAGAAGGGATTCACTTGTGCCATCCTCAACCTCGGATGCCTAGTGAACTCATCAAATATCTTGGAAAGACTTTCAATGCCTGGCATATCTCGCTCGCTTTGTTAGAAAGTCATGTACCTGTGCTTGTAAACGATACAAAGTGTTCTGAGTCTCTTTCTGAGCTATATCGTTTACTAAATGAAGAAGATATGAGGTGTGGTTTGTGGAAGAAAAGGTCAACAACTGCTGAAACTAGTGCAGGGCTTTCACTAGTTCAGCAGGGTTACTGGCAGCATGCTCAAAATGTATTTTATCAGGCCATGGTTAAAGCAACACAGGGAACTTACAGTAACATGATCCCAAAGACTGAAATGTGTCTTTGGGAAGAGTGTTGGCTTTCCTCTGCTAGTCAGCTTGGTCAGTGGGATGCGCTAGTAGACTTTGGCAAGAGTGTTGAGAATTATGAAATATTACTTGACTGTCTCTGGAAGACTGATTGGACATATTTAAAGAATAATGTAATTACCATGGCCCAAGTAGGAGAGACCCCGAAGCTCCATTTGGTCCAGGCATTTCTAGCCCTTCATGATAAAAATTCAAGTGGTGTTGTAGACACTGTAAGCATAGTTTCGAAAGGTATGGATCTTGCTCTAGAGCAGTGGTGGCAATTGCCTGAAATGTCTTTTCAATCGCGAATACTACTTCTGCAGCAATTTCAACAGTTTGTTGAAGTTCAAGAATCAGTTAAGATCATAGAAGATATTGCCAATGGCAGTAAGCGACTTTCGGAAATTCCTGTCATGCATGCTCATGGGTACGTGGAACTTAAGGACATCCTTGAAACTTGGCGGTTGAGAACACCTAATGAATGGGACGATTTTTCTGTCTGGTGTGATTTGCTTCTGTGGAGAAATGAGATGTATCAGACCATCATAGATGCATTCAGCAACATGAATCATCAACTTTATCACCTAAGTTCATGTGAGAAAGCGCGGAGTGTGAATATGCTTGCTCATATTGCCCGTAAGCAAAAGCTTCACAATGTTTGCCTCACAATGCATGAAAAGTTGTATGGTCATTCAACGATGGATATACAGGTATGATACTTTGGAAACTGTGATGTTTCTCAGATGAAAATTAGGTAAATCTATTAGCCTTGCGACTTCTTGCAGGAGTGTTTTCCTTAGGATTTTGTGATTGCAATAAACATTATCAAATGATTCTAATCATCTTATCTACCGTATACATTTGAAACCTCTAAAAAGAAACTTAAGATTCAATAGTCAAACTTCTCTTCGAATGGTCGTACACTATGCTATTTTTTTTTTCCATTGTGCTGTCCAAGGCTTCCTGGAAGACCCATGTGGTTCGCATGATAATAGTGGATCACTTTTACCATCCTCAGTACCTCAGTTTAATATAGAAGCTCCAACTCCTGTTTATTTCCGTCCCCATGTTTCTTATATGATTGTCATACAAATTTAGCATATCTTATTTGTTTTCAGGAGGCATTTTTCAAAGTAAGAGAACAGGCAAAGGCTTATTTGGAGATGAAGGGAGAACTCACTTACGGTCTTAATTTGATCAATAATACTGATCTAGAGCAGTTTTCATTAAAACACAAAGCAGAAATGTTTCGTCTCAGGGGTGATTTTCTTTTAAAGCTAAGTGAGTGTGAAAATGCTAATATTGCATATTCCAATGCCATCCAAATCTTCAAACATTTACCGAAAGGATGGATAAGCTGGGGAAATTATTGTGACATGGTAGATGCTCTTTTTGCGTACTCTTTTCGTTTGTAGTTGTTCTAGCTGAAAATTTGATCTCACTTGAAATCAAATACTAATTATCTACTCCCAGGTTTATAAAGAAACCAATGAAGAAGTTTGGCTAGAATATGCGGCCAGTTGCTTTCTTCAAGGCATTAAATACGGGGTTTCGAACTCTAGAAGCCATATTGCTCATGTCCTGTACCTTCTCAGCTTTGATACTGTTAATGAACCTGTAGGGAAAGCATTTGACAAGTACTTGGACCAGATACCAAATTGGGTCTGGCTTTCTTGGGTCCCACAGTTATTACTCTCCTTGCAGAGATCGGAGGCCCCCCATTGCAAACTAGTTTTATTAAAAATTGCCACTATGTATCCACAGGTAAATGCATTTGTATGAGGGTAAAAAGTGATTAAGTATTATATGGTCAAGTTGATTTGTATCTCAATCATCTTGTGTCTACTTGTTCCAAAACTGCAGGCTTTATACTACTGGGTGCGCACATCTTTAACCAAACGCCCGGATGGTACCAACAAAACCGATCTTGGAAGGAGTCCAGGAATGGGTCAACAGCAGATGCAGCAAAACATATCCAGTGCTGATACACGTTCTCCAGGCTTGGCTGATGAGAATCCAAGAGTACTTTACACTAGGGTTAGTACTACTGCAGACAATGGTCAAGATCATCAGGTTCATCCATCTAATGGATCCCATGATAGTGGAAGCTCTAGTGGGAAAGAACACGAGAGCTCCATGCCTAAGAAAGGAGACATCTATGTTGGGCCTTCCCAACCACTACAACTACAGGCAAGCTCTTCTGCGCTTTCTGAAGCTGTTCGATGTGCTTCAAGGCATGATAGTGTACCTGGATGTATTACTTCTACTGCTAGCAAGTATGATGGTGCAAGGGATATATTGGATGCTCTAAAAAACAAGCACCCTAACTTGGCTAGTGAACTTGAGGTGATTGATTACTTTAGTTTTCTAAATTTTCCATCTCTCCTATGCATCTCATATTTTATGTCATCTTATTAAAGTGGTAAAGGCTTTCTGAGTGGAGTCTGCATTCACATTTGAGCTAACCAAAATGTAAAGTGTACATATGTCCTTTCGAAGAATGTATATTTTGTTTGTCCAACACATGCATCCTTAAAGCATAATCAAGCCATGTTACACTGCTTGTCCAACACATGCATCCTTAAAGCATAATCAAGCCATGTTACACTGCTTGTCCAACACATGCATCCATAAAGCATAATCACTATCTAAACTCTGATTACATTTAAGCATATGTTCATTGGTCCATCGAGAAGTTAAATTAAGTTTTTGTTGTGCAGATGCTGCTCACAGAATTAGGATCAAAATTCCTTACTCAACCTCAAGAGAGACTTCTATCTGCAGTTGATGCTTTGTTGTACCGCTGTTACAAGTATCCAGCTATCACTACAGAAGAGGTTCCTCAAGCTCTGAGGAAGGAACTCTCAAGCCTCTGCAGGGCTTTCTTTTCAGCAGAGGTCAAGCATGTTGACTTTGTAAAGGAGTACAAGAAGGATTTTGAAGATCTTGATCCAGACAGTGCAGCTACTTTCCCAGCTACCATATCTGAATTAATTGAAAGACTGAAGCACTGCATTGATGTTATTCAAAACAATGTTGACAGGATTCCAGCTGTCTTAAAGCTGGAAGAGGAAAGCAGGGTGTTGCAGGACTTCCATGGCGTTAATGTAGAGATTCCAGGGCAATATTTCGTTGATCAGGTAAGCTGATTCAGTTTGAAACTTCGCCTAGGAGGTTAGATAATGTTAACATAACCACTAAAATAAGACTTCTTTGGAGTTTGACTGGTGAAACTTTGGAATCTATATTTCCTGATTGGGAATGCTATGGCTTTTCTTTCTTGCAACTTTCTCTCTTAAAAATCATAAATTTCTAATCATTTGTAGCATCACAGGAAGTTGCACCAGATCATACAGTTAAGTTAGACAGGATTGGAGCCGATATAGCAGTTGTAAGACGCCATGGAAGCAGCTACCGCCGTCTGACTCTCTTTGGTTCTGATGGCTCCAAACACCATTTCATTGTTCAGTCGTCAGCCCCAAATGCTCAAAGTGATGAACGACTGCTGCAGCTTTTCCGTCTAATGAATCGGATGTTTGATAAGCACAAGGAATCAAGGCGTCGTCATCTCTATCTGCATGCCCCTATTATAGTCCCTGTTTGGTCCCAGGTGATTGTATGCTTGACTTATTAGATATCCACTCAGTGAACCGGGATGGGCAGTAAATATGACATACAATATGGCAGGCTTTGGGATTATAATTGTAGCGCTGTCATATAGTTCAGATTTTTCATTAAATAAAACTAAATAAATAAATAAATAAAAGGTGTAACCGAGTCTTTATGGATCTCACCAAAGTGTCTCTCTTGCTTCTAAGAACAAACGAATTGTGTTATTTTATTAGTCTAGATCAGCTGCATGTACTTGACCTGCCTGCGTGCAAGAAGGGTCATGTTAAGCTACACTTTTACTTGATTGTTTTCCCTTTTTCCACATTCTGAAAACTAATGCTTTCTTATACCAGGTCCGGTTGGTTGAAGATGATTTGATGTACAGCACCTTCCTTGAAGTGTATGAGGTGAACTGTGCTCGGCATGATCGAGAGGTGGATCTGCCAATAACCCATTTCAAAGAGCAATTGAACCAAGCAATATCTGGTCAGATCTCATTGGAAGCAGTGGTTGATCTCCGTCTTCAGGCATATAATGACATTACAAAAGATCTTGTCGGTAACAATATGTTTTCTCAGTACATGTACAAGACTCTTCTAAGTATAGATCACATGTGGGAGTTCAAAAGGCAATTTGGAATCCAGATGGCCCTCTCTTGCTTTATATCCTTCATGCTACAAATCGGTGGAAGGAACCCACACAAGATTCTGTTTTCTAAGAGCACTGGAAAAATTTTCCAGACCGATTTCTATCCGGCATATGATGCAAACGGGATGATTGAGTTTAATGAACCAGTGCCTTTTCGACTAACTAGGAACATGCACTTTTTCTTTTCCCAATTTGGAGTGGAAGGTCCAATTATCTCTGCTATATGTGCTGCAGCACAGGCTTTGGTTTCACCTGGAGTGAGTTCAAGATAGCATAATCAAGGTTCTTCAGTATAGCTGGTTTAAATTAAACCTCACTAACTCATGTTAGTTTTCTATTATGCAGCAAAGTCAACACATATGGTATGATCTAGCTATGTTTTTCCGTGATGAGATGCATTCTTTGTCCCGCAGAAGACCACTTGGGATGCCTTCAACTCCTGTTGCTCTTGGATTTAATAGTAACCCTCTAGATTTTATGCATAAAGTCGTTACCAATGTTGAGCACACTATTGATCGGATCAAAGGAATAGCCCCTCAACACTACTTGGAAGAGGTAATCATGTTTGATGTGTTTAACATACTAGTTGAACGTTGAAATCGAGGCTTGGATTTGTAACCACTCCGTAGTTTTAGAACACCAGAAAGAAGTAGAGGTTTTATAGAGTTTTGTAGAATCCTTATAGC
The DNA here is from genome assembly GCA_003290165.1 of Berberis thunbergii. Classification (NCBI taxonomy): domain Eukaryota; kingdom Viridiplantae; phylum Streptophyta; class Magnoliopsida; order Ranunculales; family Berberidaceae; genus Berberis; species Berberis thunbergii. The sequence continues at coordinate 190,964 of QNQO01009326.1, read as the reverse complement.
ATGATGCATCTAGAAACTTGCTATTGATAGATAATAAAGAACAGAAAGGCTAGAAGGCATTGATTAGGTGATGGGTACAATATTAAGTTGTAACAAATGTTCAGTGATTGCAGTGACAACTGTATAGGTCATTATAAGATATCTCAGTTCATCAAGTTGAATGCACAAGCTGAAGAATTTTCAAAGTTACTCGAAATCGTACAAGGGAAAAAAGGAGGAGAACTCCCTAGTTTCTACTTTTTATGCTAATTACCAACATCCTTGGATTCTCCGAGCAATTACTTTATTAACTGGTCTCTTGAATTTGTGCCATAATGCACACATACAGTAAGTCTGGTAGTTTAACAAAGGTCAAATATTTGGCCTTAAAATTCTTTTCCTTGGTCAAAAACAAAATAACTGTATTACATACTTTCCAGTTAACAATGGCTTGTGTGATTGCTAATTGATGTATCTTATAGTACTTTTTCCTTTCTGGTAGGAATACATATTGTGCTAGTTGCTTTAGTTGGATGGTTTTAACCATCTTAGTATTATAACAGTTGGGGAGTTATTCTGTTGACTTCCCTAATGAGAGTTTTTTCCATTGGATCCAGATCTTATTGGTACATTTTTACACTATCCATGCGTCAGACCTCAAGTTTCTTCAAGCTTCTTCCTTTTGGTAGTTGCTGTTATCCTAATATATGTCACACCTCAAGTTTTCTTCTCTGTCTGATATTTAGGAGGATGATAAAATGGAGCCAACAGAATCAGTACAAAGTGGAGTGCATGAGCTGGTAGAGGCTGCCTTGACTCCCAGGAACTTGTGCATGATGGATCCAACATGGCATCCCTGGTTCTAAATTTTGTTTCTCTGGCACATTGAGGTGCGGTTTCCACCACAGGTGATCACCAATTTTCCTTCTTTGTAAATGTCTCATTCGGCATTTCATGTTGTTATTCATGGATAATCATATAAATCGTCAATCATTGATTAACTCTCAAGCCCAGAGAATACTTGAAATGCATCTCATACTTTGAGTTCGGCTCCTGTTTTGTGTATGCTATATCCAGTGAAGACACTGTATTGTCACTCTTGAAGTTATTTATATTAGAGCTCCATTTAAGTTTGAAATTTCTATCCAATCAATGAATATCAGTGTATCTCCAAACCTAAGCAATAAACAAACCTAGTAGTCATACCCAAATTTGATAATGTAAATGGTTGAAATCACTCCTGTGAGTGAATGGAGAGTTAGAACTGTGTTTGGCTTTGTATGGGGCTGGAAACTTGCCATATTTGATGCTTTCTTTCTCCATAAAAGATTTCATTGATTCAAAACAAAAACAAACCTGGGCAGCCATTTTGAAATTGATCCAGTGAAAATCGATATAGCAGTTTGCAAACAAATGGGAAACTTGCCATTGTAGGATGCTTGGTTTGACAACCATCGGATAATATTTTTACCATTTCAGGTTTAACTTTGCAGTTTTTAATAAGACAGACGAGGCAATGATGGCAGCTGAGGCAACTCACTACTGGAGCAAATCGAAGGGTGGAATAGGTGTGAGTGTTTGTTTCTAAAGGTGACATTCCTCCAAGATGACTTAATACGACGAGAATCTTGTGGAAGCTGCAGAGCAACAGAAATGCACCCGAGATCTGATTTTGAAATTGCAGGATGTGTATTGGAGACTTTTGTAAAGTTTATCCGTCTTATGTATGTGACAATTGAGCCAAACCTTTTTGAAAGGATTTTTGTAAGCTCAGAATTTTAGTGTTAGTAAAGTAAAGAAATATCAATTCAATATTCATTTGTTGGTTTTCCTATCTCAACTGCATAGAAAATGAAATGCAACGTCAACTTTTACTGAGTCACTATTGGGTGCTTGAATAATTGAGGATACCTGGCTAAGTACATGACCGAAGATATGCAGTCGTATTTAGAGGTAAGTCTGTCAGTGTGAGAGGGTTATTAGTAACAGGTCACAGTGTGGAATCTAGCTTATCAACAGGATATTCAATTGGAATCTAATAGCACAGTCGCAGAAGATATAGCAGTGAGCTGGAAGGGACCCAAATTATATCACCATCTATACTCTGATGTTGTATTTGATGTTAATACTTTTACAGATACTTTGTGGTGCAACAAGAAGATGGAGCAGGGCAGATTTTTGGACGCTTCGATCATTTTGGAGATCAAAATAGGGATCAGTTGTGACACAGAGCTTCTTACTGCACTGAGGTCCTTGACAAGGAGTGGAGGACATGTGTACGTAAGAGCCAGGTCAGCTAATGAAGGGAGACTCTGATCTACAGATTTTATTTCTTTGCTGCCTTTACAATATTTCATTTGTTATGTGGACTACGTGCTCTACGTGAGCTAATATTCAATATTTTATTTATTTTATTACAATAATTTAATAATAGGTAAAAAAATTAAATTGAGTAAAATATTGTAATCTAATATTATATTTTCACTATTGTAAGGGTCTATTTATAATGTATAAATAGTCGGTGGATTTCAAATAAATTATGTAGAGGCTCAAGTATAATGATTCAATGCTCGAGAAAATATTATTTTGATTTATAAAAAAAACATAACATGTGGAGGGCATAATGAAATATTTCATAATCATATGTAAGGGTCTATTTATATTTTATATATAATTGGAGAGATTTAAATAAATTATGTTAGGGGATTAAGTATAATTAAGTAATGTTTGAGAAAGGTAAATTTTGATTGTAAATAGTCTAAATTTAGGAGGATGAAATGCTAACTAAATTTCATTGTAGTCAATTATTCAGTCGCATGTAAATGACATAAATATCCATTTTCATTGTTCACTCACCTATTTATTTTACCTGTACATAGTTAGAAGACACAAACACCCCTTGGCACTGTTCATTCACTTATTAGTTTTAATTGAAAAATATGAAATTGGGAGGGAATTTTTGGAACCCAAACATCATCATTGTTATTAACTGTTCAATATACAAAACTACCTCGGGGAACTGTTCATACACATATTCATGTTTCTTGTAATTATCATAAAATGTGGAGGGTATTTTTGAAATATGAAAATCAGGTTGAAAATACTCAAACTATTTATTTGAGAGAATTCTCGTTATAGATGTAGAGATAGGCCAAATATGCACTTGACAATTTTGGTATATATATATATGTGTGTGTGTGTGTATTAGTGTATCAGTCGTGCCGCATACTTTTCACATAGTGTGTATCCGTGTCATGCTTTTGGCATGATATCCTAGTCCTTAGGTTATGTCTTCAGCAGTGACGGAGCCAGGATTTTTGTTGAGGGGGGGCGGAGTGATGTCATAATTAATTAAATATAATATAAAAATTAGTTACTTTAACATGAATTTTTTTTTAAATCCGAAATTCTTCCTGGCTTGGAAAAACCGGCGAGGTTGCTACCTGGGGTTAACAACCTTTTTGGAAAAGGTGTTTAAAGAGGGGGGGCAAAAGTGTATTTTTGCCCCCAGGCAGCAAACCAAGCAGGGGGACCCAAGCCCTGTAGAATTACTACTATATTCATTGATTACTACTATAGCAAAAAGGGGAGTACAACAAAGATAGTCATTGAAGATGATTACTACTTATAGAAACACAACAGAAGAGAAGAGTTTGAATCGTTGATCACTACTACATGAAGAAAAGGAGGAAGAGATTGAGTTTCTTACGATTTTTTTTGTGGAGATGACCAACACAGTGATTAATGAAGGCACCTGGTATCTAGAAGAAGAAGAATAAGGTGATTTGGATCCTACTGAATCTTGTGAAGATGAGCTCAAATAACTCAATAGTTATAGATCTTTGAAGATGATGAAATATAGGGGTTTCCCTCATCTTATCCAATCGATGGAGTGTGAAGAAGAAACTGTGGATTTTGGTTTCTTTGAGGAACAATTCTAGCTGGCTTGGGAAACCAGCCTGGTCCCTACCTGGGGGGCAAAAATACATTTTTGCCCCCCTCTTTAAAACACATTTTTGGAGTATGTGTTTAAAGAGGGGGGGCAGGCAGGGAAACCACGCTAGTTTCCCAGGTTCACTCGAATTTATGTTCTTTGAGAGATTTGAGGGATTTAACCTCTATCTCTAACTCTAAAAGTAGAGTTTGAATTTGATATAAAGAAGAACAAATTAAAAACTAATTGGGAGACAAATAAATTATTAAAAAAAAAATCTCAAAAGTAAGTGGGGGCAAACTTGCCCCACCTGAATCCGTGCCTGTCCACAAACCTGCATACATAAATTAATCAAACCAACCATATCATGCAGGCCAAAACAAAATTTGTGACATCAACCAAACTGAAACACTAACATTACTAGTTAAAGCGATTCAATATACATCATCGTTACTACTACTATCGAAACCAAATCGAGCGGATGCTCACTGCGCCACCTCGATGGGTGCCATCTCAACAGCGGGCCCAGTGGCAGCCTCTTTACGGTCAAAGACCTTTGCAATCTTCTCAATGGGTATCAAAGGCAGATAAGCTGAGTCCCCATAGCCACTTTTAGGGATTTGGGGTATACATAATATAAAAAAAATCTCAAAAAGTCAGTGGGGGCAAGTGCCCCCACTCGCCCGAACGTGGCTCCGTGCCTGGTCTTCAGCATTATCCATCATGTTTGGTCGTGCCTTCAGCACTATCCATCATGTTTGTTTCAAATCCACCAAAAATAACTAAGTGCAAGGACTTTAAGTACCTCGCCAATGAACTGAGACCAAATCAGGACGAAGTAGTGACGGTAGTGTTCTCATCTTTTTTTTTTTTTTTTTTTTTTTCTCCTTCTTCTGTCACCATTTCTTTATTTCTTCCATTTTATATTTCTTATTTTCGAAGCAGAACCCAACTTTCATTATAAATGAGATTTGATATCAAATCAAAGCAGAAAAAGATAAACCCTCATTCCCAATATCGAAATCGAAACCATCTCTTTTGTAACAAAATCTTTTGGGACTTGAAATGTTTGTGTAGGCTCCGATTAGTGCTTGTTTTAATAAAGTATTTTTTTGATTAAAAAAAAATAAAAAAAATCAACTACTTACAGTCTCGAACAATTCCATCTCAACCTAACTTATCATTCCACCAAAGTTGCATGTGAGATGAGTTAGCGCCAGTTTCTTATAATTTGGCTTTACTTTATCAAAAAAAATAAAAATTGTTCTCACAACTTAATTAAAAAAAAATCGCTTACAATATTTGCCGAAACAATCTAATTGCAACAATTCTATGCAAGCCAAGAAACACAACCATTTTTTGGCCAATTTTAGACTTTTTACACTTCTACTCCTACAAATGATGTTTGTGGTTGTATTTTTAAAAAAATGGGCAAAAATGTAAAAAACCCAAACATAGCAAAAAAAAATTATTGTATTTCCTGACTGCCTAGACTTTACTCACTTAATTGAGTATACAGAATCATCCAAAATATCATCTACAGTTATCTCCTCTCGAATTAAAAACAAACTCACCAATTTGCCAACAACAATTAAAAATAAAACCAAACATTCAAAAAACAGGTGTGGGGTAATTTTGTACATCAAGCCTCGAATCCGCCATATTGGGCAACGTCTAGATCTAGTACGATCTAAGCCTCCACATTCCATTTGACTTTGCAAGCAATGCATAAGCAACCATCACAATTAACACAAGAATCATGACATTAATAACAAATAGAAGATCCAGAATGGCCACAGCCCTCAACCTGGATTCCTCCAAATCACACTCAGTTGATCCCTCCACACCACTAACCACATCCAACAACCTATGACACCCTTATGGGATAAACCCATGAACATTGATACACAACCCAATTTGTAAAACCCAGAACCCTTTCAAACAAATAGAGGCCCCCAACCCCACATCAGCCACAAAGAGCTTAGGCCGGCACATAAGAACTGTACAAAGAATGGCAAAAAAAACACGATATAAGGGATGGAATTGAATCACATAGACCACAGCCAACCCAAAAAGGGCTTCCATCGACTGCAGTAAAGCAAAGCAAAGTTCTAATTCTACTTCCATCTCCCCTCTTTCCCCAAACCCCCAAACTTTCAACTAACGTTTCTCCAAATCACAAATCAACTACCCCAATCCCTGTTCCCTTTCCCTATAAAATCCACCAAATCAATTTGATATCACCTACCCAAACCTCTTTTACTCACCAAACCAGAAAGAAAGGTGTAGAAGAGGAATAACATAGTAGAGGAGATGAAGGAGAGGAGTAAGAAGATCTTAATGTACATATAAGAGGATTTCCACTTATCGGAGTTCATAATACAACGCGCAACTCTTGGTTTTGATTTCTCTCATACATAAATCTTGGTTGCTTTGCTTCATTCCTTCACTGAAAATATCTCAGTTAAGATAGAACAGGTAAACTTGGCTCATGAGCTTTGGATTTGAAAGGTATGGTATCTGATGGTGAGATCGACTAGTGGCTGGCGGCGTGAAGAGAAGGCGGTCGAGTTGGGGCGAGATGTGAAAGAGATGAAGATATGACATAGGCAGCACCTTCACGGTAGCTTTTTCAATTTTCATTGCGAAAGAGATGAAGAAATATACATACCACTGCGGGGAAGGTAAAGGAAGTTGGTGACCTGATAACAGGAGAGTCACTGACCAAAGCCCTGGTAAACGGCGGCCATAACTTATCAGTCCTAAGGTAGGGTAGTGGTTGTATCGTACTCCTTTTCCTCCGATCCAAAACAAAGGGAATAATGGTTACTAATTACTGATTAGCAAACTGAGAACTAAATATTGACAAAAAAAAACTAAATTGCACATAGTCGAAAAGAGGATTTCTCGCTTCTTTTTCTCATTCAAAACTATATATATATATTTCGCTCATTTAAAATTACGCATTAATATTAGAAATAATGACATCATTTCTCAAGGCGTGATCAATCTATGCTATTAAATCTATCTTACAAATTAGCTACGTATTTCACTAAGAATTGAAGATAAAAGATGACAAACTATTAATATGATATATGTAGTATAAAACTATAAACCTATTTATTGGCATGACTTTTATTTGTTGTTTTATTTATTGACATGACTATTTTATTCTCATAAGCTTCTATGCGACTCACCTAAATAATAAATTTAACTCAAAACCTCTCTCTTATTTTTTTTCTTCTTCCTAACTCTTGACAACAACAATATGTGTTCCTTGTAGTTTTAAAAAAATGACAAACTCATTGATCATTTTCGTTAGCAATGAATAAAAAATAGTCTATTTTTAATATTGGTTCTAAAAAAACAGAGTAAAAGCTAATGAAATGGAGAAATAATAATTAATAACTTAAAGTTATATAGTTATTCTTAGAGTTGCGTGTTTGGTTAATTCAAAATTTAGTACATGTTCATCCCGTCCCGTCCCGAACCCATTTGGAATGGGACGAGGTCTATCCTGTCCCGATCCCGAACAAACGAGTCCATCCAATCCCATGCCCACCCCTAGTTCACATTTAGTTGTCAAATTTTAGTAAAGTTGATATCATTAAAATGCATTTTCAAAAATCTCTTCAATAAAACCATGGATCAATACAAACGCTTACAAATTTTTGAATATGTATTTATTATTAGAAAAAATTCTAATTATTTCATGCCGTAAGATTTTCAATACTTTTCACTAAATGAAATGGGCATATTAATGGTCGCAGGTTCGAGATAACCAGTTAAGACTTTGTGAATTTTTGCTCGATTATTTGGAGCACATGCGCTCCGCTGTTGATAAACCTTTGGGTATTGAATGCAACTGCTTAAATAGATTGAACCAAGGCAACGAATCAGAATGAAAGCAAGCGAGATGAAGACGATGAGGATGTTAAGTGGCAACAATGTTGTAGTCCTAGCCTTCTGGTCTAGTTTAGTTAACCCTATAGGGTCAATCACGTAGTGTTCGGACATGAAATTAATAAATAAATAAAAAGGTTAAAAAATGTCGAAGTTCATATTTTAGTGAAGTCAAAGTTTGGGGTGAACTCACTCATGCGGTTTGAAAATATTTTCTCTCAAGTTTGACCCTAATGTCACAACTAAGTTCCTATGGTGTCGAGGGCTTGGCTAATACATTAGTTATTATTAGAAGAAGCGAAAAAACAAGAAAAATATCGCATGATGAATTTGCAAATAAAGAAATAAATATTTTTATTGGGCGAAGGAATCTAAGAGGGTGTTTGTTTTTGCTTCGAATAAAGTCAGAAGTCTTAATAAGAAGTGAGACACCTTGTCTAGAGTGTTTGTTTTTTTGTTATAATTAAAAGTTGAACTTATGATTAGAATAAGCAATAGATGATGTTGATCACTTATCATTGAACGTTGACTCACAAATTATTTCAATAGTAATTTTAAAATGATTTTGTATGACAATTGTTGTCCCTATCAAGTAGGCTAAATTTTGAAGGCACACATTCATCTCTTCACCAAACATTATCGTTCTAACTACCTTCACAAAGACTCATCAACTGTAAGAAACTTATCTCGTTTCTCTCATTCATATTTGTTTTCTGTTCTTTATTTTAAAGTTTTTCTTAATCTCTTCAACTCTCTTTCTCATGTAGATTTTATAGTTTTCAATATTTAGTTCTTTATGTCTTTGTGTGTTAATAGTTTTCATTTTTTCCCAAAGTCAATTGCGAAAATCTAATCAAATAACCCATGGATAGTTTTTGTTTTCGCTTGTGAACCTTGTATGTGTTTTCTCACACTGACCCCAGAAACCCGACCCACCACAGTTAGAAATCAAATCAACCCACTATTATTTGTATCACGTGAATAGACCTTTATGGTTAATATACGAGATTGTATTGCAAATGAAATATTAGTAAGAAATTTGGTTTAATAATGTTTTTATTTTTAAATATACTTGATCATATTTTGATATTGTTGCAATGAAACGTATCATAACATTTTTTAGGATTTGAATAATTATTAGGTATGATTTTAAGCACAATATTTATGTCGTAACTCATGACTTTATTCAGTTCAGTGGGGTAAAATTCTCAAACAGTTCAAATTAGGGGTGGACATCCGATCCCGTCCCGATTTTTTTCGTCCTATTAGGATTGATCAATCCCATCCCGATCCCGTATCGATCTAGAGTGGGAAGAGATCGGGATGAAAATTTTCAATTCCGTCCCGAACCAATGTTTTTAATATATTAATACGATATATGTAGTATGAAACTATTTGTTGGTATGACTTTTATTTATTGTTTTATTTATTGACATGACTATTTTATTCTCATAAGCTTCTATGCAACTCACCTAGATAATAAATCGACTCACCTAGATAATAAATCTAACTCAAAACCTCTAACTTCTTTTTTTTCTCCTTCCAAACTCTTGACAACAACAATGTGTAGTCCTCGTAGTTTTAAAAATGACAAACATAATTTTCGTTAGCAATGTACAAAAAATTGTCTATTTTTAATAGTGGTTCTACAAAAATAGAGTAAACGCTAATGAAATAGAGAAATAATAATCAATGACTTAAAGTAATATACTTGTTTTTAGAGTTGTGTGTTTGATTGATTCAAAATTTTAATCTTGCATGTTAAATTTTCAATTCAAAATATAGTACATGCGCATCTCGTCACAGCATTTTAATTTTACTTTTAACAATTTTAGCCAACATATTTTTTGGATATGTTTTGACACTTTTACCCCTGTTTGTGGTCGTGTTTTTAACTAGCAAACATGCGTCCTTCTTGTCGTCTGACATGTGTCACGCCGCCTCGTCCTTCTTGTCATCCAAGGCTCTCTCTCTCAAGCATTCACATTCATTCCAAGCGATCGAGAGAGAGCAGAAACGAAAGTCCACTTTGTTCCTTGAAGCGAGAGAGGTACATCAATGGCTCCTCTGAGGGACGACGTTGTTGAAGTTGCAGTAGCAGCAGAGAAGCGCCCAATCTTGACCATCGTCATCATTATAGGTACAATATCTAGGGTTTCTGCGCTAATCTCTCTTTCATTTTTTTTTTCTTTTGTATCTTTAATTATTGATTTTAGTTCATCAGTAAGATCTCTAACTTGGTTTCGGTTTTGATTGATTGGGATTATCAGCTATGCAGACTGAAGCACTTCCGCTCGTCACCAAGTTCCAGCTATCAGAGGACCTCCATTCAGTGTAACAACTTCTTCTCCTTTACATTATGACTAAATTGTTTTTTTTTTCTCCTGTTATGTTTGGGCGTAAAAAAAATCAAATCTTTTTAGGGTTTTAGCATATTTTTCTCCACATCGCTTAAAAACACAGAACAAGTAGACGATTACATAACCAATTGCCTCACAAAGAGAATGATCAATTATGTTACTGCAGGAACCCATTCTGTGAAAGAGCTACCATTAGTCCTCGAGAATCAGTAGTAAAAATATGCTAAACCTCCCTTGTGAACAGCTGTTTAAACAACAGATGTGTTATAGATTCAGATTACTACTTGCATATCACTCATCTATTGGAAATGATTAGGCCCTCTTGTAGCCTGAGACCCAAATTATTTATGGTGGGAATGCACCCATGAGCTAGCTTCCAAAAGAGAGGAAGTTTGTCCTGGAGGGACTTGTTTGCGACAAAATCAATCTCAGAGAGATTGTTGTTGAGTGCTCTGCACGTGAGAAAGAGTTCGTCAAAGCAAAATTTCATTGAGAATCTACTAATCTTATCTTACCCAAGCATTCATCTTGCACTTCAAGGAGTCATACCAGCTCCATCAATTGAAGAACTTTGGATTCATTTAGACCTCTTCAAACAGCAACATCCCGACCCGCAGAATCATCATTCTTTACAACAAAGTTTGCTACTGATCCTTACTTTCATCATGAGACGAAAAAATGTCACCATTCTCAGAGGCTGGTGAAATAACCATCTTCGATCTCATACCTTATATGATTTTCAAATATATGTTTTAGATTCATTACACTCCTCCGTATTCCATACCCATGTGGGGATTTGATTTCCTTCATTTTCAAATACCATCAGAAGCCTAAGTGCCATAGTTATCTCTCTCCCATGGTGCATGTTCCTCAACTCCAAATTGCCATAGCCATTATGCAAAAAGTGCTTACCCCAACCCACACTTATTCTTGGGAAGACATACCACAAACCAGTTATTATTGCGTATAGCCCGTATAGTGTATAATTATTTTATTTATAATGCATTTTTTGGGGGAAAACGAGTCCAAAAAGATAAATTGCATTCCTCATTACTGGGTTTAAGCTTTAACCAACATAACAAACTATGTCTTAGTTCGCTTTTTGAGAAAAATATCTGATCAGTGATAATCTAGGTGTGAGTAACTTTGTTTGTCAATAAATTATTAATGAAGCCGTAATGATTTTCTTTGTTTGCCGAGATGCCACTTCTTATCCTTGGATTTCTGTTGCTAGCCGGTAGCCACTAAGCATTACTTTTCAATATATGCGGAGGTGTGGGTGTTGATTGTGTCATGGGGTGAATAACTCCTTTTTGGTGTTTTGATCCAACTCCTTATCATTTTCAGGTTTCCCAAAGGGGTACCTTGGGTCAGATATCATGGTATTTACAAGGATTTGCATATTAATATCATCTGGCCAGGAAAAGATCAGATTTTTGGTAAGTGTTATATTTCCCTCAATTTCAACCATATGTAACTTGTCATTGATTTTTTTTGGGTCTCCAAAGTTCTGAGAATGCTCCTTTTGAGACATTTGAAACAGGAATTCACCATATCAAGAATATTAGTCAGAGTTTATATTTTGTAGTCCAATTTTGTGAGACGATTGGGGCAGACGTTTTTGAAATATAAAATTTCAGGATGCTTGACAGCGGTTCTGTCAACTGATATATTGCAAAATTTGAGTATTTGCTGACATTGTACTATTGTGGTGTTCGTTTTCTCTAGTTCCATATTACATCTTTTCTACAGATGATGGATTTGAGTAAAAATAGACATTCTTCCTATGTGAGGTTTATAATGTTATTTGATTCAATCTACTATTGGTTTCCCGTAACGAAAGCCATCTCCTAGTGCTACTACCATTATTGTTGGATGGGTATGATATTCTCAGCTTTGATGTGATGCGTTCATTGCTATTGGCTGGTGATGCAATTCTTTACTTTCTTCCAGGTGTTGACAGTGTGGGCACAGGTTCAGCATCTCTTGTAACATATGCTTCTATCCAAGCATTACAGCCTGATCTTATCATAAATGCAGGAACTGCGGGTGGCTTCAAGGTACTAACTTTTGATCAACCAGTACAGAACGTAGGAGTTATGACTTATGTTTCCTTGCTTCTATGACTGAATCTTCTTTTTTGAGTTGTTTTGGTGTTCCTCATCTCAATTAGATTTCTAGTTCTTTTTTTCTGCTCCGATAATTGATAAGCTGTATGACACTTCATTTTAAAAAATTTATCATGTCGTACACGTATTGGGCACTCAAAACATCCAGACACAGCATCGGACATCCATGCTTAGAACAAATAATATAAAACTTATTACTGAAAAAGTACATATTATAATGTAGCTGTGTAACAATAACACTTCATTTTCACAAATTTCTCGTGTCATACACGTATTCGGCACTCGGACACCCGGACATCCATGCTTAGAACAAATAATATAAAACTTGTTAATGAAAAAGTACAGATTTTAATGTACAAGTACTTTTTTCTGTATTGTGCCTTTTTCTTTTTTCTTTTTCTTTTTTTCTGGGTGGGGGCTGGGGGGATCAAACACACACCATGATTTTATTGATAATCATGATAATCAAAAGTGAGTGGGAAGCTCACAATACAAGGAAACAACAAGAAAAGGAGGAGATTACAAGGAAACAAGATTGTCCCAATTAAACAGAAAAATATCAAAAAAGATATGTTCCGATGGTGCTGTGAGCTTACCCCCAATGCAGGAAAACTCTCAAGAAGAAATGGTCTTTCCTTCAAAATTTCTTCTATTTTTTTCCTTCCAAAGAGCCTAAGTGACAAAATGAATCCCCCTCCTCCATATCCATTTTCCAACTTTAGTGATGCTTATGTGCTTCCACTCTCTTAACTAACTTTGATTGAACTCCTTCATAAAAGCAGATCAAACTTCTTTAGAATAATGGAAATTTATGAGGATGTGGTCCACTGACTTCTCTTGGTTACATAGCAAGCAGAACAAACCTTTTTAGTCGGACACCGAGACGCGTAGCGGTGTCATTGTTACATAGGGAATGAATCTGCACCTTCTTTCCCTAAATTAACGAATGGGTTGCCCCTCATTTTTATTGAGATCTTTTTTAGAATGGAAAAAGAAGGGGAAAAAACAACTTGAACCGTAACACCAACTTTGCGAAATGTATATATATGAAGTTATGGACAAATCTCTGCTATGATTTTCTGGTTTACCTCATTTATCTAAATAGAAGTGCTTGAAAATATGTTTTCTGATTTAGTCCTTGAGGTGCCTAAACATCTTGCTCAAATCAACCGAGGCGTACAACACTGATGTTAGGAGTAGTAGTCCAATAGAGATAGAATCAAACGTCACATACTAATCCCTACATAGGATAGTGTTTCGATAGATGTGAACCAACCAATAACCGGTGACATTTGGAATTTGCAACATCCTGTAAATTTTTATAAGCAAGATAGGGAGTATGCATGTTAAAGAAAGGATAAAAATGTCCAAAGATAATGCAATGAGGAATATATTGAGCTTTGCACCACCCCAATCATACAAGCACGTAAAGAACAGGGGTATCTTTTAAAGGACCCAAGAGTATCCCCAATCCGAAACTGCAATCTTTGCTTAAACACCAAGATTTCACAAAACTATAGTAGTTCACTTTACAAAATTATATTGAACCAAAATGTTTCACTTAAACACAGATTTTATTATAAATATTTTGTAAAAACTGAGTCCATGAAACACTCAAGAAGCATGATCACCAGTGTTCCTACACCATTTTCATGCTATGCGGAGCTTTATTTAGATGTTCTGTTTCAGTTTCATGCCAAATACCTTACAACTTAGCTCTGATATTGGTGTCAATCTTATATGATGTCACTTCACCGACTTACTGATTCTTTAATGTTATTAGGCAAAAGGAGCTAGCATTGGAGATATATACCTAGCATCCGATGTTTCTTTTCATGATAGAAAGATCCCTATACCAGTAAGTTTATGCTTTATTTTCATTTTGCACTTTTCAGTTTCCTTGTTTATATGAATCAAACTCATCTGGATTAGGCAAAAGAAACTAGATACTAACCTATCAATACAAATCCTAGAGATGTTGGGTAGTTGTGTTGTCACACCCTCACCCACACACCACAAATTAAAAAAGAATGAAAAATCATTTAGTACTTGACTAAAGTATATTAGAATTCATTGGATAATTTGAATTTGTGTAGGAATGATTGTTCAATATAGAATTGCATGCATTCATTGTGGTGTAGTAAAAATTTTAGTACATGACATTGGGGAGTGTGATCTCTTATCAAGATAATCCGTCCCCCGACCACCACCACCACCACCACCAAAAATAGTTATGAAAATAAAACAAAAATGTTAATATATGACTAATGGTTAGTTACCCATCTTTTTTTAACCATTGATAAGCCATACAGTATAGAATACACTTTTTTTTTTGTGGGGATGATCTCTGTGACTCAAATAGCCTTTAACTCGTTATGCAATTTGGTTTGTATTTCAAAGTTAAATTTATCAATTTAGGTTTTGCTTCCTTTGACCTGTAGCTGCAAATCCCTAAGCATCTATATTACAATTCAGAATGGTGTTTTACTATTCATTGCTGACTGGGACAAAGTCAAATCGAAAGGATTAGAGATTGAAAGTTGGGAAATGTATTGAATTTGAGGGTTGAGATTCTTTTCCTATGATGACATATTTGTAAATATAAAATATGTAGAAGGGCAAAAATAATGAAAAAAAAACTATTGAAAAAAGTTGGTGGAATGTACATGTGGTGGATAAAGAAAATATTGTGTTTTCCTTTTAGTAAAATGAAAATTATCATCACTATCTACATCGTTGTCGGATTTTGATAAATTTAGTATCGTTGAAATGCATTTTTGAAGATCTTTCGAACAAAATCAATGATCAATATAAGAGTCAAAATATTAAAAATATATATTTCATAATAAAAAAAATGTATAATGTATTACATGTCTTTAATATTTTAAAAGCAATGAGACGGTCGATCATACCAGAAAAAAAAGTCGGGCATCTTAACACACATTAAAACAAAAACTCTAAATTTCATGTTTTGGCGAATTCAAAGATTGGGGGAGAACTGATTTTCGGCATTTAAAATTTTCCCCCAACTAATTAAATTTGACTGAACAAGCTTACACTTGTAATCGGCTTACACTTCAATACTGATTAAAAACAAAAATGAGGATAGTGACGGAGATGCTCCGTACAAAATAATTAGCAAAAATAAAATTATGTGGAGTGTCAACGACACGGGGCATACTCTAGTTCCCCACGAAGAAGCATTGAATGACACTTTTATCACATTATAATTCGTGGTGACGACTGTGCAAAATGTTATTTCGTTTCACACTAAATCTTCAGTTTCCTCCTTTTTTCACAGGTCTTTGACCAATATGGAGTTGGAGCAAGGAAGGCATTTGCAACTCCAAGTCTGTTGAAGGAACTTAGTCTCAAGGTAAGTTTGTTTCTAGCAAGGGCAGAGCAAGAAGGGTCGCAATGGCCCGTAATCTAGGGTGAAGAACTCGCAATGGAAGGATAATTGATTATTTATTTCAAAACACTCCATTGAGTGCCTTATATCTAAAAGTATACAACGGAACGATAATTGATTATTTCTCTAAGGCTATAGTTGTCTTCTTGAAATACATGAATGGTTCACCCTACAACTGGCGACATATTTCCCAAAAACTTTATCTAGTATTTCATTGCTACCTGAGATCATATAGTCTTTCAATGCAAAAAGTTAAACTAATGGTACTTAATTAGTTAACAATGAGCAAAAGTCTGAGTTTTTTTTTTTTTTTTTTTTTTTTTATGTGTATTTTTAGGTTGGTAAGCTGTCTACTGGGGACTCTCTGGATATGTCACCCCAGGATGAAGCAGCAATTGTGGCAAATGATGCTACGCTTAAAGATATGGAGGTAACCGTTTCAACTATATGAGACTGTGAGAGAGATGGATGTCTAGTAAGATGGAATGATAAATTTGATATACCTTTTTTTTTTTTTTTTTTTTCCTTTCTTTTAAATAAATTACAGATTCTGCAACAACCCAAAAGTTTTTAAATCTGTTAAAGAAAACTGCTTTTCAAAATGCATATAAAATCAGGTTGAGGTTATCTACTGCTATTTGATTCTCCAGCTTGCCAATTTGTAAATTCCACAAGTGTTAGTACCGTAGACCTTGGTTGAGACTTGAGAGATCATCTTGCCACTGGTACAACAATTTTCCGAAAATCTCTCATATCAAGCTCTCGGTGGGACGTAAATTGGACTTTGTATTCCATTAAATTGGACTTTTATTCCATCCGACGCCAAAAAAACTTCTAATGTTGGCTTCTTAGTATTTGCCTACAACCATTGAAAGCTAGTCATGTAAACAACCCAACCCAACCCGAATGTAGCCAGAAGGAAAAACTTTTGTGTAAAATCTGGTATCTATAGTCTCGGTGTGCAAAATTGCCCAATTTGCTGAAGATTGTCGGTGTAGTAGTCCGGGGCTTTCTCATGAGGTTATTATTGTTTCAAAGTCCCCATGATCATTTTCTGTTGGTTTTTGTCTCAGGGTGCAGCTGTGGCTTATGTAGCAGATCTTTTGTCAGTTCCAGTGATATTTGTAAAAGCTGTGACTGATATTGTTGACGGTGATAAACCGAGTGCAGAGGAGTTCTTACAGAACTTGGCATCTGTAACTACTGCACTAGGTCAATCAGTCAATGAAGTTGTAGATTTCATTAGTGGAAAATGCATTTCTGAACTCTGAGGTACATTTTACCCTCCAAGTTCTTTTTGTCGTGGCTGCAGTACCTTACTTTCCCTGATCCATGTAAGTAAACTTTATTTGATGTCTTGGAAACAGTTGGATCGGATGAACTGGATGATCAACTTCTGAAATAGATACTGTTTCTGAGAAAAGGCATTAACCAAACATTCTCCATTTCTCAAATGCAATGAAATATGATCACCCCAGAATTTAGCAGGTCCTCGCATACTTGTATTTTCCACAGGGTTTCTCGGTGAAGTTTCATCGTATCCGTATAGACATTAGATCTTATTGGTCAATATGGATTTTAGCTCAAGAATCTCATAGAAAGGATGTTACGATTATTCCCTTCAATCACTCTGTACTTCCACCGAGTTACTGATACTGATATGTATCATAATATGTATTGCCCTGACAGTGGAGCTCGGTGAGCACAAATAAACAGCTTTAAAGAAACTGTGGGCGAATAAAACCCTTTTTAATAGTATCAATACCGTCACATGGATTATAAACACATAAATATGATATATCAAAAATCTGCACCAGGGGCTGTTGTGAGGTGCTAAAGCATGGGTTCTGAAGATATGGGGATGCCCTAGGGTATGAAAACATAGAGGGAAAATTCATCACCAGTGGCAGTAGACTCTTAAAAAAAAACGCAAGTACATGCTAAATCAGACACTTGCAACAGGTTTAAGAAACATAGACTGCTCTAATACACTCATGATGATGCATTGGTGATGTAGACTGAATCATCTTCACATCTTCAGTAAGAAATGAACAGTAAAGAAGCCTATCTGTTATGAATTCGAGTAAAACGTCCTGAACTCCTGATTTGAGATGTTCTGGTCCTATTACATCCTTGATCTTGAATCAAGCTCTTACTGAATTTGAGAAAATTTCTCTAAATCATTGATAAAACTCTATAATGATTCGAGATGTCTTCACACCGATCCTTGATCTTCAATGATGGGCCTACTGAATTTTCTCCAAATCACGAACAAAACTATGGGCAACAGAAAAAAATGTAGACTAAAGTATGATAGCTCAGTAAGGCAACTTCAATTTTATAATCAGATACTTGATGCAAACCCTTTGCACCGTTGCACAGCTTCATCACAGCTCATAAGTAGCCACCGAGGAATCCATATAAACTTATTATAACAGCAGTGAAGTTACTTGATATGGGACTATAAAAGACGACCACAGCACAAGTTGAGTGAATAAAAAGGGCGGATCTCTCCAATCCCAGCTTGCTTCCCTCGAAAATGAATAAATACAAATTCATGGCATCGCCCATATAATCAAATTGGCCTTACTAAGTCTTTATGAACTGTAGGAACACATACTCGACCAAAATTCAAAATTTGCGCCATCTATTAAAGATGTATGATTGCATTATTCTTCGTAAAAGAAAAAATAGCTTAGGCATGCAACTGTGGTTAAATTTGACGAGCTTAGCATTCTAATCATTGCGCCTTGTCACTGAACCTGTTTAGATTCTGCAACTTTTTCCAGGTCTTGGTTTTATCCAACCTGCCAACTTCCTTACAATATCTGGTGAAGGTATGCAACAAGCTTCTCCCTGCGTATGTAAAAACTTGGGAAACAAAAAGATCACACTTTCATCTATGTTACGAGTGGCTTGTATAGAATTCACAACTACTCTCATCATATCCACCAGTGAGATGATGCTGAGTAGAAGATTGCGGTGGAGTTCTGATAAAGAGATGCTGCTGTTGCGCTCTGGGATAAACTTTGCACGCAGCTTCTCCAGTTGAGAGCAGAAGGCTTGCGTCTTCCATTTTGCCACTTTGGAAAGTTCGAGAAATTTCCTTCAGATAAAAACTAAGATGCTACCTGAGCTTCCCACATCTGAGGTGGCTGCTGCTGCTGCTGCTTTGCTGACCCTGCATGACCCAAAAGTGGGCTATAGAGTGAACCATTTTGGTACTGAGTTTGCTGCACTTGCACCCAATAGCGCAACAAAATGAGACATAAAGCAACATATTTATATTCGTTAAGGATAGACTCAAGGAAGAGAAGTGTCGGAGAGTACATAAAGGAGTACAATATTATCTAGGGTAAGCAGTGGAAGGACAGACCTGCTGTGCTTCTGCTGCTCTTAAAAGTTCCGGATGAGAAAGGGGGAAATGCATGCTTGGTTGATCAAATGATAGGGAAATCTAAGCTTCTCTGCGGTCACTGACCCAATTTCCGGCTGATTAGCATTAGCATTTGTAGTAGACTCCATGCTGTTACCCGTCACAGACAAGGAGAGAAAATTGCAACTCTGAAAAGAATCAGAACACGCCAGCCAATCAAATAACATGGGTATCAGCAAGTCATTGAGACTGTTGAAAGCTAACCTGTTTTGGTGGATTATATCTCCCTGATATTTTAGAATTCTGTTGTTGGTCGTGCTGAAGCCCCTTCTCCTCTGTATGTGGAATGCATATTTCAGCCGAATTCTTCGCATCGGTAACATTAGTGCCTCCTATAACAGTACTATCGACAGTTGGTCTTCCAATTGGTTCCAACTGATTGGGAGGAACTGGCAACTCAGGCACTTCCTCTAAATTCTTGTTTGATTGGATGATATGACTTATGTAAATATGCGTTGGATATCTCTGTCTTGATGATCTTTTATCAACTCCATATGAATGAATCTGAGAAACCAATCAAACACCTTGAACGAATCAGACAGATTGAAATGGTACTGCGTCAGAACTTTGAAAGGATAGAATAGTTTGTCAATGTTTCTTCTAGGACATTCAATTTTACCTCTCTCACAGAATAACTTTCAGTTGAACCATGACCAGTAGCACTAATAGAATCCAGCTGAACTGGAGCTTCCATTGTCAAGTACCTGAGACTTGATCTTGTCAAGGATATCTCAAATATAAAGTTATTTCAGAAATTTTTGAAAAAAATAAGGGATATTATTTATGAGAAATAAAGAGCAACTTACCGCATTGAAGTTGTGTGAACCTCATCAGTAAATGGCATCGTTGTAGATAATGCAGGCCATAAAGCTGGAGCTCCTTTGATTTTTAAATCATCAAATTGAAGGATAGTAAGATTAAAACAAGAAAACTTAAGTACACAAATCTGATCTGGTTTTTAAATCTTGAGCTAAGCTATACCTTTTCTGTATGCAACATGTACACGACTTTCTTTGCTATTCCGCAATTGGCTGCAGTATCTCCTGTTTTCCCATGATAGAGGCAACCTGCCAGATAAAGCCATCAGAGGCATTGTAAAAAAAAAAAAAATCAACTCTTCAAGAGAAAATGCAGGTTTTGTTGTTCATGGGAGAAATGAGGCAAAAAGTATGAACAACGCATATTCTACAACAATGACATTGTTTTAACAGGTTTAAGAAACTATTACTGTCATGACAATGCATTGGTGATGTAGACTGAATCATCTTCAATAAGAAGATGAGAAGTTTAGTTAGCAGTTGTCCAACCTTGAGATGGAGGGCGAAAAAAGATATCGCTAGAGCTCAGATGCGCAATTTTCATCTGATGGTCAGATGCTCGGTGGAAACCCTAGCCACCATTGCGCTGGTACATCACAGCTCGTTGGTTAATACCGAGAAGTGAATATAAATCTTTTATAACAGCTTTGTACTTATTTGATATGGGACTATGAAAAAATGACCACAGCACGAGTTGAGTGAATAAAATTAATAAAACAGCGGATCCCTCCAATCCCTGCTTGCTTCCCTTGAAATTGAATAAATACAAATTCATGGCATCGCCGGTATGATCAAATTGTCCTTACCAAGTCTTTCTGAACAGTAGGAACACAATGTATGATTGCATTATTCTTCGTAAGAGAAAAAATAGCTTAAGCAACAGTGGTTAGCACATAAATTTGATGAGCTTAGCATTCTAATCATTGCGCCTTGTCACTGAACCTGTTTCAGATTCTACAACTTTTTCCAGGTCTTGGTTTTATCCAAGTTGCCAACTTCCTCACATTATCTGGTGAAGGTATATATGCAACAAGCCTTTCCCGCGAATGTAAAAACTTGGGAAATAAAAAATCTGTTTATGAATGAATTTTTAAAACAAAAATAAATGAGTTTGAACCTGGATTTGATCTTTGAATCTCTCTCTTATTTAGTTCCATACTTTTTATGTAACTCATTGTGGAGAAGTTCATAAGAATAGTGTTTGGACTTGAGCTTGTATCCCTTGGGTACCCACACTTTTGTGAGGAGGGGAGAGTTAGACCAATGTTGGTCCACTCCACATGCGTGCCGCTGCCGAGTCGGGTCGGGTCATTTCATGACTAACCCATTATTTTTGCTGAAATTTTTATTTAAAAAAAATAAAAATCTATTTTCTGATTTGCTGAAGAGAAGAAGACTGAGTCAGAGGAAGACCCGGTCTTCTCTCCCACACCCTCCACGATTTTATCCGCAATGTACGCCGTCTAAACAGGGATTTTCTGCTATCAGCAGATCTCTTCTCAGCCTATAAATACAAACGCAAAATGAGTTTATCATATATTCAAAAACACTTTTGGGTTTACAGTTTTTCGATCAGAGAGTTCAAAGAGTTATACAATTTGTTTTCGTATTTATAAGTTTATTCCAGAGTTTCTTTTTTCAGTAAAACACTCTCCAAATTTTAGATAGTATCTTCTATTCATTGATTTTGTGATTCCGAGCAATAGGATATTGAGGGTGAATAGAATTTTGTTCGTCAACTGTGCATTTGATTGAACGAGATAGATACAGATTTTTTGGCTATTTTATCATGGGACAACGGGGCTTTTAGACTGTTTGCATAATTTTGGGCAGAGCCGCGAAACGCCTTAAAGAGAGCGACTTAGTCTGCGACTCAACCCAAGAATTTGGTAACTTCATTCCTGTCTTTTAAATTGCAACATTTATATTTTCAACAATTTTAAGACGTTTGTATCTGCTATGTCTACTATTATTGATCTTGTTGCTAAAGACCTAAACAAACCATTTCGTTTTGAGGGCCAACATTTTAAAAGATGGAGACAAAAAATGTTGTTTTCTTAACCACGCAAAAGGTCGCTTATATCTGTAATGCTGAAAAATCTGAAATGCCTGCTGAACCTGATGAAACCCATACTAAGGAATTAGACTGCTGGATTGAAAATGATTTCTTGTGTAAGAATTTTATCCTGAATGGTCTCTCTGATGAACTGTATGATTATTATTGTTCTGAAAAAACTGTTAAGGATATTTGGAAAGCCCTTAGAAAAAAATATGACACTGAGGAGGCTGGCACAAAGAAATATGTCGTTAGTCGTTATCTGAAATACCAAATGACTGATGATAAGTCTGTGGAATCCCAATCTCACGAGCTACAGAAAATGCTCATGAAATCATATCTGAAGGAATGACCTTAGATGAACAATTTCAAGTAGCTATTGTGATAGACAAATTGCCCCCCAACTGGAAAGACTTTAAGAATGCACTTAGGCATAAAACCAAAGAGTTTTCTCTAGAAAGTCTGATTACCTGACTTCGGATTGAGGAGGAACCGAAAACAAGATTAGAAAGATGAAATTTTGATTATTTCAAACCCGAAGAAATCTACCCCTATGGATCTGAAACCTGGTGGAAAGACTATGAAAAATCAAAGTCACAATAAAAATCGAAACAATCAGAACCGGAATAACCAGAACCGCAACCAACAGAATCAGAATCCTCCGTGAAATCAGAATGGACAAAAACATACCTCAAGAAATGAATCAGCACAGTTCCTATGTTATACATGTGGTAGGCTAGGGCATATGGCCAGGAACTGCCGGAATGGAGCTCGTCCTGCTTCGCAGGCGAACCTAACCGAATACCAACTTATTGCCATGATCTCTGAGATCAATTTTTTTGGTGGATCCGAAGGATGGTGAGTTGACACTGGTGCTTCTCGACATGTCTGCTATGATCGAGAAATGTTAAAGTCTTATTATGAAGCTGAGGACAAGAAAGTGTTGTTGGGTGATTCCCACTCCACTATTGTTGCTGGAACTGGAGAAGTAGAGCTGAAGTTTTCCTCTGAAAAGACTGTTATCCTGAAGGATGTCCTGCATACTCCAGAGATGAGGAAGAACTTAGTTTCTGGTTACCTTCTGAACAAGGCTGAGTTTACTCAAATAATATGGGCTGATTTGTATACCATTACTAAGAATAATGTATTTGTGGGAAAATGGTATGCCACTGATGGTATGTTTAAACTGAATGGTGATACTAATAAAATTTCTAGTTCTGCTTACATGTTGTGTTCTTTTAATACCTGGCATGTTAGACTCTGTCATGTTAACAAGTGAATTATTAAAAACATGAGTAACTTATGACTAATTCCAAAATTGTCCTTAAAAGACTTTGAAAAATGCAACTTTTGTAGCCAAGCTAAAATAACCAAAATGCCAAATAAATCTATTGTTAGAGAATCTGAACCCTTAGATTTAAAACACTCAGATATATGTGAACTTGATGGTGTTTTAACTAGAAATGGAAAACGTTATTTATTACGTTTATTGATGATTGCTCTGATTATACCTTCGTTTATCTGATGAAAAATAAAATTGAAGCATTTGACATGTTCAAAATATTTTTAACGAAAGTTGAAAATCAGTTTAATAGAAAGATAAATAGGCTTAGGAGTGATAGAGGCACTGAATATGACAGCAGTAATTTCATTGAATTTTATAATTCTCATGGAATTATTTATGAAAAAACTGCACCGTACTCTCTTGAGATGAAGGACAAAGCTAAAAGGAAAAATAAAACTCTTACTGAGTTAGTAGTTGTCATTCTACTTAATTCCGAAGCTGCATCGCACTGGTGGGGAGAGATTATTTTGATGGTCTGTTACGTGCTAAATATAGTCCCTAAATCGAAAAGTAAAACTTCGCCTTATGAGATTTTGAAAAATAGACAATCAAACTTGTCATATTTCAAAACTTGGGGTTGTTTAGCTTATGTTAGAATTCATGATCCTAAAAGGAACAAGCTTGCCAGTAGGGCATATGAGTGTGTATTCATAAGATATGTTGTTAACAACAAAGCTTATAGATTCTATAACCTTAGTGATCATGTTATCATAGAATCGAACGATATTGATTTCTATGAATATATATTTCCTTTTATCTCAAGGAATAGTGGGGGTACACCCTCTAATAACGTGCCTATGATCAGGATGAATGAAAACGATAAAGCCACAGAATCTGAGCCTAGGAGAAGTAAACGAAACCGAACTTCTAAAAACTATGGGCCCGATTTCTGTGCTTTTACAGTCGAGGAGGATCCCCTTAGCTTTCAAGAAGTCTTATCTTCTATAGATGCCAACTTTTGGGAAGATGTTATTGATGATAAAGTGGACTCTCTTGAGTCTAATAGAATCTGGCATTTAGTTGACTTGCCACCTGGTTGCAAGACAATAGGTTGTAAGTGGGTATTAAAGAAGAAAATGAAACCCGTTGGAAATGTTGAAAAGTTCAAGGCTCACCTTGTAGCCAAAGGGTTTAGATAGAGAGAAAATGTTGACTTCTTTGACACATATTCTCCTGTTACCAAAATTACATCTATTCGAGTGCCTATTTTTCTTGCTACAATACACGATCTAGTATTGCACCAGATGGACGTTAAGACTGTGTTTCTTAATGGTGATTTAGAAGAAGAAATTTACATGGACCAACCTGAAGGTTTTGTCATACCAGGGCAAGAAAATAAAGTTTGCAAACTCGATAAATCTCTTTATGGTTTGAAACAAGCTCCAAAACAATGGCATGACAAATTTGATAATCTTATTATCTCACATGATTTTGAAGTGAACGAAAGTGACAAATCCATTTATTATAAATCTGAAAATGGCATTTGCACTATTATATGTCTATATGTGGATGATTTGCTTATCTTTGGTTCTAATATTCATGCCGTGAATAAAGTGAAATCTTTATTGCGAGCGAACTTTGACATGAAAGACATTGGAGAAGCAAATGTAATCCTTAGTATTAAGATTACTAGGTCTGATAAGGGAATTTCTTTGGATCAATCACACTATATTGAGAAGATCCTAAAGAAATATAACTACTCTAGCTGTAAACCTGCATGTACTCCTAATGTTCCTAGTGTAAAGTTGTTCAAGATCAACATCGGTAATGGTGTTAGACAATCTGAGTATGCAATCATCATTGGTAGCCTATGATATGCTACCGATTGCACTAGGCCCGACATAGCTTATGTTGTGGGATTACTATGCAGATTTACTAGTAGACCTAGCATAAAGCATTGGCATGCAATTGAAAGGGTCATGAGGTACCTGAAGAGGACTAAGAACCTCGAATTACACTATCAGAAGTTTCCCGCTGTCCTTGAAGGATATAACGATGCTGATTGGAACACCCTCTCAGATGACTCCAAAGCCACTAGTGTCTATATTTTTAGTATAGCTGGTGGAGCTGTTTCTTGGAAATCAAAGAAATTGACTATTTTGGCACAGTCCACGATGGAGTCAGAGATGATAGCACTAGCCACGGCTAGTGAGGAAGCAGGTTGGTTAAGAAACCTGCTAGCAGAGATCCCTCTATGGGAAAGACCGATACCAGCTGTCTTGATCCATTGCGATAGTACCGCGACTATTGCAAAAATACAAAACCGTTATTATAACGGCAAGAGACTACAAATACGTCGTAAGCACAGTACAGTTAGAGAGTTTCTATCTACTGGTGCTATGAGAGTGGATCATGTACGTACTGATGAAAACTTAGCTGATCATTTGACGAAAGGATTAGCTAGAGAGAAGGTTTTCAAAACCTCGAAAGGAATGAGAGTTATGCCCTTAGACTGATGAATTATTCATGATGGTAACCCAACTTATAGACTGGAGATCCCAAGAAATAGGTTCAACGGGTAATAACAAGTCGTGAATGATATGACGTGAATCATGCTGACCTAATAGTAATTCCATTCCTAGATTGAAAAATGAGTTCCTGAAGCAATAGTAGGATGAGTTAAAAACTCTTAATGAGATATATACTCTATGTGGAGTGGAGTACCTAGCTACAAGAGTACTCTTGATAGACTCACCTAAGTGATTGTGGAAGTTTGGCCGCTTCCTATGGAATTGTGGGCAAAATTCCTAGAGCCTTTACTATACTGGGATATATGTGCATGTCCTTAAGGCACGAGCTTTTTTAGAATTCGCCCTGGTAAGGTTGTGTGTGTAATGTTGTTAGAGATAGAGTTCAAAACTACGAGTTACTCTAGTATAATCTAAATCATGAACACTACGCAAGAGTTCAAGTCGAAATACAGTTTTGTTTATACACAGTCTTATATTTATAGATTGCTCAATGAAGAAATGTTTTAAAAAAAATTCAAGTAGGGGATTGTTAAATGAATGAACTTTTAAAACAAAAATAAATGGGTTTGAACCTGGATTTGATCTTTGAATCTCTCTTTCTTATTTAGTCATATATCTTCTATGTAACTCATTGTGGAGGAGTTCATAAGAAGAGTGTTTGGACTTGGGCTCGGACCCTTGGGGTACCCACACTTTTGTGAGGAAGGGAGAGTTAGACCAATGTTGGACTACTCCACACGCGCGCCGCCACCACCAAGTCGGGTTGTTTCGAGACTAACCCATTCTTTTTGCTGAAAAATTTATTTTAAAAAATAAAAATATATTTTCTGATTTGTTGAAGAGAAAAAGACTGAGTCAGAGGAAGACCCTGTCTTCTCTCCCACACCCTCCACGACTCCACGATTTTATCTGCAATGTACGCTGCCTAAACATGGATTTTCTACTATCAGCAAATCTCTTCTCAGCCTATACATACAAACGCAAAACGAGTTTATCATAAATTCAAAAACACTTTTGGGTTTACAGTTTTTTGATCAGAGAGTTATACAGTTTGCTTTCGTATTTATGAGTTTATTCCAGAGTTTCTTTTTTCAGTAAAACACTCTCCAGATTTCAGATAGTATCTTCTATTCGTTGATTTTGTGATTCCGAGCAATTGGATATTGAGGGTGAATAGAATTTCGTTCGTCAACTGTGCATTTGATTGAACAAGACAGATATAGATTTCTGGGCTGTTTTATCCTGGGGACGGTGGGGCTTTTAGACTGCTTGCACAATTTTGGGCAGAGCCGCAAAACGTCTTAAAGAGAGCGACTTAGTTCGCGACTCAACCCAAGAATTTTGGTAACTTCGTTCCTGTATTTTAAATTGCAACATTTATATTTCCAACAAAATCATAGTTTCATCTATGTTATGAGTGATCTGCATTACATAACAACTGCATATATGGTGTGTGGATTGTATGGAATCCACTACTACTAGGGATATGATGTTGAGCATAAGATTGCGGTGGAGTTAGGATAAAGAGATGTTGTTGTTGCACTCTGGGGAGAAACTTTGCACCCAACTTCTCCAGTTGAGAGTTGGAGACTTGGGAGGGAGGTTCGTGTCTTCCATTTTTCCACTTTGGAGAGTTCAAGAAATTTCTTTCAGATAACAACTTAGATGTTATACCCGAGCTTCCCATTTCTGAGGTGGTTGCTGCTACTATGGCTTTGTTGACCCTGCATGACGCACAAGTGGACTATAGAGTGAACCATTTTGGTACTAAGTTTGCTACATTTGCACCCAATAGCAACCAAATGAGACATAAAAAAAGCAAACCTTTTAGGCAGCGAGGAAACGCGCGAGGGGGGTGTAACCGCCCATCCCCCTCGAGATGAGCAAAGGCTCGCATATCGAGGGGGATGGGTGGTTACACCCCCCTCGCGCGTTTCCTCTCCCCTTAGAATAAGCGAAAAGAAAATGTTTATATTGTGAAATTCTAGGAGCGAGGGAGGGAGAGATGGAGGCCCCCACCGCCCGCCCTCCTCGGGATGAGCACCCTCGCTCATCCTGAGGAGGGTGGGCGGTGGTGAGCCTCCCTCGCTCCCTAGAATCACTCGTTTATATTCGTTAAGGATAATAGACTCGAGGAAGATAAGTGTCAAAAAGTACATAAAGAAGTACAATATTGTTTAGGGTAAGCAATGGAGGGACAGACCTACTGTGCTTCTGCTGCTTTTAAAAGTTCCGGATAAGAAGCCGCATACCAAGGTTGGGGAAGGGGGAAAGTGTCACGCCCCGATTCGCGATACACCGAAATATATCATTGAGATGTGACACAACTCTAATTTTTTTCAAAGAAATTACATAAAAGTTCCCATAAAAAATCCAATAAAATGAACTAACTCACCATCCTAAAATATGAGCAATGACAATTCAGCTCTACCTGCAACACCACCACCAACAACAACACCATCTGCACCCAAGTGGGGGTACATTCATTTATCACAAAATAAGTAAACGGCTCAGCACTAACCGGTATGATCAGACCAAAGATACATAACAATAATACACAACTTAACAATAATACACAACTGTAGGATGTTGTGACGAGGCTATAAAATATAAAATAAATATATCAGAGATAAACCTAGATACAACTATTGCTTGAAATGTAAGATAAAATAGAAGAGATTTCACATATGGTTAAAATTTTCAAGTAACACGCCATAATCCGAGTCATCAATCTATCTGTCAATTTATGAAAATGATCACCTTCATGTCTACATGTACACATACTTATACTAGCAAATGTACATCACTCGAAAATAACTCATGTCGCACACTAAACCAAATTCCTCGGGAACGACCTATTGCACTAGGTTCAACCATCCCAAAGCAATGGCTTAGTTTTCCATCTAGGTGAACACACCACACTCTGTTAGTGTCACAACCATAAGGGTTCATTTATCTATATAGTCATGCATCCCAAGCCAAGTAAAATCTATGATAATTAATACATCATGGAAACCATTTGAACCATCAATAGTATAATTGGTTTCATAAGGAACTCAACATATCACCTTAAAAGCAAGGTTCACATATTTCGAGGTAAGCCATATACTTACATACACTATTAATGAACTTACCTCCTTGCCAATCAATCATAGAACAAGTACAATAATGTCGTAAATTTGCAAGTGTCTCATAATAAGTTCCTATGTAAGTGTCTCATGTCATAGGTATCCGCATACCCTACGAATGTGTCTCACCCAAACACATCCCAAAATGTGTACCATTACCACTTCGGGCTTGTTTATATCCCAATGGGGTATCATCTGCCAGGATACAAACTCTAATGTCCTGAATGACTGGCCTAACACGACCAACCTAACACAAATCAAACTCAAACGCGCTAAGAGGGAAAGCGAGTAATCTCCTAAGCACATCCTCCAAGACTTGTCCTACTGCACTCTCTAGTGGCAAGCGCATGCAGAAGCTCACTGACAGGAAGCGGAGCCAGAATAGTCTTATACAACTCGGAAGGCCTCGCATTAGAAAAGGCGATAAAATTCAGTTTTGAAGCCTCTAATAATGAAGCCGAGTACGAAGTGTGATAGCAGGACTACAGTTAGTGAAACACCTCGGAATAAGGAACATTAATGTCTTTACAAATTTTAGGCTAGTGGTCAACCAAATAAATGGCGAGTTCCAAGTAAAAGACGCTTGAATGATAGTCTACCACTAGAAAACCACAGAACTAATAGAAGGATTCCGAAACACCACTATCCGACAATGTGCACGAGTGGAAAACAGAAGAGCAAACGAGCTAGCTAAAGAGGCCTCGACATCAAGAGGTAATGACAATCCGCTCATCATGACGAAAGGTAGCTCCATACTGGAAAATCAATCAGAAGAAGCACGCGTCGTAAACCAAGGTGCCAATTGGATGACTCTAATACTGGCGCACATTTTAAACGGATAACTCCCAATAGACAAGATGGAAGCTATAAAATTACGGAATCAGACAACTAGATATACAATGATAAATGAAATTTATACAGGAGGTATGCCACAAACCTGTTGTTAAGATGCCTAGCACCATGAGATAATGAATACCTCCTAGAAGAAATATACCATGGCATGTGCGGGAATCACTTGGGAGGAAGAACATTGGCCCACAAAGCTCTCACGTTAGGGTGTTATTGGCCAATGATGTGAGTGGATGCTCAGAAACTAGTTCGTAAATGCGACAAGTGCCAAAGATTCGCCCCATACACTCACACACCGGGACAAAATCTGATTCCAATGAGAAACCCCTAGCCATTCGAGCAATGGGGAATGGACATTGTAGGGCCACTCCTAGCAACCAACAAAAAAAAATTCTCCTCGTGGTAGTAGTCTACTTTACCAAATTGGTAGAAGTAGACCCCCTCTCAAAGATAGGGGAAACACAAGTCGAGAAATTCATCTGGAGAGATATCATATGCAAATTCGGGATCCCAATAGTCATTGTTACATACAATAAGAGGCGGTTCGAAGGCAAAAAAAGGTCACGAAATTATGCGAGAGCATGAATATCAAGCAACACTTCTCTGCACCAACTCACCTGCAAGCCGAAGTCACTAACAAAACATTTTGGAAGCAATTAAAAGAAGACTCGAGACAACAAAAGGACTATGGACGTCTGAGCTACCTGGTGTCCTATGGACGTACAAGACAACAAAACGAACTCCAACAGGAGAAACACATTTTGCACTCGCTTACGGGTGAGAGGCGATGGTACTCGTGTAGGTTGGAATGCCAACATTTTGAACCGAAGAATTCCACACTGAATACAACATCGAAGCATTAAGAGTCGGGTTGGATCTCCTCGAAGAAAAATGAGAAGCAGCCTCGATTAAAACATCAGTATACCAACAACGCATGGTAGGGTACTACAACAAGAAAGTAAGAATTCGAAACTTTAACGTCGGAGATTGGGTATTACGAAAAGTCCAACTAAACAAAAAAGAGCCCGGCACAGGCAAGCTTAACCCAAACTGAGAAAGACCCTACCGAGTGACAAAAATGAACAGACTAGGTACATACTGGTTGGAAGACAAAGATGGCAAAACGATACCTTGACCATGAAATGTAGAACACTTGAAAAATTATTATCAATAAAGTATTTCGCTATCAATTTCGAAACAAACAAATATGACCAGGACAAAAAGTCAGATTAAAAACAGACTCGAGAAAACACTCAGCATGGCTAGAGTATCGAATAAACAAATATGTTGGACGAATGAGTCAGACACAAAAACTTATGGCCTGATCGACCATGAAGTAATAAAGTACCAGGACATAAGATTCAGACTTTTACGTTGAATGCAATATACAACATCATAATCTGAATGAGAAACAAGATTTTGTAAACCAAAGCTTCCGTATGACTAGAATGTCGAGTATTGAAGCCACCCACGAAAATCCAAACGACGGAATCAGAGATCTCCCAGAAATGTCACAAGTAAAAGCTAAGCAAGGTAGACATATGAGACACAAAAATGAGAAATAACAATATTTCATTTATCTTCTAAAAAAGGTGATTACAAAAAGAAAAAAGAAAATGACAACTAAGAGAAATCACTATCATGAACAGCATCTTCAGGAAGCATAGGGTCAGCAAGCTCCTCAACATTCAGATCACTCGTCAAATCCGAAACAACTTCTTCGACATCGTCGAACTCCTGCTGAGCAAAGCTGCGGTAGGGGGACATGTTCAAACCCTGCGTTTCAAAAAAATCTAGAAAATCATGGCGACCATCGACTACTCTCTTAAAATTTGTAGCCTCTGCTGCCTTCAATTTCTCCCTAACAGTCGACAGCTCGGCTTGGGTAGACGCTAACTCTTTGTTGACATCGACAAGTTTAGCAGCGACCACCGACTTGGTCTCAACAAACTCAGAATTTAGCTCAATAATAAGGGCGGTAGCAGCCTTCAACTTGTTAGAACACTCATTGGCGGAGCGAACATCCTCGTCACGTTCGACCAAACGGGAATGCAGCTGGCCAAATTCCACCTCCGATGTCTCGAGGTTTGAAGAAAATGCATCAGGTGTAGCCTCAAGTTCCCTCAGCGGCTCTCGCGAAGAATTTGCAACCCTTTCATGTTCCACGCACTGCGCCTTCACCAAATACATTCAATGAATAACATGAGGGAAAACCAAAATGTGTCCTGAAAGCCTCCATTCGACATGAGCAGCCTAATCACGAGACGCCTTACTATCTGACCCCATAACAACCGCATAAGTAAGGTGTGCCATCCCTTCCATGAGATGCTGGAGGCCATTGTCAATATGAGACGTGGTTGATGCATGGGCATAGGAGCTTTATTAGCCAATGGCCTGTAACAACCGCCAATAATGTTGCGAGCACTATCCTGAACATCAGCCTCGGAGGGCCAGAAGGTCTCTCCAAGGGCAGAAGGAGCAAAGCAGGAATCGAAAGATGAAGGGCAAGAAACAGAAGGAACAGCACGAGCTCCCAAAGCACCAGCCACAATAGAAGAAACAACAAGCTTGTGATCTCGACAACGACCAACAACTCGATCCTCTACTAACAAATCATAATCAAAATCATCCAAAGTCTTAGTACCCTTCGGATTAGTCGATAGCCAAACGCCCATCTGAAGCATTTTATTTTCGATGATGCGTGAATCATCAATCAAGAGGTCAGCAAAATCCGATAACCATAATAAGCAACAAGTTTTTTTTTTATCATGGTCATCCAGAAGGCAGGAAACATGTTTCTTATTTACCTCGAGGACTCGGTTTACCACTTCGTCCTCACGAGCAGAAGAGTCATCACCCGATCTGAAGAGAGGTAAGACAATAAGGGGTCCTGGCGGAGTCAAGAATAGCAGAAGCAACTTTTTCCTCTTTGAGACACGACCAAAATTAACGATCGATATCTTGGAGAGGCTAGGAGGCCTAGGAACTTTCCTTTTCTTAATAATGGGACTAATGTTCATAGGACCTCGAGCAGAAGCAAAAGCAAGGACTCTTACGTCGCCTATGCACGCAACGGTAACCTCAAAAATAACATCTCCAACGAAAGCAAACCACCACGGACAACTGTGTCCGAAGAAAGGAAATCTTTTACCGATACTAGAGGAATATCATAAAACCGACAACAAAAATGTTGCTCCTCCAAAGACAGTGACGACTCAACCTTCTTAGGTTCCCGGAACGATCGCATAATCTGATCCTCGCGGAACCTAAAATGGTTAGAAGAAATAGAGGAGTAAAACCGGGACCTCGACCAACCCACATACTCCTTTCATAAGTCCTCGAAACAGGTAGGAGAACACAATCGACAAATGTAACTAGGGTCCACGCTAAACCCTACAAAGGAATGCAAAACCCTAACGTTCATAGGGATGTGAGCAGCAGCAGCTCTCGCCAAGGTTGAAGTCGATACCTTCCAACCATTGGGAACAAATTGAGTCAGAGAAATTCCAACCAAATCCAAAAACACCCAGATGATAGAAGGAGCACGAAGCCTGAAACCGGCGTGAAACATACCTGGATACAAAGAAATATATCCAGACCGAGGACGACAAAAACTGTCATCATCCCCGGGGAGAACAGTCTCCAAATCATCAGGCAACAAGTAGTCATGATGGATGTTGTCCAGAGTCACGTGCATCGCCCTCTTGGGCGTGAAGAAAATTTCGCAGACGGCAAGAACGTCACCACTCAAAACTCTGGAATTAGACATAAATACAAGACGGATTCGAATGATCAAAAGGTTAACAACCAGAAAACGAGAAGATGCAGAAGGAAGAAGAACATACGCAAAACCCTTGGAGAACGAAGGGACAACCTTTGGAGAACGTGCAAAGTGTGACAACTACACGAAATCCCAAAAATTACGCCAAAACGAACAGGAGGATAGAACAACGGAGAGAAAATAGTTGTGACAAATAGTAATGGCACTACCAAGTCGTAATGTTGTAATCAAAAAACAAAACCACCACATAGTTAGTGGATGCTTGAACATACCCACTAACTAAGGGGGAATAGATGATGATACATCAAAATAAATCGATCATCACGACCGTACATGTGGCGTAAAACCTCATTACAAGAATACAACGCCTGATCCATTGGGCCAACTCACAAAGCCCATAAGGATTGAGGACAATTATAGAGGCCTGAACTAAGACTGTCACACGTTCTCTCATTAAGAAGAAGAGCGTTGCGCCAAGAAAGAGCCGTGGAGGGACTTACGCCTCCACGAACACATCTCCATTAAGGAAGATACTGTTACAAAAACATCTCATTCCAATGCGCCTCACATGCTTAAGTAATGCAGAGAGTTAACTACGACCATTATAAAAGGTAAAAGGAACATTCAACAAAGGTATACTATTTTAACTGAGTTTTGTCCAGATTTATTCATTCTTCCAACAGAGTTACTGACTTAAGCATCGGAGTGCCTTCGGCCACAAAAAATGTGATCTTTGGCAGTCTAATAGTGGTTTTGAAGGTCAAACTCACAGAAAAACGATTTTTGGACGCATCAAAATTCATTAGTAGAAAATGCCTTTCTGAACTCTGAGGTACATTTGACCCTCCAAGTTCTTTTTGTCGTGGTTGCAGTACCTTACTTTCTCTGATACACAGAAGTAACTTTATTTGATGTCTTGGTAACAGTTGGATCAGATGAACGAGATGATCAACTGCCAAAAATAGATGTTGCTTATGAGAAAATGCATTAATAAAACATTATCCATTTATCAAATTCAATGAAATATGACCACCCAGAATTTAGCAGGTCCTCGCATAGTTGTATTTTCCAAAGGGCTTATCGGTGAAGTTTCATCGAATCTGTATACATTAGATCTTATTGGTCAATATGTATTTTAGCTCAAGAATCTCTTAGAAAGGATGTTACGATTATTCTCTTCAATCACTCTTACTGCTACCGAGTTACTAATATGTATCATACTACGTATTGCCCTGGACAATGGAGCTCGGTGAGCACAAATAAACAGCTTTAAAGAAACTGCTTCTGAAAACTAATCTCCACTGTTATCTCTTTAGCATGCCTGATGAAGTGAGCTTTAGTTTTCAGTGGAAATACATGCTGAAGAAAACACTTGCAACAATTTTAAGAAACACCGACCACTCTAATACACTTATGACGATGCATTGGTGATATAGACTGAATCATCTTCACATCTTCAATAAGAAAATGAAAAGTAAAGAAACCTAGAAATTATGAACTCGAGTAAAACGTCGTGATTTGAGATGTGTTCACGGGTCCAATTACACCCTCGATCTTCAATCAAGCTCCTACTGAATTTTGAGAAATTTTCTCTAAATTACAAATACGGCTGTAGGTCCAGCCAGTGACGGAGCTAGGATTTTTATTGAAGGTGGGCAGACTGATGAATCATAATTAATTAACGATAGTATAATAATTAATTACTTTATTATAATTTTTAAAATTTTGAAAAATACATTAATAATTATACAAATTGTCAATTGCTAAATAATACTTCATCTAATCTATGAGGGAAAAAATAGATCCAACAAGCTACTTTGTATAAGCACAAACGATAAATATATGGAGGGACAAATCAAATCGGTATATAAAATTAAGGGGCAAAAATTCATTTAAGATGTAAAAGTATATGTTTACAAAAAGTTGAGTTATTTGAGATTTGTCCCCTATAAAAAAATAGCTAATTAGAGGTTACCTCCAACATTAATCACTATTGCAGTCTCCTCTAAGACTAGCAGTCAACGTGAGTTGAATATCGAAAGGCTTACGTTGATTACCAAAATATTCTTCAAACAATAACCACAGATGAACCTCAAGATACAAACATGTACTTGAGGAAAAATTAATGGGTCAAATTTTTATGTATCTTCAGAAAAATCCTATGAATAAAATATAAAACTAGACCTCGATATACAGATTCATCTCGATAAAATACATCATATAATCTTTCTCTTCCTCAAACCAGACAAAAGAGGTTGGGGTTGTTGGTGGCGATGGTGGAAAAGAGAAATAAATCAAGCAAAAAGGGAGAGAGCAGGAAGCGGGGTGGTTGTCGGTCTCGCAATAAATTAATAAAATGATCAAAGGTGTGATGACTCAGTGGTAGATGGTATCATTAAGCCACAAAGTTGAACCGAGCCGACGGTGTCTAGTTGGGAGGGGTTAAGGGATAAAAAAAAAGAAAAAGAAAAAAAAGAATCTTAGTCATCAGCGTAGTCAAAGAGAACAAAGGCTAACAGGAAGGGGTGGCATCGTTGAGTCAGGCTAGGCAAACATGTTTGGTAACCATGTTGACGTGGACATCTACGTCATTAACACAATGAAGGGAGAAAAGAAAAATGAGTAAAAACAAGTTGACCCATTTTATGTCTCCTCATAGGCATCTACATCTTCTTCGTCCTTTACCATGTCCTCTTTCTAACCTTGTCTCTATTAGCAAACGCAATCCATTAGCCCACTTGCTACTCCTCTACACTCTTGATCCATCGCCGCTAACCACCACCATTTTGGGAGAGTGGAAGAGTAAGATAACGTCGTGTGAGCAATTGGGCTTCTTGGGAGAGAGTGTAGAACACATGATTCAAGCAAGAACCCATGAAGAGTCAAGACTTGGCTGCTTGGGCTGTGGCAGAGTTGGCTTAAGTCACCCCAAAACAATATCATCTGATTCGATTCAGTTTCCACCAATCTTCAGATCATCTTCAACCTTTATGGATACTAAAGGTGTGAAGGTTTATGGATGATTTTAATCCCCAGCATCCTACTCCTTCCATTTTTTTTGCAACCTGGACAAATTCACATGTTACTGTTTGAGATTGGTAGCAACATAATGCTCCAAATTCTCTCTGGAATTTTCTCCTCCCTTTCTTCTTCTTTCTTACATCATCTCAAACATCTCTTAACACAAACCCAAACCTTAATTAAAGAACCCTAATTCATCCCATCCTATAATTTTACAATATAACACCAACTTCAACAAATTGTCTCCTCCAAATTTGGCGAGGTGGAGGAAGATGAGGAGCCGAGGAAACGACGACAACAACCAAGGCGGATGACTTGGGTATAGAGAATGAAGTGGTGGTGGTCAACGGAGATGGCGACGGTGTTTGGTGGCAGTTTACTGAGATGGTGTTGAGTGGAGGGATGACACTGGAGGGGAGATTCAAGATGGTGGTGCTCGGTGGAGGTGGAGGGGTCGATGTAGGCAATTTTGCCATCATGGGATTGGGAGGAGATGAAGGTGGTGAAGTCGACAGATTGGTTTGGGTTATGTTGGCGGTGCACTGGAAGTGCCCATGGTGTGAAAAGGGTTGTTCATAGATGCTGAAAATTCATTAGATTTTCCCATTTTTGTTTTTGTTAAAATGCCGAGGTGGATATACACCTCACCATGTGCACGAAACATGTTTTATAAACATGGTTTCCTAGCATTATTGGGCATTGTTAGCAAATGAAAATAACCCCAATCTTTTTTAAAAGTCAATGGTGGTTGGGTCCTGCTTTGAGATGGAGGGCAAAAAACAACAAAACCTAAGCTCAGACGTGCAACTTTCATCTTTATTTAGAGATGTTTGGTGCAAACCCATTACACCGTTGCGCAACTTCATCACAGCTCTATAGTGTGCAATGAGAAATCGATATTAATTGATTATAACAGCGGTGATAGTACTTGATATGGGACTATAAAAGACGACCACAGCATAAGTTGAGTGAATAAAATTAATAAAAGGGTGGATCCCTCGAATCCCTGCTTGCTTCCCTTGAAAATGAATAAATACAAATTCATGGCATCGCCCCATATAATCAAATTGGCCTTACAAAGTCTTTATGAACTGTAGGAACACATACACAACCAAAATTCAAAATTTGCTCCATCTATTAAAGATGTATGATTGCATTTTTCTTCGTAAAAGAAAAAATAGCTTAGGCATGCAACTGTGGTTAGCACATAAATTTGACGAGCTTAGCATTCTAATCATTGCGCCTTGTCACTGAACCTGTTTAGATTTTGCAACTTTTTCCAGGTCTTGGTTTTATCCAACTTGCCAACTTCCTCCCAATATCTGGTGAAGGTATGCAACAAGCTTCTCCCCGCGCATGTAAAAACTTTGGGAAACAAAAAGATCATAGTTTCATCTATGTTACAAGTGATCTGCATTGCATAACAATTGCATATATGGTGTGTGGATTGTATGGAATCCACTACTACTCTCATCATATCCACCAGAGAGATGATGTTGAGCAAAAGATGGTGGTGGAGTAATAATAAAGAGATGCTGCTGTTGTGCTCTGGGGAGAAACTTTGCAACCCAGCTTATCCAGTTGAGAGCAGGAGGCTTGGGAGGGAAGCTCGTGTCTTCCATTTTGCCACTTTGGAAAGTTTGGGAAATTTCCTTCAGATAAAAACTTGGATGCTACCTGAGCTTCCCACATCTGAGGTGGCTGCTGCTGCTGTTGCTTTGCTGACCCAAAAGTGGGCTATAGAGTGAACCATTTTGGTACTGAGTTTGCTGCATTTGCACCCAGTAGCAACCAAATGAGACATAAAACAACATATTTATATTCGTCAAGGATAGAGTTAAGGAAGAGAAGTGTCGGAGAGTACATAAAGAGGTACAATATTATTTAGGGTAAGCAGTGGAAGGACAAACCTGCTGCACTTCTGCTGCTTTTAAAGAGTTTGGGATAAGCAGCCGCATACCAAGCATGCTTGGCTGATGCTGGTTGATTATGTTAAAGAATAAAAGTCTATCTGTGTTACAGAATAGGAAAGTGTCAAAGAATAGGTTAGGAAAGTCAGAATAGAATAAAAGTTTTAGGTTTCCTATCTCTACAATGTTAGGTTAGAGTTTGTTTTACAAGCTTGTATTCCATTCAACACAAAATAATAATATTACAATACAATTTCTTCACATGGTATCAGAGCGAAGCTTTTCTGATTAACCGCCTCCCGCCGCAATCAGATAACTCAAACACCATTTCAAACAGGGATCATCGATCTCTTCAACTTGATCAACAGGGATCATTATCCATCTTGATCAACAGAGATCAATAGAGTTATCTCAGATCCTCCTACATCACTCAGGCACTTATTCTAAATTCTTGTTTGATTGGATGATATGACTTAATGTAAATATGCGTTGGATATCTCTGTCTTGGTGATCTTTTATAAACTCCATATGAATGAATCTGAGAAACCAATCAAACACCTTGAGCGAATCAGACATATTGAAATGGTACTGCATCAGAACTTTGAAAGGATCGAATAGTTTGTCATTGTTTCTTTAAATTAGGACATTCAATTTTACCTTTCTCTCACAGAATAACTTTCAGTTGAACCATGACCAGTAGCACTAATAGAATCCAGCTGAACTGGAGCTTCCATTGTCAAGTACCTGAGACTTGATCTTGTCAAGGATATCTCAAATATAAAGTTATTTCAGAAATTTTTTAAAAGAATAAGGGCTATTATTTATGAGAAATAAAGAGCAACTTACCGCATTGAAGTTGTGTGAACCTCATCAGTAAATGGCATCGTTGTAGATAATGCAGGCCATAAAGCTAGAGCTCCTTTGATTTTTAAATCATCAAATTGAAGGATAGTAAGATGAAAAAGAAGAAAACTTAAGTACACCAATCTGATCTGGTTTTTTGATCTGGTTTTAAATCTTGAGCTAAGCTATACCTTTTCTATATGCAACATGTACACGGCTTTCTTTGCTATCCGCAATTGGCTGCAGTATCTCCTGTTTTCCCATGATAGAGGCAACCTGCCAGATAAAGCCATCAGAGGCATTGTAAAAAAAAAAAAATCAACTCTTCAAGAGAAATGCAGGTTTTAACATAAAAAGATGAAAAGCAAAGAAGCTTAGAAGTTGTCCAGCCTTGAGATGGAGGGCAAAAACAAAATCATAAGAGCTCAGATACGTAATATTCATCTGATGGTCAGATGCTCGGTGGAAACCCTTGCCACCATTGCACGGTCTCATCACAGCTCAATGGCTATTACCGAGAAGCGAATATAAATATATTAAAACAGCTATGTACTTACTTGATATGGGACTATGAAAAAACGACCACAGCACAAGTTGAGTGAATAAAATTAATAAAACAGCGGATCCCTCCAGTCCCTGCTTGCTTCCCTTGAAAATGAATAAATACAAATTCATGGCATCGCCAGTATGATCAAATTGTCCTTACCAAGTCTTTCTGAACAGTAGGAACACAATGTATGATTCTCGCACATTTCAGGGGCAAGGATTACATGAGAATAGAAACTAGACGTTCAGGGGCAAGCATATGATTCTCGCACATTTCCTGCAAAGGAGAAGAGTTAGCTACTTTAGTTCTGCGGTACGCTCTTTTCTTGGCAGGTTTGTTATTGAGCAACATCTTGGCAAATCCATACAAGGTTTCAGCAACTTCTTGCTCATCTTTCGTAAAAGGTTCCAACATGGTCAGCTCTGGAGAGAGATCCCCTGGCTTTTGCATCTAGAATTATAACATAATTAAGTTGTGCCAATAAAAAGGAAAAGGGGGCTGGCTAGTCTGGAATTCTAACCGTGTTCTGTTTGGATTTCTTCGGATTATGAAGTTGGGGCAATTCCACTTCATTTGATGAATGGTGGAGCTTCTTCCGATCATGGGGAAGAGAAATATGTTTGCGGCTACGCCTGTTCATAGCTGCAACAATAAACCAAAATTTTCAAACTTTAAGCTACATATGAATTCAACTTTATCCTTCCTTGTTCTACCCTGGTGAGATACCTTTGTATCCGCTTCATAAAGCTCAAAAACTCCAGAGAAACTAAAGCTTCATAAAGTCACCAAACAAACAAAACTATACGGATGGTCCGTGAAGAAGGACAGAACAACTCTCAAGTGGTTAATATTTTCAATTTTCGACAAAAGAGCATCTCAATGAAGTTCCAATAAAATTGTAAACTTTAAACTTGTAAAAGAACAAACACTTTTTTAAATGAAAATCTTAGTGTGAATTCAAACTACAAAAAAGGTACATAGAGATGGCTCCAATTTCATTCTGCATAGTCTCTACCTGAGCGTAGCTTGCGAGGAACCACAGAGTGAGACATAACACCATCATCATAGAATTGCTGAAGAATGAACGACACACAGTATTAAATAACCAGAAAGAAGACCCAACCAGATAAAATTCTTCTGCTACCAAAAACTAACTCAAGATAAAATTCTTCTGCTACCAAAAAACTAACTCTTAATTAACCCACCTTTCCATGAGGTTTCTCATTGGGACTAGCATTACTAGAGAGGACTGGCAACTGAGGCCCGCGAAGCCCCTCTTCTTCTCCTTCAGATCCACCACCCATTTCACAATCTTTGTTGCCCAAACACTCTGAGTGGACAACACTGCAAACTATAACAAGCACAAGAACAAATGCAAAAAGCTCAATTGGAGATAGCAGAGTTAGCATATTATCCACAACTCTTGTCACAAAGTATACAAAAATACAAGACTCACTAAAGAGCATATGGAGACAAAACCAGAAATGTTTCTATTCTTCCTCCTTTGTAAAGTAAATTTTGACCAAAAACAAAGATGAAGTAAGGTGCATTACCATACTTAAAGCCCTGTTGTCCAATTCCAGGCCAAAGATAAATACTGAGAATAGCTTCCATGGCTCAAAACCCGACATACCGAGATTGAATAAACATTTGTTTTCCATAATTTTGAGTCAATTTTTCATGTGAAAATTAAAATCTAAATAAGCAAAGAATGAGAAATTTCATGTGAAAACTATAAATTAAATGAGCAAAAGATGAACTCGGATGTGTGAGAACCCTTTCTACAACCACGCAGCTATATCACAGCTCAAACATTAGTAAGACGAAGTCACTATATATTGATTACATTAACTATCATTCTACATGACGTCGGACTATGTAAAACTACAACAGGAGTTTATCAAGTAAAAATATGAATTAATTCTGTGGGTGGAAAACAGAAGTGCCACCTTCTTCTGCGTTGGTGCAATTTTTGTATTGAAACTTCTAAAGAGGTTGAAAATCTGTCTTACTGCAATTATCTTGGCATTCTTTGCTATCCATTAGGACATCTATTTGCAAAAATAGAAGTATTTTGTGATTTATGATCATGAAAAAAAAATTCAAGCTTTTTAACATAACCACCACCCATGGATGAACTAGGTCATGTAGGCACTTCTATCATGAGTACATGTAACATTTAGGTGAAAATAACTGAAAACAACGGTAGGGTATTAGAAAACACGACTCTTTCAAGCTATCTAATTAATCACCATTTAGGTGAAAAAACAGTGGGAAATATTATCTGTAACATGCTAAACTACCAAGTACTAGACTCTGAATTAGCATTTTAATGCAACACAAACATTGAATGAGATCCTTGAAAGATGTACTATGCAAATACATTTGAAGCGCTGGCATTGTTTTCTTGATCCTTTATTTCTTTCAATTCCTTAATCAGCATTTTTATTCACAAGTAACCCTGTCAAATCATTTTGAGTTTGTGAGAGCCGTAGCGATTGATCGATAATATATATTATGATACCAAAATGATCAAGGTCAAGTTGCTTCAAAATTCACCTAAAACACTTGTTAATTTTGGGAAAAAGTTGAAGAGAGTTTGGTGATGGTCATCTTGATTTGACTAACAATCATACGATCTGTGCCTTCTCCTCCTACTCTCCAACTGGAGCTTATTATTTGACACGTGAATGTCTTGCTCCTCAACTAATCTGTTGAGACAACACAAAAAATCATTCATGTCTACTTCACATCTGTGGTAAGAAACCAAACCTTGTGCTAGATTTTTCAAGCCAGGCCTATATAAGTGATCTCGTGAGCTTGTTTTCATCCAACTGCAGTCGCTTCAAGCTAACAATATCACCTTCTATTTTCTTACAAGGGAAAGAAAAGCATGGGAAGCCTTGGGGGTACACATGGAGATTTCCCAAAGACTGCTAACCCAGGCAAGGCTACCATTCTGGCTCTCGGCAAAGCTTTCCCTCCCCAACTTGTGATGCAGGAGTTGCTGGTTGATGGGTTTTTCAGGAACACCAAATGCAACAATCCCGACCTCAAGCAGAAGCTCACTCGATTAAGTAGTCCTTTAGCCATTTTTACTCGTCAATTCTTTAAAATTGCTAAAATTTACTGTCTTCGATCCAGGCATGTGGTTTTGCACATTTCTTCCACACTATGTTTTTTACCATTCGCCTTCTCTGACAAGAAGCTTTAGAGTTGATGTCGACTTAGTATAATATCAATCTGGTTAACTGTTACTAGTAGGTTGAAAAATCCTAACAATTCAATCCTTTGTTGAATGTAGGCAAGTCAACAACAGTGAAAACAAGGTATGTGGTCATGTCAGATGATATCCTAAAGGAATATCCAGAGCTAATACTTGAAGGCATACCCACCATAAAGCAACGCCTTGACATCTCTAACAAGGCAGTTACAGAACTAGCAATTGAAGCCTCACAAGCATGCATCAAAAGGTGGGGGAGGTCTATTTCAGACATAACCCACGTTGTCTATGTCTCTTCAAGTGAAGCCCGGCTACCTGGTGGAGACATATATCTAGCTAAAGGCCTTGGACTCAGCCCTGAGGTTAGCCGTGTTTTGCTATACTTCATGGGCTGTTCAGGTGGAGTGGCAGGATTACGTGTTGCCAAGGACATTGCTGAAAACAACCCCGGTAGTCGTGTTCTGCTTGCAACATCTGAGACTACAATACTTGGATTCAAGCCTCCAAGTGTCGACCGCCCATATGACCTTGTTGGAGCAGCATTGTTTGGGGATGGTGCGGGAGCTATGATACTCGGTACTGACCCTGTGCCAATCATTGAGAAGCCCCTCTTTGAGCTTCACATGGCGATCCAACACTTCTTGCCATACACTGAAAAGACTATTGACGGGCAGCTCAATGAAGAGGGTATTAGTTTCAAGCTCGAAAGAGATCTTCCTCAGATAATTGAAGACAGCATAGAGAAATTTTGTGGTAAGTTGATGAAGGGTGCTGGATTCAATGAAGAGGAGTATAACAAGCTATTTTGGGCAGTTCATCCTGGTGGACCGGCAATATTGAATCGTTTCGAGAAGAGACTAGATTTGTTGCCAGAGAAATTGATGGCTAGTAGGAGGGCTCTGATGGACTATGGAAATGCTAGCAGTAACACAATTGTGTATGTTCTGGATTACATGATAGAAGATAGCCTGAAGATGAAGGAGAAGAAAACAAAAGATTGCGAATGGGGTTTGATTCTTGCCTTTGGTCCCGGTATTACCTTCGAAGGAATTATTGCTAGAAACCTTGTTTAGCATTTCCTATCCTAACCCATTCATCACACAATTAGTCCTTTCTCCCCCCTCAGTGCGTTATGAATATTGTCAAAGTGCAACAACTTCTTGTACTAGGCTCCAGTTGGATTTGTTAAGCTTGTGTTGCTTAGATGCTCTTCTATATCCCCTCAATTGCAGAACTTCGTCTTACCTTCATTTGAACTCATCAAAAGAATCTAATTTGTGGACTATATATATTACTAGATTTCCATCGATGAATTAAGAGTTGCATTCAGCTTTTAGTTGATTCACTTGACTGTAAGAGTGACAGAAAATATT
Organism: Berberis thunbergii; assembly: GCA_003290165.1. Classification (NCBI taxonomy): domain Eukaryota; kingdom Viridiplantae; phylum Streptophyta; class Magnoliopsida; order Ranunculales; family Berberidaceae; genus Berberis; species Berberis thunbergii. The sequence goes on along the minus strand of QNQO01009326.1, from coordinate 146,446 downwards.
CGAAAATGCAATCAAAACACAGAACAAAGAATATACTAAAAATATAAATGTTATTGAAGAATCAACATGTTCTGATCGAAGAAACAAAACAAGAACAGAACTGTAAAAAAAAAAAAAAAAAATTGCTACCAAGGAAGTGTTGAGAAAGATACTCAATCACAGACTAATTCCATACTCTCTCCCTCAACCAGACAGACACAAAAGTTCACTCTTCTTCCTCCGGAAAGCGAAGATGCTTCCCTTCGGACAATGGCAGACCCTTCAACTTCAAGGCACTTGGCGAAATAGCTGCTGGGTCATTGACCACTTCCTCTCCTTCAATCTCATCATCACTGTTGTAGACAAATCGAACATGCTTGCCTTCGAATTCGGGCAGTTTGTTGTCCACCACAGAAATCTTGTTCAGACCTTCACACAGCTCATCCAATAGTGCTCCAGTCTCTCCATCTTCTTCATAGTCCTTCTCTAGTTCTTCCTCCTCATCATAAGCCTCTTCATCAAATTCTTCCTCTTCCTCATCGTCACGAGTGCTTGCATTCACCTGCATTGACCAAATCGAGACATCATCGTCCTCGTTGGACTTGTCCACACAAGTTAGGACTGACGAACATGAAGAGGAGTCGGAAATCTCGGATTTCTCAAAGAAATCAAACAGTAAGGATCGGTTCAGACTTTTTTCGGTCTCAAGAACTTGTTGCTTTGCTTCATCAACCATCATTTCATCCTACACAAACAAAACCCATCAACACCCAATCCCTAAAAACATCTACAAATAAAAAACAATTGACAAAGAAATCAAACAAACCTGATGAACCCTAGATTCTTGATTCAGACCAGAGAGACCTTCAGAGCCATCAATAACCAAATCACCATTGGAGGACAGATTGGGGACTTGGGGTGTGTTGGCAGGAGTTGGGGCTAAGAGCCCAGATGGGGAATTCACCAAACCACCTTGAAGCTGAAGAAGTGAAGGTCGAGAATCGATCGAAACCTTCGATAAATCGGCTTCTTCTTCAACCTTCTGCAAAAGGGTTTTCACCTGACCTCGAAGCAGAGCCTCCCCTGATCCAGGGGTCTGTTTGGGTTGATCCCTCTTCTTCATCAGAGACGAAGGGGTCCCCAAGTTTCCTGTGGCAAGCCCAACGATCGGCGAATCATTGGTGATATCAATCAAAGCTGATCGATCGAGCTTCGCATTCCTCTGTCTGGAAACCCCCATTTCTGGTTCTTCAATCTTCTCTGTAAAGATCAAAAAACAAAAAAATATGAGAAATTTATCGAATCAAGAAATGGGTGTTCTTTATCTCCGGATTTAATTGGTACAAAAAAAGAAAAAGAAAAAGAAAAAGAAGAACGTGATTCGATTCGATTACTTACTCGACATTGGGATGTTGTTCATGGAGGTCTTGACATGGGACCTGGTGATTCTTCTGGTTGATGATGGGGTCTCCATTGATTTTGATTTTAGAGAGGTTTAAGTTGCTTGGATCGAAATCTGGCTTGATAGAGAGAGAGAGATTTCGATTGTAAGAAGAGTGTAATCGAAAGAGTGAGAGATGGAGATATGAAGGGGAGCTGAGATGGTTTATAAAGAGATTTGAAATGGGACCCAAACGGTAATATGACCGTTGGAGGTGGCCACTGGTTTTGTGTTTTTGAAACTAGCCGTTGGGATTAGGGTTTGATAATTTGAATGTTAAACATGCTTATGGAGTTGACTCATTGCCAACGTGTTTTTGACCCCATCCGGTTCAAACAGTCAATGGGTTAAATGCCATTGACTCCACTAGAAGTGTCGCGTACCGCACAAAATAAAAGAAAATGAATCAATCGTCTTTTCTTATGGTATGAGACCATCTCTATTAGTACGCCCAGGGGCTCGTATTTGAGTTTTGAGAGTGTATTTTCATGCTCTCTAATGTATGACTCAGAGTGTATCCAAGTTGAAGCCGTCTTACGCTTGTAGGATTATCTTGTGTTTGTAAATTTTAACAATTATTTAAAAACTAATAATAATAAGTGTCATCTAACCCCGAATGTTTGAAAATTCATGCATTCTAGTTTTAGTTATCTTTACATTGGAGGAGGTTGAATTAAAAAAAAAAAAAAAAAAAATGAATTTCACCCGTAAACAATTTGAAGCTCAAGATGAGACTATTACAGGGTTCGAGAGACGCTCTAACTCTCCCATATCGCAGAAAGATGAAGGTTTGAAATCACAAAGAATCGAAATGAGTGAGCAAAGAAAGTAAGGCGCAATAAGTTTTTAAGCCTATTTCGGATTTTGGCCCCTATCTATCTATCTATCTTACAAGGGACAACCTTAAAAAGGACGACAATTTTTGTCTTTGCACAAAGCTTCTACAATCTTCAAGACGGCCTAAGAGGAGGATAGAGAGCTTAATGAATATTTTGCCTTAAAAAATTATAATGGATACCATTCAATCTCAAGGGCAATCATTCTTCCTTCTTTATCTGCTCCCTATCTTTCTCATAATCTCAAGGGCAATCATTCTTCCTTTCCTTTTTTAGGTGAGGATATGTAAAAAAATCGCTTTGACGTGTAATTTATTTAAAAGTATCGGAAATGAACTTTGATGATATCGATGATTTCTAATGGTATAGAACGTAAGTTCAGTATCATTGATTAAGTCATCAAGAAGAAAGAACCAGCATAATTGCATCTAGTAGAATAAAAACAGAATAGATGGTCATTTATTTGTACTATAACAAGAGAACCACAACATACAACAAATACAAAAGCTACGTAAATAAGGATAGATCTGTCATTGAGTAATATCGGATGAGAACGCTTATGGGCACTTGCGTCTTCCACCGTGTGTGGTCATGTTAACCCAGCAAGGACCGCACATCTCTTGGTTGCCGGAAGTACCTGAAGGGACACAGTTGCACCTAGCACAGCAAGTTCCGCATGCTCTGTGGCACAGGTTTGGCCTAGAAGATAACTGACACCTCGCAGCACATGCTCCACCACAATCTGCAAATTGAAACAATTTTGTCAAACAGTCTAGCGTTACAAATAACACTAAAAAACCCACCTAAGATTCTTGCGCTGGAGTCTCATAATGTTCTTGTTCATGCACAAAAACTATTGTGATATTGATTGTTTTGGTATACGAGACTCTTGTGTGTAACATAATTAATCAAAAAATTTACAAGTACTGAAAATAAGTTGTTGGAAACCATGATCACCATGCGCCTTAAATACCCATGTATTATTATTATTATGTCCATCAAATTTTGGGTTTGAGAATCTAAAACATACCTACTGATCCAAGAAGAGACCTCTGAGCAGCACGATTGCTTCCCTGCAATTGAGATCATCATGTAAAAACCATAAAACAAAAGTAAAAAATGCGTCTATATATTGAACTAAACATTCTGATATGAGGAAGTTAATTGAAACTGTGCACGTACTATGTTATCGGATGGAAGGCGCGCTTCAGTGATATGGAGGAAGAGAAGGAAAGATAGGAGAACAAAGGAAGCAACAAGAGCTTTGGAGAAAGCCATGGAGAAGAAGGTGATGAACAGACAACTGTGTAGCTTTGCTAATATTGGTTTGTAAGTAAGTTTGTATGCAAATTGGTTGAGCAAAATGAATGAACACTGGTCTCTATTTATAATAGCTAGCAAGTGTGATGAGATAGTGATGTTAAACATAAACAAAAAGGTGTTCATCCTGTGAGAATACATCTAAGGGCACCAACTTTTGTGTTTTGGAGCTCTCAAGTAAGGGAGGCACATTTGAGGACTACAACTTCCTCACGTATTGTAATTTTTGTTAGAAACTAAATACATAAAACCTACTGTTAACAAAAACAAATTCAAAAAATGTAAATCTGCCTTTATACCGCAGCTCTCATCGGGGGATTAGAAAATAATGGTATTGTAAAATAGATCGGCTGCTAGTAAATTTCACCGTAAGCACTGAATTTTGATATCATCCGTCACAAATCTTATTAACATTTTATAGAATTAACTAACATAGATATTATTTATTGCAATTTTACTTTCAAGTGAGTGTATAAGTGCATTGCACCAACCTGATAGCTTGGTAAATAAACTTTCTAGCTTGTAAAAAGTGATTATTGTTGGAAAATTCTTGCAAAAAAATTAATGTGACTTTATTGTTTATAACAGTATCGCTGAAAACTGTCAAATTCCTCCCAAATTCTCAAACGAGTTGGCAAATATTTCATCGGTATATCGCGATAATGGTCGATACAAACTTTTAGTTTTCTGGAATAGAGTAGCTAGGCAAAGTGTAGTTACCATATAAACATCATGTACATCTTTTATAATCTGAATACCATCTGGATCTCAATAACAAAAGAACCATAATTGAATGTCATGTCTTCTAGACCTTAAAAAGTGATCGATGAATCACTTTTAGTTAATCATGTTCAATAATATACCCTAAGTTAGATATACCATCTACTTTGTTAGTATTTAATTTGGTAGGCCATTATTCAGTGCTCAAATTAGTTAGCAACAATTGATTGAATGATTAGCCTTTACTTTTCTAAAAAAAATGCTGAATTGCTATAAAGAGGGCCTAGAACTACGCTCCATTTTCTTAGTTAAAATGTACACTATGCTCCTTTGTTCATTTTCTTGTTGAAAAACGAAAACATAAGTTAAAATTTCTTTGTAAATCTTGCATTTGCAAACCCAAAATCTCTTCAAAAAATCAGGATTTAAGTGGCCTCAAAATCGTAAACCTCAAAAATATAAAGTTTCAACCTACACGCTTTTTATATTTCACCTCTGTAAATCATAAATCTAGCTTCAAAACCATTGTTTGAATATCTTATGAGCCTTTTTTTTTTTTGTTCCCTTAGTCCCTCCCAACCCAAAAGGTTGGAAGCATGAATTTGTTAGACCATCCGTCACAACAAGCCTGTCAATTGAACTAGTACCTCACTGACAATGACAATAACTTGTGGACCTCATCCTTGCCAAGCCAAGTATAGTGCAAGACTAGCTTTCAAGTTTTTGATCAATATGACTCTAGTGTTGTCTTTTCTAGCTAATTAAAAAGAGGAAAAATATAAGACCATCTGTAAAGATAGGAAACAAAAAGGAAAGTTACAGCTTCCAAGCCAAAACGTGTAACCATACAAAATGCATCCTCTCATTTCAAAGACAGCTGTTGTGGCCTAATGAAACCAGAGAAATAGAGTAGTGTTTGGCTTGGTCTGCCTTGCTTAGGTTTTCTAGCATAATTGATGCAATACAGTTGTGCAAAAACTTGGATTCAATCCATATCTAGCTGCTGCCAAGTCATTCTCAAATCCTTCAAGGTTCGATGTAGACATGAATTGGACCTTTAATGGCGAATAAGAAACTCGTGTGGAGGACTGAAGTGGTTCACTGGCTTCCCTTTCTAAAAGATTTATCCCTCTCGCCCACCATGCCAGCCAATATGTCAATTAATAATGCTCTATAGATGCTTAGCTGGTTCATGATCACATTGCGATCGTGCACGAATAGATTGTTGTCTTCGTCCTATTTACCATGGTTGACTGTTGATTTGACGCTTTCGAAGATCAAGTCACACTGTGACACTTATTATGAGCCATGCACATTCAAAGTTATCCATTCAACAAACGAAGTACACTGTACACTATGATCACGAATAGGTATTGTGTCACATTATAAGATGTATGTAGTTCGCATACCAGCAAGATGGTGCTCGAAACGTCAAAATTTAACGATGGGAAAAGGCACAGTAATTGTGGCTGAATTTCCAATATCTTCACATAACGGTGTTTTCAAATATTATGGCTGAAAATCGAATCGTCGGTTCGATTTTTCTCCTAAACCACGAACCAAACCAACTTAGATCGATTTTAAAATTTTCAAACCGAAATCGAACCGACCATTAACAAAATCGATCCAAAATCGAACCAATTCTAATTTATGCAAACCGTAACCGAATTGACTAAAATCGAACCAAAATCGAAATAAAACCGAACCGACCGACTATTTTAAACATATTGTATTATTTATATATAAAATATATATTATTTATTATATATATTCAGTCGATTCGGTTTGGTCGGTTAAAATCACATATAAACCGAAAACCAAGCCGACCACTTCGGTTTTGAATTTTTTTAAATCGAAATCAATTCGAACCAAATTTAAACTGAACCAATTGATTCAGTTTTGATCGATTTTTTGTTCAGCCCTACCAAATATCTTCAAATAATGTCATTGGCACAATATTTACATACCACGTATGATACAATCTTTAAACTGGCATGAAGCTTAGTACAATCTCAAGTTAGATTTGCATGTTAAATCATGTGGTGCAAGGATTTTTCCCATGGCAGCCAAATACAGCCCGTCTTCTTCATTGTTTAAATGTTTTTTAAGTAGATAATGTTTATCATGTTTTCAAGTAGAGTCAGTAGACATTCTCTTGGAGAATCAAGCTAATTTCGAAACCCCCTTCTAAATAACAAACACTACCAATTTCATTAAAGGACATCATCAATATAAACAAAAATAATTTTAACCTCTTTTTTCCTCTCTCCCTTTCTTCTCCATCAATCACCAATGCCCCCCCCCCCCTTTTCCCCTTCACCACCACCTCGCCACTGCCACATCTCCTCTTCTTTTTATTATTCTTCTGCAACAATCACCATCGCCACCTTTCACCCCACCTCGTCCCATCTTATTCTTCTTATTTGTTTTTTTTCCTTCTCTTTTTTTTTTCTCCTTCCCCCTTGCGAAGGTTTCTGCAAGTGGGGAACCCACACTCACCCAAATCTCTGTGGTGAAGAAGATGAAAAAAAATAGAAAAGAAGATGGAAGGTGGGATGAGAAGTAGTGGTGGCGGTCATGATTGATGGAGAATAAGAATAAGAAGAGGGGAGGAGGAGGTGGCGACATCGTTGTGATGGTGGAGGAGAGGTGACGATGGTGTGGTGATAGTGGCAGTGGCTACGTGATGGTGATGAAGGGGAAGAAGAAAGGTGACGGTGGTGATTGATGAAGAAGAAAGAGAAAGATGAGAAAGGTTAGGTTTTTTTTTTTTTATATTGGTGATGCCTTAAGAAAGATGGTGGTGTCCTTAAAAAAGGTGGTGGTTGATTGTGTCCTTCAGAAAAATTGGTGGTGTTATTTAGCCAAGACCATTTCCTAATCTAAACAAACAGCTGGATAGAGAACAGATTCTGCCTAATCTAAACAAACAGCTGGATAGAGAACAGATGTTTCTGCCAAATAGTATCAGCTATCGAGCTAAAATTTTGATGCAAAAGAGCTTTAAATGGAAATTTAATTATCCTCCGATGTCCATATACTCTATGCATCTCCAACTACGTAAATAATTAAGTTGGAGAGTAAAAGGAAAATTAGGCAGAGACCATTATACTACTTCCATGCATGTCAGTTTCAAGTTATAATTTCATAACCTGTAAAGCAGAAAAGTTGGGTAAAACACATGATTAATTTGAAACACTCATTGTGTTTCAATTTGGCCCCAAAAGTACCATATTCGTGGTGAAACATAACAAACAACGAGATGTGGTTTTGTCCAATTAAATTGAAAACTGGACTCTGGTTTTAGATGCCATTCTCCATAGTCGCATCCAGATTTAAAAACACGTATACCCAACCAATTTATGCCCCGGGAGAATAAAGAGATACAGAATCACGCTCAATTTTAATTCTGCAATGCATACACTGGCCTAACTAAAACATGCAGATATGTATTGACTGTAAATTCAACCATGAGCACATCCTGGTATGAAATCAAGTGTTTACTCGATCTCTCCCTATTCCCAACATTACATTTCCCAATTGTGTCAAGATTGCAAACCAAAATAAGGGTACAAACCATGTGGACTGCAAAATAAGGAACCAAAGAGAAGCACATACCCCACATTGCTTGATTAAACTACTGGTGGGCATAGTAAGGTGCATTACAGTGCACAAGAGAAACTGCTGAGTTAAACCACTCCAGAAGGAAGGCGTAAAACAAGCTGTCCACCAACAAGACTGCAAAAAATAGTATATGAATGTTATCTACATGTCAAGGACAAGTATTGATAATGGTACACATGTGAAAGAAAGCTTGATTACAAACCTTTTCACGTAATAATAACAAAAGTCTGCAAGGATGAAAGTTTGGACAATTTCTGAAAGAAGTACCATTGAAGGCCACAACCCATAACCAAGAGCTGTCAGTAAGCGTCCTCTTGTGTCCAAGACCTGTTGAAGTTCAAAGGAAAAAAGTATTGATGTGGGATCCTAAATAAAAATAAACAAACACAATATTGAATGTCCTCGACTTCAATCAAATAGACAAGCAGACGTGATCGTTGCTGAAACATATTGGTGTATACCAAGCCCTACCATAAGTATGTCTGAGAGGCCAAACAAGGTTTTGCCTAGGGATTTCACTCAGAAAAAGCACCATTACGCTATAACTAAGTGGACTTCATGCTATGGCCTAGTTAACCAATAAAATGTAAAGAGGTTTCACCATATTGATACATTAAAATTGGTTGAATTGTATCTATGGATAAAGCTAGGTTCCCAAAACTGAACAAAATAATTAATAATCGCAAATATGGTACACAAATCATTCTTCTCAACAAGAAATATCCAAAACAGTCTGCGAGATCAAACCTGAAGAACCCAATGGGCACAACTCAAGAACCTTGCAACACCCAATGCAAATACATAATGAGCCGTAAATGGTTCAACAATCTGAGTCGATAACATTTGAGTTAGACGAGATGTTATAATACTAATCGCAAATGCAACATCATTTTTTTTTTTCGTTCTTTCTTACAGTTCTAAATGCATACCTTGGTATTCTGCATCACTCGCAACTGTGGTAATACTGAGACTGCTTCAAGATACACACAAAATGCCCATGAAACCCTGTTGATGATATTATGCGATGTTGATGGATGAACGATGAGAGCTAACACAACACATGGTACCACCTAAGTGAAAATGATGTCAATAGTGTATAGTAAAAAAATCACCAAAACAGCAAAAACAAACACATGAAAGCTTTTAGTCAGATCCTTCAATCAGTAGACCGGCAATTACATTATAGACACATGAATGAAACCACATCAGACAGAGCAAGCAAGATGTGTGATGCACTCGTCTGTGAGCTGTCATTCACGTGTCAAAACTGTCGTGAATTTCAAAAAGCATGATTAAAATATAATCTAATTGACACTAAGAGTGTGGTAATTTTCACCTAGATCCTGGCGTAAGCTTTGCAAATACATCAATTTCAGAAAAATTACGCTTATGGATGGCGAGTTGTGTTAAATTGGAATATAGTGAAGTTTTTTGCTTCAATGTGCCTTATGCACAAATGCGACCATCGAAATTTCAGCACTCCAAGCTAGCACTTCTGATCAATATTAGTTTTACAAAAGCCTTACTTCCCGCATGATTTTCAATAGAAACAGAACAAGCACATGGAACTTACACATTATTATAGAACAAATATGATTCATAATGCAATAGAACAAGCGTGATTACTCAGACTGCTTACAGACCTGAGGATTAAAAGTTACATATGCTATAACATAAAGAAAATTGCCCATTTTAAAAGGACCAAAAAAATAAAGAGTATTTACATTGACAGAGGGTATGACATTACTCCAGATTTCACCCATTTTTCTCTACAACTGGAATAAGACATAAAAATGTGTGTGCCTCATTATGCCCATGACGAAGAGTAAGGAAACTTCTGGCCTAGGCCAAGTATAACTGACAAGGGATGGTAAAACACTGATCATTAAGCTTACAATCAAAATAACAGTCCAAAACTGAAACCGTGTGGAACTAAGCCACTTCACCATTTCAAACACCTACTTGAAAGGCATCATATGCAAACAGAAAGGTAATATTCCCAGTTATCAATGGCACAATGTTCAAGATGAATTTAAAAGGAGTATATACGATCGACCACAAATCTTCCTCCACAAGAACACAACTTCCCCTAATCCTTCCGAATACGAAGTGTATATGCAAATATGTTACATTTTCATATATAAGACTTGGAAGACTGCAACAGCAATAGCAAACTTGTACTAACCTATTTTCAAGTTCACTTATCTCAAGGGAAAAGATAGAACAAATGTCGTGATACACAAAAAATACACGAGGGAGCATTAATTTCAATCAAAGACGTTAGGACGAAACTTACCACATAATAAATTGCAAAGTTGTCTTTGTCTTCCATGTAACTAGACCTCAATTTAAAGCGTATCATGTAAACAACCCACAAGGTTGTCAACAATGTTGCTGAATCAAGTAAAGTGTGTATGTCATATTCCATCACAAAGCTGCAGTATAGTCTGACAGCTAAAAATATAGCTGTTAGTTCCTGAGACTTGAGTGAAAGTCCTGCATGAAGTTCAACGAAAATGGGTATAACCGAAATTGGTATTAAAGATACTTAAACAGAATAAATTGTCATATAAAAAAATCACTGAGAATAGATAAATGATAACCTGACAGAACAGATATTCTTAAGCTTCACCCACCGAGATGATAGGATATATGTTACAGAGGGCCAACAGAATTAATTGAGAGAATCAGAAGAACAACTCTCTAAAAGCTCGAACTTGTAGAGAAAACGAATCCAATCATATATCAAGCGGAGGCGAGAGCGGGGTCGTGGGACTATAACTATATCGGTGGGTACCAATCGTACAACTACACCGTAAATTCACACGGTACTACCGTGGATAAGAACATGGGCAATTTTAGGCCCATGGATAATTGGAGTGGGTTTAATATTCCAACACTCCCTCTCAACGCAAGCGCGAGGAAAATACTGAAAATTCTCGCAACAATTGCGCTGGACGAGACTCGAACCCACGACCTCCGAGGACCAATGCTCTGATACCATGATAAATTGTCAACTCTCTAAAAACTCGAACTTGTAGAGAAGGCGAATCCAAACATATATCAAGCGAAAGCGAGAGCGGGGTCGTGGGACTATAACTATATCGGTGGGTACCAATTGTACAACTACACCGTAAATTTACACGGTACTACCGTGGATAAGAACATTGGCAATTTTAGGCCCATGGATAATTGGAGTGATAATTGGAGTGGGTTTAATATTCCAACAGAGGGGAACATAAAAAGAAAGTAACTAGAGTGTATCAACTCATGAAAGGAACCATCCTAATGGTAACCAGTGACAGGCTTTGCTGCTTGAAAGGATGAGACACTTTGACACTTCACCCAACATTTTAACTTGACTCTGAAATTTCATATAACAACTAAAATCGATTACATTTTTAACATAATATGCCATTGTAATTGAAAAAAAAAACTAAAACAATTCCAATCATCCAATGTACCTAATTTATTTTCCATTCTTTCAATGACCTTTTCCTACACCATTTTTCTCATACCATTAGTCCTGGGAGACATACTGAGATAGTTTTGCGGGAGCACACTTCATTTACAACCCAAAGCTTCAACAAAATTTGAATATTTGGAACCTCATCCGCTAGTACCAATGTACCATAAACAACTTTTGTAAGCTGATCCGGAGACCCAAAATCTCTTCAACCATAATAATATTCTTTTATATTTGGCATCACAGAGTATTGTATCTTTGGAATATTGAAAATACAAAAAAGAATTAGTCACCATAAATGCATTTCTTTGGCCCTTAGCAACAGCTTTCATCACCACTTGTGCAAGACCTTATGTGGCAATGACGAGTAGAAGCAAGGATGTTGGGTCACCTTGCCTGATGGCTGATCCCTTTGTTACTCTAGAAAAACTTAAAAGGCCTTCTAGGTTGCCGTTGATTTTAACCAATAAATTAGTTGTACACCTGCACGTGTGAAGCCACTTAATCCACTTCCCATGAAACCAATACTCCTAATTGAATCTAAATACGCCAACGAAAACATTGTCAAATGCCTTCGAGAAGTCTAGTTCAATTAGGGGGGGGGGGGGGGCACGAGACGCGATGGGACGAGATATACCCATCCCTATCTCATCTCGTTCATACGGGATCAGCGTGCTGCCTGTGACTGCCGTGAAGATTATCATCATATAAGAGCGTGAAAAATAATTTTCTTATAATTAGATATAGATGTGACATGCAAATATAAGGGTAGCCAGTGTTGTATGAATCGCTCAGAATCGCGAGTTTAACTCGAGTCGGCACACAAACGATGTGAATTGCCCAACAAATCGGACTGAATCGTTGAAATCACTAAATCGCGATAGGTAAGCAATCATTCGATTTATGTTTTGTACAGGAGGAAAAAAAAGGATCTTCATCAAATCCGCTTAGATATTCATATCGGCTTAGAAAAGAAACAGAAAAACAGTGCTTAGAAGAAAAAAAATAGGAGGAAGAACTTAGATCCTCATCAGATCCGACTAAGATTGGTTCATCAGGTTGGTTTTGCTTCAGATCTACATTTGTTCCGCTCAGATCTTCCTCGTTCTGCCTCAAAATGCTTCTTCACTCTTCTTCATCATCTTCTTCACTCATCTCCAACTCGCCGATGACAAAGAATTGTTGATTTAAAGAAAAAGAAGATGAGGAAGAATAAAGGCTTTCTTCAACAGGGAATTTGTATAACAAAACCACTTCCTCGTTCTGCTGCTCTCTGACTCCATTTCTCCATTGAAGAACAAAACCATTAAGTTGAAATGTTGATTGTTGAATGACATTGAAATGAGATTGAAATGAAATTTAATGGAATTTGGGTTTCATTTGGGCTTAATTTAGTTTCATTCTTGGGCTTGATTTAATTAGTAATTTTCTTTTGGGCTTATTTTTTGTAGGAAGTTTTTTTGGACTTACTAATGAAAGTGCACTCTTACATTTTGATTTTTTGGGTATAATATAAGTTATGAATATTTATTAATTTAAATACATATATTTATAATTTTATAAATCTTACAATTTACGATTCGATTTACGATTAAATCAAAATCTTACCCTTTATACGATTCACAATTCACTAACACTGAGGGTAGCCACTAAATCCCCTAACAATGAAGTCAAGTGAGCTTGACTTTTAAAAAATGACATGATAAATGGGACCCACTAAGAGTATTGTGTCGTTGTGATGGCCTCCCAACTGATTTTACAATTTCATTACTGTGGAAAACAAAATTCATGGTTCCTTGACAAAATGACATTTCATCTTTTGTTAGAAAAAAAATATAGACCTATTGGTGATGCTCTAACATATTCATAATAGTTTACCATCAATACATATATTGTAATTAAAAAAATTTATTGTTACAGTCCGGGGCATCTCAAATTCTTGGCTCCGCCACTGAATGTTCCCTTTTGATTATGTATTACTAGTTAATTGTCATTTTTCATCTTCACCTGGGTATTATCAATATTTGAAAGTTAAATAATTAGAGTCACTTTTATTGGGAATCCAAGCAATAGTCTGTTATCTTTCTCTTGCTTAATGAATATTTATTTCATGAAGTAACATTTCTGTTACCACTGCAAACACCATGAGTTTCTGTCAGTCGTCCGTAATATTATATGAATAAAAATAAATAAATAAATAAAAGATTAATAATAAATATTAAAAAATAGCTCGGGACGGAATTGGCGGGATTGAAAATCTTCATCCATCTCATTCTAGAACGGGACGGGACGTGATCGAGATGAAATTATTCAATCCCATTAAGACCCGAAAAAATCGGGACGGAACGGGACGAGATTGGGATCGCGAGATGGGATGCCCACCCCTAAGTTCAATAACCCAGCCTAGATTGCCTAGCTTATTTCTCGAGTCAATCATTTCATCAACAAGAGGACTACCCATGACTTGCCTCTCTTTAACCGTTGCATATTCAAACAGATAACTCACAACTATGGCACCTCCTTTAATCTAGAACCTAGGAGCTTAGCGATTCTTTCAAACCACATTAAGCTGACTAAACAGTCAGAAATCTGAAACCGATGTTGCCCCATTTTCTTAGGGGGAAACATTAACCGTCCCCGAATTTTTTAGGGGCAACAATAACACTGATGCTGAGAAAAATCTGCTAAAATATTCATAAATTTCTATGTATCGTGAATGACAACTTGGCAAGATCACTAATAAGCAAGGATACACGGATACAGACACGTGTCATGTCGAACACAACACGCCGACTCGACAATTTTCTAAAAACTACGACTCGGAAACACATCATACTATTTTTTTAATAAGTCATAAATATAAATAATAATCTAATAAAGTGTCTTCCTAGAGTGTCTTAAAGAAGATAACACTGTTGCAAGAAAAATTAAAGTAGAAAAAAAGTATAGTAAAGAAGAAGTAGAGGAGAGAAGAAGTAAATGAGAGAAAAATAAAAGGCATAGAGGTAGTCTATGCTTTAATGGCTTTTTGCCATATTTGTCTTAAATCATAATTGAAACGGTCATTCACTTTAGATAGATCAACAACCGTTACATTATCTGATTATTTGCAAAAATCTAAAAGTAAAAAATAAAAATAAAAATAAAAAAATTGGTTTACGACTTTTGATTGTGTCCTGACCAAGTTTCGAGTGTATCGGAGACATGTCCAACACGTTGACCACTTTGACCATGTGTCTGACATCTGCAGACACGTTGACTAAGTGTCTGACGCGTGTCGTAAGCATGTCGAGCGAGTGTCGTGTGTCGAATACGTATCGAACAAATACCCAAACAACCCAAACAATCCCATAGAGCATAAGAGACCAAAGACCCTTCTACCTTTTGTAAATGCTTGACACTTGCAATATATTCTTTATGGAGCATAGAGCATAAAGAACCATTTTTTGGCAAAACAAGAATGGCAAATGGCAATATATTAATGATGATGAGGTTGGCTACAACGACTAGAGTAACGGGTAAAATTTTAACTCCCCCCAAGTAAACATAAAGTGATCTAAGTTGAGATTCATTGTAACTCCACTCCACAAGCTGAGCCCAATTCCATAAAATGGATTTTGATATATCCCTATTCAAATTATCATCCCAAAACGACACCCTTGACCACTAGACCCATCTCCCACTTCATAGTTGATATTGAGGGTGAATTGCTCTTTCATGCTTATGATACTCTTCCACATTGTGCAGTCACAACCGTCGCCATAAATCCTTGGGTTTTATATCGAATCTCCATATCCACTTTCCCAAGAGAGCCATGTTTTAGCTTTCTCGCCCCTAGTCCACCCATTGTCCTTTGGTTTGCACACCTTATTCCATGGGCTCAGATGGTACTTCTTATTTTTCAGAGTCGTCCCCCATAGAAACTCCCTAATCAATCTTTCTTTCTATCTTATTCCATGGAGTTTGGAATGACAACCAGGCTCATCATGTAAGTAATCCCGCAAGGGTGACTTTATTTTTTATTAGAAAAACAATTGTTGTATTGATATAAGTGAAGAAACAAAAAGAGAAGGGGAAGTATAGATCGACAAAAAGGCCCCTTCTCAACAAACTAGACATTAATAAGTGTTAGAAACAAGTAGATGCTCCCAACTAAACATGCAGCAAGCAAAAGATACATCCTTAAATCTATCCCAACTTGAACCCCAAAACCAAAATGTTACTTTCATATCAATCCATAGTTGTTGGAAAGTTTTGGTTTTGTTGTTGAACACTTTCTCTCCAATTAACCCAAACCAGAACATGAATTAGTTTGTCCCGGATTCAAGTCCCTAATGAGGTGATGAGCAAGTCCCTAATGAGGTGATGAAGGGCATTAACTGAGGAAAATCTAGCAGACTCTCAACCTAGACCAACAAGGAGGTTGGCCTTTAAGCTTGTAGATGGAACTCGGATAATGCCATAGACCAAAACTCCCAAGACAAGGGATGCTGAAGCAGGATGTGTTCAATTGATTCTTCAGAACTGTGTGGATTTTTATCAATACTAACCTGCACACTCTCGATAATAATTTTGCATTTCCACATGGCATTTCCTGTCCACTCTCTCAAAGCACCTCATCCTAGGCATGCTTATGCTTGAACTTAACTCCCATTTGATGAACTTAGCTCCCAATGAAATCCCCAAGCACTTACAAGATCTATGGATGTCGCAAAGAATGAATAAACTTTTTGGAATAAGATTTTGGATGTGAGGAGAATATTTTCTGCAGGCCTTCTCTGGCATTGAGACGCGACATCTCTTGTTCGCCATCACTGATGCTTCGAGGGATAAATCCTTTTTATAGCTAGTTTGGACATGGCCTATTGTAATGTTGCCCTAAGCTCACTAAAAATGATTCTTATCTGAAAAATTACATCCCTTATTCCCTTCTATAAGTGAGCTTTGCATAATGTCTTGCATCAAATTCACGAGTGTTACTATGACGTATTCTTAGTACTCAATATGCAATCAAATCATGACAATACCATACAATTCAGAAATTTAAAAAAAAAAAAAAAAAAAAAAAACACCCAAACCTAAAGCCCTAGCTACCAATAACTTCAAACAGGACTTGTGAGCAAAAGACCACTTAAGATCTTAAAGCAAACAAGAAGCTCATTATTTTTCACCAAAGACCCTCATCTACATCATCCCCACTTCCAATTCCAGAAACCCCCATTCACCACTCTCCACCAAATCAAACCACCCCCAACCCCCCACCACAAATCCAACCCAAAATCAACAAATCTAATCACGAAACGAAGCTTACTTCAAATCAAGCTAAAACCCAAACTCACCGAACCCCCCAAAATAAAATTTTGAACAGATAAACAATCAATTCAACCAAATGGAGGGGAACTGAAGGAACCCTAGACAGAAAGAAAGAAAGTACCAGCACAAGTTCTCTCCTTCGTGAGCTTGTAGATGAGAACAGAGATCCCCAAAGCGTGAACAGCTTCAGCTGCAGCGAAGAGGTTATCGTGATCGTGAACGATGAATCTGAGGAAGACGAGAGCTAACATGCCCGTCACGACGGCAAGGAAGGCCTTCACTTTGGGCGGCTGTCTCTTCACCCATGTCGCCACTGCGTGGACTGGTTTCTTCGCTCCTCCTCTCATCTTCTCTTCTCTCTCTCTCTCGGTGGTGCGGTGACTGGTGATGTGTAGGTGGCGATGCGAAGAAGCGCGAATTAGTGCGTACGTTTTCGAGGCTTTTATTCGTTGATGTGTTTTCAATGGGAAAGGTTTTAACCTTTTTGGCCAAGACTTGTACCTGTTTCGTATGAAACCAAACTCTTAGTCAACTTCCATTTACCGTATTTTTGTACATAACACTTGCAAAATCTTAGGCAAGTATTTAGTGATGCATAAGTGATGTGAATTCGATGGTTCAAATGGAAAGACAACTTATGAATCTGAGGGTGTGTTTGGTTGCATGGAATTCTATGTCATGAGAATTCATGAGGGGACCACTACATTTTAGGCTAAATTGATATATTACTCCACATCCACCATTTGGTTTTGTGTTTGGTTGCATGGAATTCTATGTCATGAGAATTCTAAACAGCACTGCTGTTTTACCTGGGATTTCGCCTGGATGGTGCTAGGCACGTGCCCATCCAGGCGTGCCAGGCACGTGTGATTAAGGTGAGAAAAAAAAATTCGCAGAAGAAAAGCCAAATCTCAGAGAGGAAGTTTTCTCTGGGAAGCAAATCGATTTCCAAAACCCTAAATCTATTTGTGTAATCAATCGAATCCAATCCAAGAAGAACACAACACAAAGGTATTTTGATTTTGATTTTCGAAACCCTTTCAGCAAGCAAATCGAATCCAAAACCCTAGATATATTTGTGTAATCAATCGAATCCAATCCCAAAAGAACACACAAAGATATTTTGATTTTGATTTTCGAAACCCTTTCTTTCTCTCCTTATGATTTTGATTTTCGAAACCCTTTCTTTCTACCAATAATCCAAGGCCATTGCTCGAACTTCAAAAATCCAAGAATCCAAGGCCATTGCTCGATCCTTGGATTCTTACCAAAAATTGTTCGAGTTCGAACTTTAGGGGGATTTTATCAAAAACTTCAATGTTCTAGCACTTTGATTAGTTTTTGAATGATTAGTTTTTGAATAATCGCCCTAAACTATATTCAAAATGTTCGAATTTTGATGAGTGTTTAGAACCACATTGATTAGCTTAGTAAGATTTTAGGCTTTGATTAGACTAACTTCTAGGGTTTGTAGAACCACTTTGATTAGCCTAGTAAGATTTTAGGCTTTCCTGAGTGTTGTATGATTAGCAATTGTATTGTTAACCTATATATATATATTATTGTTAACTTCAGTATAGTAGTATTAGAGATTTAATGGGGTTTTGTTTGTGTTGAATTTTTCATATTTTCAGGGATGGATACATTAGAAAATAATGAATGTATGGAAAATGAAGAATGTTTAGATGAGATAAAAGAACCTTGCATAGGGATGGAATTTAACAATATTGATGAGTTTCAGTCGTATTATCATGATTATGGTAATAAAAAAGGGTTTCCAGTGAGAGTAAGGGCGACTGAAAAAGATGTTGATGGAAATTCTCGATATGTTATTCTTGCATGTGGTCGGACTGGGACATCAAAAAGTAAAGCAGAAAGTGTTATAAAATTGCGTCCCATGGGTAAAAGTGGTTGTAAGGCTAAGATGAGAGGTCGTATACGCCCTGATGGAACAGTGAAAGTGACAACGGTTAGTGATGAGCACAATCATGATTTGAGCCCTGGAAAATCGAGATATTATTCTAAAAATAGAGTTATGAGCCAATATGTGAAGAAAAGACTTGAATATAATGATAGGGCGGGCATTAGGCCAAATAAGAGTTTTACTTCGTGTGTGGTTGAAGCTGGTGGGAATGATAATATGACATTTTCCCAAAAAGATTGTTACAACTATCTGCATAAAATAAGGCAGTTGAGACTTGGTGAGGGGGATGCGTCGGCACTTCATAACTACTTTCAAAAGATGCAAGCCAACAATGCTGAATTTTTCTATTTGATGGATTTGGATGATACAGGGAGGTTAAGAAATGTTTTTTGGGCTGACGCATGGAGTAGAGCAGCTTACAAGGAGTTTGGTGATGCCATTACTTTTGACACTACCTACTTAACTAATAAGTACGAAATGCCATTTGCTCCTTTTGTTGGGGTGAATCATCATGGTCAGTCAATACTTCTTGGATGTGGGTTGATCTGTAGTGAGACAGTAGAAGAGTTTGTTTGGCTTTTCAAATCTTGGCTCGTGTGTATGAATGATCGTGCTCCAGATGCTATAATCACTGATCAGGATAGAGCAATGAAGAGAGCCATCGAAATTGTGTTTCCCAACACACGCCATAGATGGTGCCTATGGCATATTATGAAAAAGTTGCCTGAAAAACTTTCGGGTTGCAATCAATACGAGGCTATAAAGTTTGCAATGCAACGAGCAGTTTATGATTCCCTGTCTCATGAAGAGTTTGAAGAATATTGGTATGGGTTCATTGAGAAATTTAACCTTCAAAATAATGATTGGTTGAGTGGATTATACAATGAAAGAATTCGTTGGGTACCAATATTTCAGAGGAATACTTTTTGGGCAGGAATGTCTTCAACACAAAGGAGTGAAAGTATGAATGCTTTCTTCGATGGTTATGTAAATTCAAAGACCACTCTAAAGCAATTTGTAGAACAATATGAGAATGCACTACGAAGTAAGGTTCAAAAAGAAGTTGATGAAGACTTTAAATCCTTTAACCGTTGGCTTCCTTGCATTACTCCGTACCCATTTGAGAAAAAAATTTCAAGCTGCCTACACCACAAATAAATTTAAGGAGTTTCAAACAGAGATTACAGGAAGATTATGTTGTGCAGTTAATCATGTCAACGAGTACGATGGCTTTCAGGTTTATTATGTTTCGGAAGACAGGTTGATAGGAAGCGCATACAGATCAATCAATTTTAAGGTTCATTTTAATAATGACGACTTCAATATTCAGTGCAATTGTCAGTTGTTTGAGTTTAGGGGGATTTTATGCAAACATATTTTATCAGTATTGTCTCAAAAGAGGATTAATGATTTACCTGAAAAATTTATTCTTCGAAGGTGGAGGAAAGATGTTAAGAGGTGTCATAAGAAGGTTAAAATTGTATATTCAGATTGGGCAATGAAGCCTGAAAATGAACGGTTTGATGAGATGTGCAGTCTCTTTTATGAAATGGCTGACATAGCTTCCGAGGATCAAAAGGAGACAAACAATGTTAAACTGTGGTTACAAATGAAGCTTCGTGAACTACAGATATCAAAAGGTGATCGTGATGTCAATGTTGAGCCAGAGGGGTTGTTCGAAGTTGGCGCTAAAAGTGGTGCTGAAATTCATAGTCCATTGCATGTTCGTTGCAAAGGACGACGTTCTACTTCGAGGATGCAATCTACAATGGAAAAAGCCTGTAAAAAGAAGAAGAAGAACAAGAAGAAAGAAACACAAAAAGAGAATAATTTGGTAGGTGTACTTGTTTGTTTTGCTTCAATGAATATATTTATTTTTTCAATTCAAGATAATATATTTTTAATTTGACATGTCATTTGTAGGGGACCCAAGTTGGATTTGAAAGTACCCAATTTATGACACAGCTTTCAGCTACGCAGGTTTGTCTGTTATTACAAATATTATTCACTTTTGATTTGCCCCGCTATGATTGTTCACTATGATTAACGTTTTTGTCGTTTTGAAGGGTGAAAGTATGGGGTCATATTATTCACAACCTAGTGGACTTGGTCAAGTTTACTCACTTATATCACAGGTACAGAATTTACATGTTTATTGTCATTTATTTACATGTATATTGTAAGCCTTAATCATGTATATTGTAAGCCTTAATCATTTATTTTTGCAGCGACCAACTTCTAGCAACGACATGGAGTCGTACAGAGATTGTACAGATATTGCAAATGAATTCTCCAACCCTGAAAGAGATCATTCAAACATAGTGTCAGACGTATGGAAGCGTTGAGGATCCAGTTCATGCAGTTTCATGCAATGTTCAGTGTGTCATGGGTGTAATGACGGGTTTTCAGGGTGTAATTTCAGTGTTTTGAAGGGTGTAATGTCGGGTTTTCAGGGTGTAATTACAGTTTTTCAGGGTGTAAACTCGTATAATTTGCTATGAACTGTTAGAACAATTTGCTATGAACTCGTGTAATTTGATATGAACTCGTGTAAATTCAGTTTTTTCAGAATTTCAGTGTTTTTTCAGTGTTTTTTTGCAAAATTTCAGGATTTCAGTGTTTTTTCAAAATTTCAGAATTTCAGTGTTTTTTCAGTGTTTTTTTTCAAAATTTCAGTGATTTCCAGAATTTCAGTGTTTTTTTTTCAGCATTTCAGTGTTTCAGTGTTTTCCAGAATTTCAGTGTTTTTTTTTCAAAATTTCAGAATTTCAGTGTTTTCCATAATTTCAGTGTTTTTTCAGTGTTTTTTTTTCAGAATTTCAGTGTTTTTTTCAAAATTTCAGAATTTCAGTGTTTTCCATAATTTCAGTGTTTTTTCAGTGTTTTTTTTTCAGAATTTCAGTGTTTTTTTTCAAAATTTCAGAATTTCAGTGTTTTCCATAACTTCAGTGTTTTTTTTCAGAATTTCAGTGTTTTTCAGAATATAAGTTTTATCAGAATTTCAGTGGTTTTTCAGTGTTTTTTGCAAAATTTCAGGATTTCAGTGTTTTTTTCAAAATTTCAGAATTTCAGTGTTTTTTTTCAAAATTTCACTGATTTCCAGAATTTCAGTGTTTTTCAGTGTTTTTTTTCAGCATTTCAGTGTTTCAGTGTTTTCCAGAATTTCAGTGTTTTTTTTCAAAATTTCAGAAATTCAGTGATTTCAAGAATTTCAGTGTTTTTTCAGTGTTTTTTTTTTCAGAATTTCAGTGTTTTTCAGAATTTAAGTTTTATCAGAATTTCAGTGTTTTTTGCAAAATTTCAGGATTTCAGTGTTTTCCAGAATTTCAGTGTTTTTTCAGTGTTTTTTTTTTCAGAATTTCAGTGATTTTATACAAAAAACATAGCAACATAGCAACCCTGTCATAAAAACACTGATTTTATACAAAAACATAATGTATTTTTTGCTAAGACTGATTTTTATTGTTTGCTATTATAGGAACCCTGCTATGTTGCAACATCCTGTCAACACTGTCAACAAGAAGACAGCAACACTGTCAATTTCCTGCTATGATAGCAACATAAGCAACACAGATAGCAACATAAAAACATAAGCAACACTGTCAATTTCCTGCTATGATAGCAAACATAAGCAACACAGATAGCAACATAAAAACATAAGCAACACTGTCAATTTCCTGCTATGATAGCAAACACAGATTATTCAACATAAAAACATCCATACATAAAAACATAGCACCATATATCATCCAAGATCTTCAAATTCATTTACCATCCAAAACATATTTATTTACAACTCACATACTATCCAAGACCTTAAAAAAGAAAAGTACAAGAATTAATAAAACTACTACTAATATACTGTTGATAAGGTCCTTAGTAAAAGCCCAAGTATCGTTGAGTTGATTTTCGTGAGCTTGATTGCGACGACCCTCGGGAGCATTATTGGGTTGGTCCACCACTTCTTCAGTGTCGTTTGTTCTTGACTCCCTTGTTCTTGTTCTTGTTCTTGATTGGTGCTCTCTTCTCGACGCTTGTTCTCTTTCTCTTCTCGACACTTGTTCTCTTTCTCTTCTCGCCTCCTGCTCCTTCCACATTTCATAATCTTCAACTGCTTCTTCAAGTGAATTGAAACCCTTGTAGACAGCATCCGTATAACCGTTCACTTGTAGTGCGCAACTTGACCAAGTAACATATATGCCAGGAACATGCCCACGATAAACAACATAAGCTACATATGCCATTCCTGCGTTGGCAAAGTAATATATGTTAGTTGGTGTGACACAGGCAAGAATACATAAAAATACATTGCATTAGAAACAACAAATAGCAGGGTTCCTATACATTGCATTATGTATTTGTATAAGACTGATTGGCAAAGTAATATAGCAACTTAGCAGGGTTCCTATAAGACTGATTTTATACAAAAACATAATGTATTTTTTGTTACTATTAATTATCCTGAGTTTATGTTAATGAAATTACTCAATTGTGTGTCTCAAGTAATTTGCCAAAAAGTTTGATTGAGTTGAAGATTTTCTTAGTCTTATGCAGCTTCTTGCAAATGAAGCAGAATCAATTGAATGAGAGGGATTTTAAGCACATAAATTTGTTTCAAACGAAGTAGGTTGATCAAAAACTGAAATCCTATTGTTGCAAATCCCCTGTAATCCATGAACCTTGCATAATTTTCTGCTTCAAAAAAATGTTGCTCAAAAAAATGAACAAAAAAAAAATAAGAATGATGCTCAAAAAAATGCAAATGTTTTGGTAGTATAAGAATGATGCTCAAAAAAATGAACAAAAAAAAATAAATTAATGTAAACAATCTACTAAACCAAATTTCAAATTACATGGAGACAGCCCTAATTTCAGAATGAATCAAAATCAAAACTGAAGGGCTTAATAGTATAGTAATCTTCAATGTCGAAACCCCAAACATCAAATTTTCAAATAGTTTCTCTACAAATGGAGAAATCGAAGATTTGGAAGCATAAACATAACAAATAGAAGAACAAGAAGACTTACAAACTTGGGATCACTGACGAAGTCCCGTCCAGGAATCGCAAAGACAAAGAAGAGTGAGGGACTGAATCGATTAGGTCACTGCTTGTTTTCGATTTGGAAACTTGGGATCACTGAATCGAAGAGAATAGAAACAGAGGTTTCTAAGCTTCAGCCGATTTGGAATCGATTTGGAATCGCAAAGCAACTGCTTGTTTTCGCGAGATGAATCGATTTGGAAACGATTTGGAAGAGAATAGAAGAAGAGAGGTTTCGGTTGAGCATCTAGGGTTTCGGTTCAGCCGATTGAGCATCTAGGGTTTCGGTTGTACCCAAATCGAAGAGAATGAATCGAAGAGGAAAGACTTCACTCATTCTGCGAAATTTTTTTTTTCTCACCTTAATCACACGTGCCTGGCACGCCTGGATGGGCACGTGCCTAGCACCATCCAGGCGAAATCCCAGGTAACACCCCGGTGCGCCCTAGCTTTGCTCCTTAGTCAACTTCCATTTACCGTATTTTTGTACATAACACTTGCAAAATCTTAGGCAAGTATTTAGTGATGCATAAGTGATGTGAATTCGATGGTTCAAATGGAAAGACAACTTATGAATCTGAGGGTGTGTTTGGTTGCATGGAATTCTATGTCATGAGAATTCATGAGGGGACCACTACATTTTAGGCTAAATTGATATATTACTCCACATCCACCATTTGGTTTTGTGATCAATGGTGGGAATTAAAGTCTCATGAACATGAAAATCATATGCCTTGGGGCTAAGGAGTGGGATTCTCATGTTCATGGGACTTACATTTCCACCATTGATCACAAAATCAAATGGTGGTCAAATGGTAAATGTGGAGTGATATATCAATTTAGCCTAAATTGTAGTGGTCCTCTCATGAATTTCCATGGCATAGGATTCCATGCAACCAAACACTCCCTGATTTCAATAATCTGATTTGATCTTTAGATCTAATAAAGTTACCAATGCATCCCAACTAATTATAAGTGAATCTATCTAATGCATTCTGGTTTCCTTTTATCATCATTAGTTGAAGATCTAAGGGTACAGACACTATCTACCTACGATAACGAATCAAGGAATCAACATTTTTTATAGTAGCTAAGCAACACTTATTAGCTATTCAGCCACTAACCAATAGACTAAACTTAACTCCTGATGCCCCAGCGAGTCGACCACATTATGCAATAAGTAATTGACTATGAGCATCTCTAACCTTTAACAAAACAAGGTAACACTTTATTCTTGAATTCTGGCTTTCCCTTCAATCCACTCAATATAATAGAATCATACTGAACGCATCTACAACACTTTATTTGATTTGAAAATAGATCTTAGAATACAATTGTGTTGATGTTCCTTGCAACAAAAGCAAATTGAGCAGCTCAATGTAGGTTAAATGATGATTACTGGCTCTGCAACTATCATAGTGGATTGACAGCGTGTAACAATCAAATAGTCAAATGGGAACAGTCCAATGTATATGTTTCCGTCCCCCTGCCCCACTTGAACTGAGATCATCGGATCAGTTGAGAGACCGTTGTTTGTCAATGCATAAGTATCATCTGATTACTCGGACAGAATGTGCAATATTGAAAAGATTGATTTATAACATTAAAACGAATAGAAAACAATCTATGATGACCTTCTAAACAGTAAAGGTTGATCTGAACCTACAAGAGCACAAATGTTCTGTTTGGCTACAGAATGGACAAAGAAAGAGAGACAGAGTGGATGGAAAGAAAGGATATCAACAAGTCCATGAAGCTGATCTTTTCATTAGGGGTTTCATTTTTTTGTCCTCCTCCAAAGATATCATACCCAGATGAGATGGGTCTTCAAGCATCATTTTTGCCACCAGGTAGCCTGCAATAGACCAGGTTTGTTGCTTACGAGCCTGTTTTCCAATATATCTCCCAAGCTTTCCGTCATAGTATTCAGGCCAGCTGTCTATGGACAACCGGTTTTCTGCAAGTTCAAGAGCACGTCTTGCAATCTGCGGCCTTCCAACTTTGACGCATGCAGCAGTGAGGAGCCATAAAAGCACTGGCCAAATAATATTTACACAAATATGGTTACATTGTAAGAGAGAAAAATGGCATGTAGTATTCTTGGTATATATAGGAATTTTGTTTCTCATTACTTTTTGTATTTTTTTTGTATTCCTACAGTCAGCCAACAGTTTAGAAATTAATGAAATCTTTAATAGGAATTTAATTTCATTCGAAGCATACCTGGCCAAGATCCTCCATTGTGGTAACTCCATCTAGTATTCTTTGGGTCACAGCCTGTTTCAATTCGCCATTCATGACCTTCTATGGCAGGATAACAGACCTTAAGAGGCATTTGTCCAACTAATTCTTCCCAACGTTCTTCAATAAGATCCATAATGGCTGCAGACTGATCTGGTGTTGCCAAAGATGACAAAATTGCAATACAATTACCCAGGCAAAACCAGCGCACATCCATTCTTGCAGGACTGACATTTCCAATAAAGTACCCCCCACGACATGGCATGAAATCAAACACCCAATCTGGGAGAGAATCGGGAATGATATTGAATTTGTTAACGGCAGTGTGAGAGTATTCCTCAGTTTTGTAACGATATATATCATTAAGTTGCTTTAGGTCAAGCCAAAAGTAACTTCTCATGTGATAGCTTAAGGCGTGTAGGCGCTTTACTATCCGCTCTACAAACTCTTTACCCTCATCATCTTGCTTTAGTAAAAGCAAAGCACACCTTAAGGCCATAAAAAAGAGGGCTTGTATTTCAATAGGATACCCATACACACCCTGAAAGCATGGATGGAGTTAGAAAGACAATATACAACTCATTATCTTGAGACAGAACACAATCCTTACTTAAGGGAATGCATCAAGAGACTGGATAAGCATGCCAAAAGAAGTATAACAACCTTTCGAAAAGTTTTCTCCAAGTGAACACCATGTGCCCATCAGGAGTTTCATACCAATGCACCACTACTAAATTGATACTATAAAAACTCAATAAAATAGCGCAACTTTGCAAATATCAAACAAATTAACAGTATTTTAGTAATCCAAGACCCTTGCGTGGTCATTTGAAAAAGAAAAGTAGGATCACTGTTGCCATTTTTCCGGCTGGAAACTGGAACAGACTAGGCCTTAGGAGTTCGAACCTCTTCTTAAGACATCGATACTAACACACTTTTGCTACCTGTATTTCTTAATCCATCACAAGGATACAGAAACGATATTCACCAAGGAGATTAATCCTAGGTAAGGCGTACCATGCTCCATATTGTCACCATATTAGCCATGCATTTGTCACTCTTCTATTTGCGGTGGTACCATAAGTTTTTGCTACATGGTTTAAGAGTTCTACAAATCCTTAACATCCTGAGCTTGTAAGAATGAAAAAAATGTGTAATTTAGGAAGGTTGAGCAGTTGCTTCATAAACTCAACTAGCAGGAAAGTTTGTATTGTTTTGATGGTTGATGCCTAGAAATTAAAACTCAAATGCTTTTATTGAGATGGAAATATGAGATGAAGGGCATTGAAATTTGACAACATGATTTAAGCACAGGTTCCAGTTAGGTGTCAATGGAGACATCGCTCTAGCAACAAGAGATTATTGATGATTCATTTGTGGACATTGCTCTATGCAACAAAGACTCAATAGGTACACCTTGACATAGAATGGAAATATGGGTTGATAAAATACTGAGAGTTACCAATTCTGTATGCACTTTACAGGGCATTTGGTCTGTTCTTTCTATCTTCTTTGAACTTGCTACTCAAGTCAAATGTAGAAATTATAAGATTACAACATACCACCAGCCACATTCTCTTACTTGTAACATCAGTTTAACATTGACTTATAAGACGAGAAAAACTGATACATGATATCACTATTTAAAGAGTACCAAAATAATTTTTAACGGTACCCTGCATCTAGCTTTTTATGAATGAAGCAATAACTTATGGAATTCAAAACTGCAACCACAAGAAAGTGTCAGCTCAAGCAGATTTTTCTGGAACTGTGTCTTCATTTTCAATTAATTGAAGTTGCATGAATTATCATATGTCAGATCAGCTTCTGCCTTCTGATAGCATGCATTCATGTGCTGGCCTAACTTGAAGAGCCAACAATCCCATGAACATCCTTTTTTATCCATGAACCTATTTTTCCTAATTCTGCATATGACACACCTAAATGGATCCTACCAGACCCCACATAAATAAAGAAATACCAATTTATTAGGTCATATAAACATGTACTGATTTACTCTGGATTTTTTTTTTTTTTTTTGTCCTTGTAATTTATTTTATTTTATTTTGTTAAATAATCAAGATATTTCCTTTCACAGGCATGAGCATTTTCTCGAACAATAGATTCTTTTGGCAACTTAAAGAGTACAAAGACATATAAGTCATTCATGGTACAAAGAATTCAGTAACCAAATGAAGTTAATATAGAAAGTCAAAAGACTTACCATCCTACGGTCAACCATGGAGCATCCATCAGCACAGAGCAAAGTTGGGAACGTATCGAAGCCTTCAGAAAGACAAAGACTCAGAATCAAACGCATACCCCTTTGGCATTCAGGACGTTCAGCCAAGGAAGAATCTCCTGTGGACTTTGTGTAAGCACGGAGCAATATAATCCACCAAAATCCAGAATCAACTGGTGCAACTCTTCCTATTGCACTCTCACCAAAATCTGCAATTAAAGTTTCATAATTCCTTACAGGATCATGGAGTACCTTAAAACTGGCAGGCATTACTCCTTCCCCCAGCTTGAATCGATCAACCTTTTTCTCCCAAGATTGAAGGCGAAGAGTTTTCAAAATAAAATTTTTAACTATGTCTGGCTCTCCATTCATCAAAAAGGCCAAAGCACTTGGCACAAAATCTCTCACGAACACCTATGAAATAACAGAAAGTTAGGAAAACCAAATTCAACAGTTGTGAAAATTCATCAAGGAGCGTCAGGAAAGACTGATAATAAATCATTAATCTATCCATGATTATGAAGGAGAAGCAAAAAAGAAAGGTTGGGCTAAAAAGTTTTCCATCAATTAACAATAACAATGGCCAACAAAATAGTTAAATGGTAAACTGGATAGTTTTAAAATAATATACTTGAAGCAATGACCAGAACTTCCCAAACACATAGCTTCACGATACAATGCATTGTGTGAACAGCCCAAATGCACCATTCGAAAATTTAGAGAAAAAGTTGCCAAATCAATCACTGACTAGACATAAATGGTCACAATGAGAGAAATGGTAATGTTAAACAATCATCCTCCAGAGCACGGTGACACTGACAATGAGACCAACTTAAAGTAAGTATTGCTAATTGCAAGATGACAGATTGATAGAATTCCACACGAAATATAATCACTAGACCTGTGGATCTCAATCATTAATTATCTTCATCAGCAATTAATCTAATGAATGCATTCCAATTCTAACAAAAATTCTATCCACCAGGCACCATCCATTCGCCTCGAGATATGAAGGGTGCCGCCCGTCACAGCACCAGGCACAGGCACTGTAGTAACACTACCTCACAAGAAAAGCAAAAAAATAAATAAACAGAGCATATATCATCCAATTTATACTAGGAAGGTAAAAGAAAAGACCTGATCATAGTTAAGCTCTTCGCCGGACTGATCCAATGCCGCAATTGTCCCAACTGGCTGACCTCTAAAGTACACCAAAGACCGCCGCAAAGCTTCCCACGCCTCTGCAACCATAGGATGCGGCTCAAAGCTATGCGCAGTTGGAGTATTGGAACCCGACCTACCACTCCTACTACCAGGAGAGAAAGTATTGTCCAGTTGATCAATCAACCTCGAATTCTCCATATTTCTCGAAGAGAACCTTGGAGATACACCAATCGACAACTCACTAAGCGACCTATCATCATATGATCTTTGCCTATCAATATTCAAAGCCCTCGGCTTATCCTCTAGTCTCGAAAAGTCACACTCAATCTCTCCTACTGTAAACAACGAATCCGGCACCTTCACATTCCCATTCTGCACCACATCCGCCGTGGTCGATGACATTATAAATCAATTAATATAACCCTCACAAGCAATGCTTCAAGAATTCAAACACAAATCTGCATTACATCAAAGGATATCTAATCAAGGTTTATAATATAGAATTGGAAATCTAGGATTTATATAGAGCAAAATCATGCAAGAAACAATAAAGATTGATCGAAAGACACGAAAGCACAGCTCATCGAGATCTAAACAAGTAACCAAGAAACGCGCATAAATGATTCAACACTTCAATACCGTCTACGCAATCTAACATGTTTAAATTAAGCGAATAATTAATTCAATTATCAATCAACATCATCCAGTCTTTCGAACTCAATCATCAACAACAACTACTACTATTACGATTCGATCGTCAATAAATAAATATTTGAATTCAAATCTACAGTTAACTATGGTTTATTAGTCAAATTTACAGACAGCGAGATGAAGGAACGAACGAACAACTCGCCTTGAGAGAGCGAGAGTGCGCAGGTTAGTTAACGTGCGCCTCTGATGCAGTGCATGAAGAGGAAGTAAAAATGACAAGTGAGAGAGAGAGAGATCGGCAATTTCAAGGTCTGGTTAGGTGAGGAAGCAAAGGAGACCGCAGCCGAAGAGTAACTGGGTATAAGCGGTAGTGACCGGGTGGTGAAGTGGAAGTGGCATTTGGGGTTGGGAAGGGTGACCGGTTGCGGGCCTCATTGGGAGATCCGAATGTGAGTGATGGAGAGAGATACCTTTTGGAGAGAGTTACGTAGTGAAATCAGATTTTTTTTTTTTTTTTTTCCCTGCGAGTTTGTCGCCTATGCTCAGATTTTATTTTATTTTTTTAAATAATGTGATTCTTGTGCCTCGAGATGTAAAATATACATATTTTAGTTTTTATTTTTTATGAAAATATTAATGAGTAGAAAAAAGTTGCATTCATTTTATTTTTTGAACTTGGCTAACTGGGGAGGAAAACAGTGCGGGAGGGTCTCTCTATCCCCCTCTCGATGCGTGCATTCCATCCCTTTCACGTATCGCGAGGGAAATAGAGGGTCCTCCCTCCCTCTCTCGATGTTTTCCTCGCCAATTAGAATTGGGGTTATTTTTTTCAAGGAAGCACAAAATATGTTAAAATTGTGATGTAATTAGTAGACAATGCATAGTTGAGGTTATCGAAACTTGTCAATGGGTTACTAGCTTAGCGATAGGCCTGTGGCAGATAGATATATTCCGATTGTAGCAAAACATCAACTTTTGGTTTAACGAACAAGTACGTGAGTGAAATGATATAATGATTGAAGATTTTCATAGCACATTTCTTAAATATGTCGCCTTTCATGCACTTATGATAAATTTTGGTGAGGATGATCACCTCTCCCTACACATCGCTTCTTCTAAATATTACCTTCGAAAATTTTTCTAGTTCCATACCATAAAGACCTAGAAGTGAATTATTTTGAATGACTCCTTAAAAGGGTGATGAGATTTTGGATTGAAAGAAAATTAAGATGTGGTGGAGTTTATAATTTCTTACTTAATTTTCAGTGGTAAAGCTCAGAAATAATCAAAAGTGGTTGTGAAACCTGACTGAATAAACTTACTCATTTTATTACTCTGCCCTGCCCAACACACCGAATCCCTGCCAAATGCATGTTGGATATTTGAAATCCACCCTAAAACATTGAAGCGTTTTGGAAGAAAAATGCAATCCACAAAACATGTTCCATTAATACTTGATAATCTTGATATGATCTCTTCATTAAAATCCATCACATTGCCAAACTAGAGCGGAGAAATCATTCTTAATGCGACGAAACCTCCCACTCTACTATGGATGGCGTACGTAAGATAGGTGGTGCCTCGTAGGCAAGCTTATTGTTAGAACAAATTAAAATAAACAAGATAAGAAATCTCTAAAATTGCTTGTAATGCTTCTACAATAAGCATGCCAAGTCATAGATAATTACTTTGCTTGTACGAGAGAAAATAAACACCCAAAAATATAGTTTGCACATATAAACACTAAAATAAACCTAAACACAACATTGAGGACTCGAAGTATCTCACATATAATTCAAAAGTAATCAAAATAAATTTAAACAACTCTAACTACAAAGCGAAGAGGCAGTCTCTCTTTATATTGTGCTAGCAAATATGTTTTGTGACAGGTTAAGTGCATCCGTCACGGAGAAAAAAAAATACAAAAAAACAATAACAAAGATTTGTCAATTTGTCATCTCCAACTCGGCTACGCTATTGAACAAATGGATGTTGACTGAAGAAATGTGTAAACCCGTTGGTTGTGACCATTTTGATATCGCGATATCACATTCGATAACGATCACTTCCTCGTGGACAATGCCTCACTTGTTTGGATATTAAACACTGATTTTCATCTAAAATTCATGCTGCTTAGCTATGGAAAGGCAAATTACTATCACAAGTAGGTCTGATAGGGACTATTGAGGTTAAACGGTCATGATTTGGTTTCCACAGCTCAGCTTAGCTGAACAACTCGTGAGCTGTACACGTGTAGGGTAGAGTATTTTTTGGGTTCAATTTTTGTGGATAAAAAAGTAGGTGAAGTTTGGTGAATATCACGTGATATTGATATTAAGAGTCACGTGAGATGCTTTTGCTAATTTTGTCAAAGTGTACCTGAAGTCCTTTTAATCTTTCTGGTTGGCCCCCCCTCCAACTCCAAGTCACCAAATGATGATAATTAGTTGATTTTTGGCTTTAAAGTGTTAATAATAGCACATAAATTTAGGAAATAATCTACTGATCATTTGAATTTGATGCACTGTATTATTATGCATAATTACTATTTTTTTTTTCTAAGTCAATGGTTTTTTTGGATTAAAACCATATTCAGTCATCATCGGGTTCAAATCTTCGACTTGTGATACCATATGCTGCCATCATATATTCGAACATATTTCAATATTGAAAATTTCATTAACAACAATGAAAGTGACAAGAGCCAATGGAAAATCTGTGATGGAACGTATCACTAATTTAGGTTTCAAACTCTTCCAAAGACATCTCACGATGTATAATGAAATCCTTGTTTTTTCTACAAGTGTATGTTTGGTTGCAAGGAAAATAGATATGAAAATTAAAACTGTTTTGGTGAATTTGATTTCGATGTCTTCTCTTGAATTTGGATTTTTATCATCAACATCATCATCAAAGCTCATTCTCGATATTTTTAGGGTCGGCTATTTAGTTTTTTGTTCTCCAAGTAACGCGGTCTTCCCACATATCCTTGCCTAATTCAAACTCGATGATGTCTTTATTCACCGCCTTCATTCAAGTTTTCAATGATCGTCCCCTCCGTTTACACCCTCCATTAACTTACAAATCTAGACATTTTCTAATTGGCATCGTGTTTAGTCTCTTTCGCACATGACCAAAGCAAGTTAAACGTATTTCTCTAATTTTTTCCTCTATGGACACTAAACCTAAGTATCTCCTAATTCTTTCATTCATAATTAATAGTAGAAAAATAATTTTACGAAAAATCGATTTTATGCCAGTAAATAGATAAACAAAAATAAAAATCTACATAACAAAGAATATGGCAAACCAAACATACCCTAAAACAAAATAAATATTAACAAAGTCATTTTTAGTTTCGATGTCACACAATATTGAAATTTATACCAAGAGATTAAAAACATAAAATAAATAAATAGGTAAATAATCAAAGATATAGGTTAAGTAATCCATGAAATCTAGCTTCTTATGTATGTCTCACCTAGTAGTGGATGCCAAAATATGCAACAAACAAAAATGAATTTTATACTGTAGTAGTTGAGTCGTGTCACTTTCTTCAAAATTTATATTTTTTTATCCAACATTTCGTACCAACTAGCATGGGCGTATATTGTTGTCTTCTTTTCACGGGCCTTGAACAAGTTGCCTGGTGGAGCTGGGCCCATTTATTTTGGCCCACACATGAGAACAACGTTGTTCACGAGCAAATTACATAGAAAAACCAATAATTGATCCGTACCTCTAATCATAGAAATATGGATTTTATGTTCTTAAATTTGGAGAAAATTTGTCTTCAATAAGTTTAAGTTATCAGTAGAATCGAGGCTGACATCGCAAAGTGTACAAGTGTGTTTGTTTAATGTACTAATGTAGCTAGGTTGGTTCTAACTTCTAATTGCTTTCGCGAGGTGTACAAGTATGTTGATTTTGACGATGTTTATATTTTCGTGAGTTTTTTTTTTTTTTTTTTAATGAAAAGAGCATAGAGTAATAAAGATGTCATGTTGCTGTCGCTAAGTTATGAATCTCAAAACTGAGGTTTTTAGTGGTAAAATTACAAAACCAGGAATTGTTAAGGCCATGACTACACTATATCACTATTTTTTGTATCTCACATTATTTTACTCTCTCATACCATCTACTTTTTTTTTCACACCACCATACTTTCTCGCACCACCTATATAAATAAAAACATTTATTTTTCCCCTCACCATTCAAATCAACAATGGTTAATCCCTCCCACACTCAAATCTCTTGCAAATCTTCTCTTTATCCCTAAAAAACTCTCAAAATTTCATCAAAGTCGAAACTCTTAAACCCAAACTCAATAAATAGAAAAATTCTAGGGGTCGAGGGAGGGGTCGAGGTAAAGGGAGCGAGGGATGGGTGTAACCACCCATCCTCCTCGTGATGAGCATCTGCGCGCATCTCCAACGCGATGCACTCATCCCGAGGAGGATGGGTGGTTACACCCATCCCTCGCTCCTTTACTTCGCTCCCTCCCTCGCTCTGTAGAAGGACTCCAATAAATATGGATAACTTAAAATAATAGAGAAACTCAAACTCAAAAGTCAAAATGAAAAAAATGTAAAACATGGTAATTTCGACCAATTTAAAGTCTCAACTGAGACTGATTCTCAAGTTAATCAAAACACAAAAGTTGCAGTACTCCGAGTCATCTAATAAACACAACTTGAATCACTTGAAAATGCTTTGAAATTAGCAAGTTATAGTAATTTTACTAAAGTCGCGCAAATCTGTCTCTCAATGAAAACGGGATAGTGTTCATGACTTTCGGCCAACTTATGTACTCGATTTTAGACCGATTCTTAAGTTGATCAAACACTCAAAAATTTTAGTATTCTGAGTTATTTAATAAACACAACTTGAACCACTTGAAAATGTTTTGAAATAAATTAGTTATGGTCATTTTCCTAAAGTCGTGTAATCTATTCGAAAAAAATTATGTTCGCAGAGTGCACTGCGGGATCTGAGATACCCCGCATTGCACAATGTGAACAAGATTTTTTGTGCAATGCGGGGTATCTCAGATGCCCCGCAGTGCACTCTGCGAACACAGTTTTTTAGATAGATTGCGCGACTTTAGTAAAATGATCATAACTTGCTCATTTCAAAACATTTTCAAGTGATTTAAGTTGTGTTTATTATATAACTAAGAATAATAAAACTTTTGTGTTTTGGTCAACTTGAGAATCAGTCTCGATCAAGCACATAGTTGGCCGAAAGTCAATAACACTATTTCGTTTTCATTTTTCGGACAGATTTGCGCGACTTTAGTAAAATGACCATAACTTGCTAATTTCAAAACATTTTCAAGTGATTAAAGTTTCCCTTATTAGATAAATTAATACAATAAAACTTTTGTGTTTTGATCAACTTGAGAACCGGTCTTGATCGAGCATATAAGTTTGCCGAAATTCAGAAACACTATTCTATTTTTATTGCAAGACATATTTGCGCGAATTTAATAAAATGATCACAACTTGCTCATTTCAAAACATTTTCAAGTGATTCAAGTTGTGTTTATTAGACAACTCATAGTACTACAAGTTTAATGTTTTAATGAACTTGAGAATCAGTCTCAATTGAGAGTTTAAATTGGTCAAAAGTTACCATATTTTGTATTTTTTTCGTTTTGAGTTTGGATTTCTCTGTTATGTATATTGAAAGTTTAAAAAAAAAACAAAAAACACAACAAAATAAAAAAACAAAACAAAAAACCAATGGTGATGTGGTATAATTGTCGTCAGCTGTGAACAGTAAAGCCGTGCTGAATATTACCAATAAGAGGACGCTACGTCTAACTCATAGCCGTGGAAGGGTCCTGCTGGTTTTATATTTTCATAAGTATACTTCTATAAGTCTTCAGTAGTTGAGTCTTGATTAGTATGTATGATTGTGTGAACTACATGTATATGATTAAGACACGCATCAAGTTCCCTAGAATTAATGAACATCAATGATCAAATTGAATTAATTAAATGTAAACATCAAATGAACCAAATATACGGGGTTAAGGTTTTAAAAGTTATGGGTAACATTCAATTATTATGTTCTTTGGCCGATTAGTTTAATGAGTATTAATCATCAGGGAAATAATTGGAAGCAATGATCGATTACGTGTATATGATTAGGAAAATTAAGTAATTATCACAAGTCAAAAATAGCCAAATGCCTCAAGAAAACTGCACTGAGCTTGAAATGCGCTCATGGTGCTCCTTTTCAGGGTACGATGTGTATTACGTGTAGTAATCAATTCTCTAAACAACATTAAAAAAAATATTTAATTGGTTATTATGCCAAATCAAGTCAATGTAATAAACCATTAAGCTTAATTTATTAATCAGACTTAGGAGGTCTTGTTAATTAATTTTCTTACCAAAATGACAAATAAAATGGTAAAATGATATAAAGTGTTATTTGAGCTTTGACGTTATCACTTATTCTTGAAATTTGATGGATGTAATGATAAATTTGAGTTTACAAGTTCCGTCTATGGTTTACTTAGTTGGCTAGAACTTGGCACTACGTATATAGATGTAGTTTTATTTATTTTATTTTTAGCTAGAAAGGTTTTTATTGAATCCCAGAACAAATTTATCTTTTAAGAAAAACGTGATATATATGTACCTTGAAACATAATTCACAAGCCTTATTTGGTGGCCATAGTTGAGTCTAATGAAAATAAATCCCTCCCACCATCAGTAGTCATCAAAACCTAGGGTGCACTCCATTATTGTTTGAGGTTATGTCAACTTATTAGGTTGTTATTATGCCTAAAATGGCTACTCTTAGACAAGCTGCGTGTTTTTGTTTTTGATAAAAATTTCGGTTATGTGTGGAAAAATGTAGAAAGTACAAAAATATGTGAAAATTTTAAGAAAAAAAATACCCATAATTATAAAATATGAAGAAAGTAGCTTAAATACATGATTAACATAATAATATATAAGAAAATGATTAATTTACCCACAATGAAGTACCAATAATAGACATTAATAATCCAGCTTAAGCGGCCATGAATGTTCAACGTTTCTCTAATAAAATATAATTATTAACTCTCTGACTCCAATTATCTGTTATAATAATAAAAATGCACACCTACTACCAAAAAGATTTGTGCGCCGACTCAAATGAATGTACACCGTTCTAACCAAGCTCATCATAATATTACTCCCATGACATGTAGTTGTTATAACAATTCAAGGAAGGTGAAAACGTGATTGAGACTCATTTTTATCAATGTCTACCCTACATACCATGACAGGGTACAATGGATGTTGAGAAAATCAGTAAATTGTAGTTGTGCATATGAATAAGTATCCATCCTCGACTATTTTGATGTCATGGTGAGAATGAGATTTCTTAAGTTGTGGTTCAAAATCTTACACTCAAGAACATTTTGCAGAATATTTTAATTTTTCTAAAAATTTCCAAATAAATTCAAAAAATGTGAATCTGTAAAGGAATTTTCACAATTTAAGCTGAAAAGGAAAATTTTCCGAAACATATAAAAATTTCCAATTCTTTTTTTCTAATCGAAAAAAGTTCGAATCGACGTCAGATTGTTACATCATATCGAATCTAGTTTTCTATCGAAAAAGCATGAATTTTCCAGTTTTTCACCAAGTATAATATGGATCACCCGGAATCAAGTAATTACCTCGAAGTGGTAATCACAAAACTTCAATTGTTAACGCCTGTTCACATTCCAATATGAAGTCAAAATACTCATATTTAATATGCATCACCCCAACAAGGTACCAACTCAGCGATAGGCCTATGGCGAAGGAATTATAGATTCACGGTTCAAAATCTGTCGGCGGCATATGGGGTGGGAAGGGTTAAGGGATATATATATATATATATATATATATATATATATGATGTAGTTGTTTTTTGCTCACAGCTTATGCTGACTTGCTAACCTACAAGTAACGCACGTGAGCCACGGACCACTGTTATGGTGGCCGATGACACTCCGATGCTAAAGTCAAACAGTGATCTGAGGAAGGTGTAATGTTGTAACATGAAATTTGTAGCGTACCTTAACTTACCAACCTCATGTCTTATTTACAGTGAAATGAGTCATGGTTCTACCAGACCATCGTAGGCGTAGTTTAGAAATGAGATCTTCGTGGAGATCCTTCTCTAATTAGGAGTCATGTTGTAAGAGGGAAGTTATTTGTTATCCTCGTATTCCTAGATACGCGAGAGATAGTTCTCAATGCGAAAGTAATATGTAAAAGGGAGTTTCCCTGTATGGAGTGTACTATGATATTTGCTTTCTGGTTGGACGCAGAGAGCAGCTGTAGCTACTCGTCCGAAGCTAATCCTCGATATACTTGCCTTAGTAGGACTTACGGATATTGATGATAGTTGAGAGACATGTGGGCCTAGCATGCTATGAGAGTTCGGGTCCATCTGTCGGACTGAATTGAATGGGCTTAGAACCGCTTGGGTCGGATCAACGTTTGGCTGATGTTGGGGCTGATAGGGGCATAATTATGCTATTTTTATTACCATATTTCTATATGTATTGCTAGCTATTATTTGTTAATTATGGTACTAATTGCTATTTTCATGTTTGTGTAGGTTTCCAATTACAATACTTTAAAATAGAAGTAAATTGGCAATTCAGGAATACTAATTGCACAAGGACTTCACACCAACAAGGAAACCACACAAACAAGGAAACCACAGAAAGAAGAAAACAAGAATAAAAAGGGGACATACCTGGCTTGGAGAGATCCATCCATCGACTCAACCAGAATCCATCCACAGCCTCCACATCCACGCTTACAAACCCTAGCCGCCGTCACCCACCATCCATCCATCGACTCAACCAGAATCCATCCACAGCCTCCACATCCACGCTTACAAACCCTAGCCGCCGTCACCCACCATCCATCCATCGACTCAACCAGAATCCATCCACAGCCTCCACATCCACGCTTACAAACCCTAGCCGCCGTCACCCACCATCCATCCATCGACTCAACCAGAATCCATCCACAGCCTCCACATCCACGCTTACAAACCCTAGCCGCCGTCACCCACCATCCACTGCACCCATCCAGTAGAGCATCCCATCCACTGCATCCTCGCACAAACCCTAGCCGCCGTCCTCACCCATCATCAACCATCTTCACCACCCTCATCTACAGCCGCAGACCACCACGTAGGACCCCGTTCATCCCCTCCTCCTTACAACCACAGTCGCCTCATCCCTCTCTCGCCTGACTCCCTCATCGCCGTCACCATCAGAACCTCCTCACACCACATCCTCGTCTCAATCCTCTCTCGCTGTCCCTGATTGTCGCCGCCCATCGCCACCTAGCCTAACCACCGTCTCAGTCCCTCGTCCTTTCCTCTTCGTCCCTTCTTCCCATTCTCAGCCTCGTCATCCCCTTCTCATCAGAGCTTATCGCGAAGAGAGGTGAAGCAGAGAAACTGAAGAAGCAGAGGAGGAAATCCGCGAGAGGAAGCAGGAAGGAGCAGCTCGCGAAGTGAGGAAGGAAGATATTTTGCGCTATTCGCACCCCAGTTCTACTCAGTACCACCACGGATCAGTGTTTTGTTTTCATCTCTAAACATCTATTTCTCTTAATTTTAGTTTGATTATTGATTATGGATTACTGTTTAAACATAATTAATATGTCTAGCTAAACTCCTCTTAGTTAGGGGTGGATTCGAAGCCCCGAACATGTGCTTTATAAACTAATTGAATTTAATCTTCCTTGCTATTAGTGATTGTGTTTTGCTTAACTGCTTTATAGAGAACTTTTCCTTTTATGTTTGTTAAGGTGGCCAACTTAGTAAGCATGCTAGGATTTGGGGCTAGAGTATAGGAGAATTTCACCTAATTGTTATGATTCTGTATTCGCAAGTAGTAAATACCAAGGAACGTTGGTAAGGTTAAGTCAAAACCTAGGCAAGAACAAGATGCTGATCATACTTGTGATTGCCTAGTCAGTGTTCATATTTTCCACAAAACTTAATGATCTTAGATTGCTATTTAACTTGCGATTCCTGTTTAGATAGCATGATAAGAATAGTTTGAAAGCGACGCTTAGTTTAATTCAACGAACTTGGGAAAATAATAAGATTAATGCAGTGCGGTCACGGTTAGTCTTGAGCATTGTCTCTCACGAGTTAGCAAGTGATTATTGAAGATTAATTTATAAGCATATGTTTGGTGTGTGGAGATAAAACCCTTAGCTAATTTCTCATCTTTGTCATCTATTTAGTTTATTATCTTTACATTAATTTTCGTAGTTACTTTCATAATTTAATTTAGAAAATCCAATCCCCTTTTATTTAATTAATTAGGTTGTTAGTTATATTTTAATTATTATTAGTGTAATTAACACGCCCTCTAATCCCCGGTCTAGAACGATCCCTACTTATTCTATACTACAAATCACAAAGCAGGGTATTAAGTTGTGTGCTACTAAAATAGCGCATCAGGGGCCCGTATTTTCTCGAGATCATCATGACACGTGTGTGGCTTAGAGGTGTGACCATTTTTTTGTATCAGCTACTCCCCCCAAGTTAGTGGGTCGTCACATTGATTCGCTAAGTCATCTCTTGAAGCAATGCGCCGCTCATGATAATTGAGTCTGAATTGTTGCTTGAGTTGTGCACTGCATTAATTGAACATGCGGTGGTTCAACGTAAAAGAGACGAGAACCCACCCTCTATTTAGGTCATCCGCAGTGTAGAGCCTGACTCTTCTACTTTCTTGGCTTTCGAAGATATTGCTCTGATTAGAAAGATTGTTCATCTTCTTCATGGCCTAACAAAACCTTATTGACGACGCAATCTTGGCTGAGGGCTTGGAGTTCTTTTAAGACAGATTGTTGTCTGAGCCTGGCCTTGCTGAAATCCATACGAAGTTTGGAGTCCCTGAGGACCCGCCGTTGTATGTCCTGACGGGTGACCAAACGCCAATGTCGCCTCCGCCGGTTTCATCTGCTTGCATCGTGGGATGTTTAAAACCGGAGTGCGTTTTTCAAGTCTGGACGTGATTTGGGAGCTCCTGGATCTTTTAGGGATTCCTCTGGCCCAGCGGGGCTTAATGGATATAGGATCATCCTCATGATTATGCTTAGTGCTAAGGAGGTCGGTGTCAACGTGACTCCGCGGGTGATTCAGTTGTTGACTTCTCCTCGGCTGAAGAGTCACTACAAGAAAACAGATGTTTAGCGACGGTTTCCAAAAGTGTGTAGCGACGGTTGGCCAACCGCCGCTAATAAAGGCGTCACAAGAGCATTCGACGGCAGTTTTTTGCAACCGCTGGCATAACCGTCGCTGTATGTTATTTAGTGACGGTTAGTAGTAACCGTTGGTAAACTCGTCGCTAAATACCATATTGCGACGAGTGCTAACCGTCGCTAAATATGGGGCAAGAATTGACGTTTTATAATATGTTGCGACGGTTCTTAACCGCCGCTATAGTCCGTGGCGCCTACAACGGTTTATACCTACCGCCAAATTCCAATTGGTAATTCTTTTAGTAACGGTTAAAACCGCCGCTAATGTCTGTCATTATTATCACGATAATTCTATTATGCACTCTAGAAATATGTAAGCAATTTGTAGACACATTTTAACCTGTAATCACATTTTTCAACCTGTAAACAATCTGTAAACAACCCACAATTTTGCACAACTATTTTATATCGAAATCATTAAAGAAAACTTGACTTCAACTATATTGTCATCAACTTTAACAACAAAAAAACCTATATTATCATCAAAGTTAATAATATATGAAAGCTAGTACATGTAGAATTTCTTGAAGTTGGATAGTTAAAATCAAATTTACTACAGCTGAAATTGTACCACGTTCTTGAAAGAAATTAGACAATGCTATGGAGAGTGGAGCCGATGAAGATCTTCATTATTATTTTGACTAGGTAATGACGACCCTGCAGTTGCTGGTGAAGCTTGCCCATTTTTTTCGTCTTGTGCCTGAAAATGATGATTCAACAATATTACTCTAAACTTGAACCAAATTACAATAATTAATTGATTTATATTTAGTAAGTAACCAATATCGTTGTTAACTAATATATATTAAAATAATGTATAGGCAAAGAAACGTACGGGTGTAGTGAATAATCTTGCAAACTCAGCAGGCACATTTCCATCCAACTTCTGAAAAATGTATGTAAATGCTCCCTCATATCCCTTCCTCTTTAATTTCTCTGTCTCTAACTGTGACTCCAGCTGGTGAATTCTCTGTTGCACTTGAAGATCAGTGTTTTGCGTTGGTTGTGAGGACATCATCCCACTAAACCTACTATTGGTGCTGCCAATTACTTGAGATGGACATGGCCTGAATCCCAAAGCTCGAACTCGGCCTGAATGTTCTTTTCCTAACACCTTAGCAAGTGAATCTTGTTGTGATATGGATCGTGATGTGGAATCTTCTTTCTCA
Organism: Berberis thunbergii; assembly: GCA_003290165.1. Classification (NCBI taxonomy): domain Eukaryota; kingdom Viridiplantae; phylum Streptophyta; class Magnoliopsida; order Ranunculales; family Berberidaceae; genus Berberis; species Berberis thunbergii. The sequence goes on along the minus strand of QNQO01009326.1, from coordinate 104,017 downwards.
ATCTCTAAAATTTTCTCCTACATTAATGAGGCAAGCCATCAAACTTTGAATTCAAAATTTATCTAAACATTAATTAATATAGTTCGATAAAAAAAATAGTTAAATTACTTCCACTTATCTGTCTCGCTTCGTCAGTTACATAAGACCTGTCCTTTTTGTGTGTGTTGCAATATACACATCTCCCCTACTCACAGGTCTCCCAATTTCATATTCCTACACCGATATTATGATGCATATAAGTTTAAATAATATTGTTGAGAATGATAACTTAAAGTGTGGTAGGATGTAAAATATTAATTACCATCTCAGCATTTAACCCTGGAATTGCTTTTTGATCCTCCTGTGTGTTGATCGGTGAGTTTCTTCCGAATTTCAATGTTTTTTTTGCATTTTTCTTATCAATGTATAGATAAAACATATTGTTAGCATATTCTTAGTTATCTAAATGAATAATGTAAATATTTTGTGTTACCTTTGTCCTTTCATCCAAGCGGTAGTCAATAAAATGTGCCCAATCATTATGATCAATGCCTTTGGGATGTTTTGCAATATTAGCATCTCTGGACAGTGTAGGATCATAAAATTCATGGAACAATTTATGCCTATTGTCCTTCCATTTCTTCCCAATGTTTTGCAAGATATAATGGTTTGCCATTGGATCTTCCACATGTAGTTTATTCTTCAAAATTAATAGTCATTAGTATTCAAATCGTTATCAATAATCTTACAAACAAGGTAAGTGACAAGCATAAATTAAGTCATACATGTATAATAGTAGTATACACACCATCCTTGTAACTTTTTGGCACATCCTTCCAAGAGTTGTATCCAACTGGAAAAGCCTTAAAATCGGATCCCAATTCTCCTAAAAAACTTTCTAAGAGACCTGCTGCATCTCCAATAGGTTGATGCTCAGTGTTAAATGGAATCATCACTTTTGTGCCTCTAGGAAGTGACCAAACATCATGTGCCCTCATATGAGATTCTTTTATTAGCCCTTGCTCATCTAGGACAAGTTGATATTCGTTATACTTCAGTCAAAATTAGCGACTAACATATTATTTTCTTGAATAAGTTTAAATAACATACCAATTGTATTCACTGTCCAATACTTTATGGATTTGCGTTCATGAACACTTGACCGTGACTTGGGTGTAGCAACTGGATGAGACTCAATATCATCAGGTGGATGAGAGACAGATGTAGCAGGTGGCTGAGAGATCCATGTAGCAGTTGGATGAGATTCAGAGGTAGCAGTTGGATGAGAGACAGATGTAGTAGCTGGATGAGAAACAGATGTAGCAACTGGATGAAACTCAGATGTAGCAGTTGGATGAGACCAAGCACTAGATTCAAAGGATCGAGATTTTGTCGGATGCTCTATAGGATCCGATTCAACTTGGAAACGTTTAGGCCTAGGCATCACTGAAACTTCAAACAAAAGTCAAATTGTGAAATAATAAAGTATATAATGAATAGGAGAAGACAACATGTTTGAAACCAATAAGCAAAATTGTCATAGTAATGTATTATAACAAACATAATTTTTCATACAAAATCTCCATCTTCTATAATATTGTCATTATTAGCATTGATTGCAGGTTCATCATCTATATCATCCCTTACCAGTGGCAAATCAACATTATCATCTTGAAACCACTCATCTAAGTCTTGTTGTTGATAAGGCGTATTCTCATAGAATGAGTCTTCAGTTTCATTCTCGCCCATGTCATACAAGTCTCTTGGCTTTAAATGAACAACAACACTCCATTCTTTATCCACCTCATCCTCCACATAATACACAAGTTGTGTCTCTGAAGCTTGAATATATGGCTCATGATCTTCATGATCAGCAATATGTATCAACCGAGAAAAATTTATGGAAGTGAAGCCCAATTCATCTATTCTAATCCCTATCAGTAGTGGTATTTGCCCACTGACATTTGAACATGGTAACAATGAAACGACCATCATAGTTTTACTCAATGATATCTATCAATTTTCCATAATAAGGAACACTTCCTTCCCTGACATTATTATCACGACTGCTTGCATAGCTTCTAGTTCCAAATGAACCAAATACTCAACTATTCTGAGTTTTTAAGCCATCTTCTCGTGCTAATGTTCGGAATTTGAAGCCACTAACATTATATGCAGTAAACCTTCTTACTTGAATAAGTGGTCCTCGTGCAAGAAATATAATGTCATTTAAATGTGATCCGTTTACATCATTCACAACCTAACATCAAAATGATACCATATTAGTCATATGCATGATTATATTACTTAAATAAATAATAGATATAATATATACTTACGCGACTCCTAAACCAATCTACGAATCCTTTATGAACCACCTTATCTATCTCAACTTGTGATTGTGTACGACTCCTTAGCCTACTCTTAGTTTCTGTCCTATATTCCACTACACCAAAAACCCCCATTAGCAACGGTTCTATACCGTGGGCGTAACCCATTGCCACGGCTAAGAGCCGTGGGCTACAGGGGCGTCGCGAAATTCCTTGTAACGGCTATAAACCGTTGCTAAACATTTTAGCAACGGTTTTATGCTTGAGGAGGTGTGGTGATATTAAGCATTTAGCCACGGTTTTAAACCGTTGCAAGAACAATAGCAACGGTTTTTAGCCGTGTCAAGATTAGACACGGTTTGAAGCCGTGATAAGGTGTGGACAATAGCAACGGTTCTAAACCGTGCCTAATTAAGTAGCAACGGTTTTAAACCGTGGTTAACTTTAGCCACGGTTTTAAGCCGTGGCAAGGTAGCCACGGTTTTGAGCCGTTGTAATAGTTAGCCACGGTTTAAAACCGAGGCAAATTTTTTTTTTTTTTTTTAATAATTAATTTTTTTTATTTTTTTATTTTTTTATTTTTTTTTTCCTATCAAATGACTTTGAGTCATTGAGTCAAAATTGTTTTAGAAGTATTTTTGAAGTTAAACAACATATAATAAAGAGAAGATTTTGTTTTTAATGTGTTAATTTTACTTTGAGAATAAATGCACATTTGAGAATAATCAATAAGTGGAATTAATACGACCAGAATTACTAAAGAAGAAGACCAACAAATTGAGATGATCATCCAAATAGGCAATTAGGTTTCACTTAAGTAAACAACAATTGGAAAGATAATACAATCTGAGATAGACTAATAATTAGAAAGCAAACAATTGGAGCTGTAAATCTGTGATTGGTAACTGTCAAATTCCCAAAGAGAACTCAAATTGAAGATGTGGAATTCAGATCCATTTCCAGCTAACAGCTAAACCAATTAACCATGTTACAACAACAACAAAAAAAAAAAAAACTCACGCCATGGAGGTGGACTGGTGATGCAATAAACAATGTTAGGCAGCTGATCCTTGGCTGGATGCGGCTGCAACTCATCCTGCTTGGGTGCTGGAGCTGCTCCTCCTGCCATGATTTTTCCTCTTCTACAAAGATTCATATGTACAACTCTGTCTCCTTCATCAGAGACGGCTTCAGTATATTCAGCAGCTCAGATTACGCAGCATTCTAGATGCAAGAGAATTCCTTTAAGCTCAAAACATCATCGTTGCTGATGAGGTATAATTCCTATTGTTTAAGACAGTGAAACTTGTACATTTTGAGTTTTATCAGGTTGGTTCACAAGGACGAGCAGACCAGATTGAACTTAGGGTCCGAAGGCGCTGGAAGTAGTCCCCCAAGGCAAGCAAGCCTCTGGCTGCCTGCCGGGTAGTAAGGATTTTAGCCATCTGCTGCAAGGTCATATGGCGAAGGCTGTCTGCCTGTTCAGCATCAATAACCAATAAGAATCAGCCAAATTACAACCAAAGGGGGTTTAAGAAGATAATGGCTGAAAGAAGGGAGTTGCTAGTTCAAAGGGAAATTTCTATATGCAAAAACCTGACTATTTGATCCTCTTATTACTGCTTGAATATGATGAGCCACCAATCAGTATTTTCAATAGTTAATCAGACAATCTGACATAACACAACAACATTTCACCAACAGATTTACAAAAGAGTTCCTAAATAGTTTTCAACAACCAAAGATGGCCTAGTTCATTAGAAAGTACCCTTTCGGAGTTCAACAGTAAAAATATTACTCATGCTTGTACCAAAACTGTCCCCCACCCTTGTCATATTATTTAGCCATACCTCTTGTGAATTGAACTACAGACCAAGTACAAGTTCAATAAAATGACAGTTTGAATGCTTTACATTCAAGTGTTAACATTTTTGAAGTCTTGAGAAAAAGCGAATTGATCACGAAGCCGTAAGTTAAGTAAATCTAAGTCAATTATTCTGTTAAATTGGGCTTTGTCTGCAAGTATTGAGCTAAATTTTTCTTTTGTAAATAGCATAACATTCTTAGTATCTTGCATTTTCTCAGATGATTATGGTCCATGAAGAAAAACTAAACAGAGAATAAATAAATAATCAGGTGTTAGGAAGTACTATTTCTAGCTCATACTACTCTAAAACCTTCAAGTTGAAAGTCTTGCAAGGTCCTGACATTTTTTCAATTCAACATTATCTTTCTGCAATATTAATAGATAAACTTATCATGAGATTGCAGAATTCGTATGCCTAATCATAACAACTGTTCCCTATTATTGAGAATATCAGATTAATTTGTTAGCAAGTACTTCTTTAAAAGATTTAAGAAAATGCTCCAGAATATATTTTATGGTGCTATATCAATTAGTTGTTATCACAATAAGCAACGTGCCCTTATAATATGTACATACCTGGTTCACAAATCTTAAAAGATCATTCAACTTCTCCATTGCAGTCCCCATCTGCAACATGTAGAGTCACATTCCAACCAGCTGCCAATGCAACAACTCTGAACTTATCAGGTTTTCTGCAACTATGTACGAGTCAGCAAATACCATATTGTGTGAGACATTTTAAACAACTAAAAAAGGATTAACTGGGGCAACAAATACAAAGACCCCATTTAAGAAAATATACTGAAAATGATTTTATCTGAAACAAGAAATAGTTCATCTCTTACAAATGCTCTCCCATTCTCCTTCCTCTTCAGAGCAAATGCCCCTAAAATTCAAAAAAAATATGAAAAACGTAAGTCTCAACACCTTCTCCAATAATAGATACCACAAAACCAATGTCATTGCAGACTACAAACCACTTAGTGGGAATATAACAATTGAAGAAAAAAATGCAATATTTCTGTTTCATTAGTCTATTGGCAATTATTTTTCTATTCTTACACCTCTAACATACCTAACAGATGCATCGGCTATAGTGCGTTCATCCAACCATTGTATGCTTGCGACCCCTCTGCCTCACTGCCAAAACAAAATTATCGAAATAGCAAAACAAATGTTAGATTATTTTAACAAGGAACCTATGTAACAACACAGTGAGGTGTGCATGGTCCGACAACGAGTAGTTCTCAGGCCATATCCCTTGTTCAACCTCTCGAGGGAAGAGAACTGCATTCTTAACATCAAAACCAATGACAGTTGAAACATGGAACTCGTCTACCCAAGCCTCTGCCTCTTTGATTTTTCTTTGCTGGAATAAAAGAGAATTCAGTGCTCTATCTGGGGTACCCTGATATGAAATCGAAACAACAAATCCAAGTACAGAAAGAAACCAAACAAGGAAAAACATTGAAACTTACATCAAATTGTGAAAAAGTGACCACTCCATCTTTGTCAGTGTCCATATAGTCCCACAAATCCTTTATTTCATCAATACTCAGTCCATTGGAAGGATGATTAATAAAGCCCAACTAATCAAAGGAAAAAGGCATAACAAAATTAGCAACTAGACCACAATTCATGTTTTGCAAGATCATCCCCATTAAAATGTTTTGGTACACTGGAAATGATCATCCTTATGCAAGAAAATAAAATGATTTGTCTATTATCCCAATGTTCAACAAGAATAGAAGGATTCACACTCACCTAGTAAGATCGCGAGGGCATGCAAATTTTATAACAGTTTGAACACCAATGATGTCAAGACCCTAGAAAAAAAACACCAAAAAGCTTAATGGATTGCTAGTTTCAACTTTAAACTTTAATCAGAGGGGACATCAATCTAAAGCACCTGAACTCTATGAACTCCACTTTCAAATTTAAGCTTCCCAAACACATCAGATCCAGAAATTGCATCACTAGCTTCCTGAAATAGAGATATCAGATCAGTATTTATGCAGAAGATGGACATAGACCTTGAATACTTTAAGATCAGACTCCATTATATCTACAACTTCAAACTTCCAACCCTATTTTTGTGCGTATCTCTAATGAAGCATCAAAATCAAGTGCTAAACATGAGTTATATGTGTACACAATCAGTACCCCCACTATAAAAAGAAAACCATTATCCCTGTGAGTTTATATTTGTATCATATGAAACAAGGATATATATTTGTGGTCTTTCCAAAAAGAGCCCACTATCCCTCTGTGGGTCGCATCTAACCATGGATGCTTTCCAAGAGGGAGACGAGGAGGTAACCACAGTCAAGACTCTGACTCGTAAGGAAAGTACCAGGTTATTGAGATTACTTTTTGTGTCTATGGATATAAATTATTGCTGAGAAAAACTATTGACAGAATCTGATCCTCGAGGAAATACTAGAAAGTGCAGGGAGGAAAATATGAGCTACAAAGTTAGAAGACCCGACATCAAAAGATGGAAAAGAAGAAAAAGTCGAGATGGCAGGCAAACCTTTACAAGTGATCCATGAACTTCCTTCACAGTTTGTTCTTTTTTACACAAGTCTGCAAAATCATCGTAAGTGATTCCACTCTTTGCAGCCCACTCTTCCAACGCATGTTGTGAGGCCACCACAAGAGCCACACAGTAACTATGGAATGGATCGGCATGCAACATGATATTGTCCACGTATGGGTTCACACTGAGAGCAGCCTCCACCTACAGGGAAAATAAAAACAGTTTTCAAAGGAGGCATTATAATCATTACTAATTACAGATGAAATTCACCATTTTTTACCTTTCCAAGAGAGACATATTCTCCGTGCTGAAGGTTAAACTTATATTGATGTAAACTTATAAGGTTCACTAAATATAAACTTATTTGACAATAAGTTACATATGGTTTGATTGAAAAGAAACGAGTAGGTCAGGTTCAAATGTACAAGCAACAAAACAACAAATGAGCAGTCTACAATAATTGGATGATCACCTTGTGGTCTAGCATTTACCGCATCCAGATCATGTAGTGTTACATCCTGAAAGGGATAAAACAGGGTATAGAAGAATTGATAAGGAATACCTCTTTGAAGGTAACAATGGACTTCTTATATACAGCCATGCTTTAACTAAGAGCAGCAGGTCTACCACAAGCCAGAAAAGAAAGGTTGGAACAAATGTGTTACCAACAGTTCTGCTGTTGACATATTACACAAACAACGTTTGGAACTTAAAAATATTCTTCCTTTTTTATTGGTAGTGCAAGATTTAATATCAATTAAAGCTCTGACTTGGGAGTGAAAATATGCCAGCTGCAAACAGGCTTCTAGGAGTTAGCAATCACTAAATATGCTGAGCAGATTAGACCAATAGAAACATGTGAAAGATTGAAAATCATTAAAAAATCAGTGACAACAAAGAAGACGCATGAGAGGAGTAACAGATGCATAAATATCTACATTGGAAACGGATATAAAAGATCACTTCTAAGCAGACCCATGTCCAGGAACCAACTTCAGGTACAAGTGTGAGGACATTTTACTTCTGTCTGTAGATCACTAGTACTAAATCAAAAGATCATAAAGGACTCACATGTGGAATTATGAGATCTTCTTTGACATAAAGAAGGTTCTCAACTGATCAGCTTGTTTGTTTAGTTTGGTCACTCATTTCAGGCACCACCAAATCAAGTGAAAGAGAAAAGCTTTACTACTACTGCATTGAACTGTATTAAGTGACAGAAAGGTTTACTATGACGAGGATCATCCGACTTGCATGTAATGTTAAAAAATACGAAGGAAAATGACAGCTTTCTTAGAAACTGCGTTGAAATAAGCATGCAAGTTGCTGAGACATCTCAGGTACCTTCAATATAGATAATAGATACTCCTTGCTTATATACGAACGGTGATAAGGACCAACCTGAACATCAGAATATTACATGAGCAACAAACATACATTGGTTATATTTGAACAAGTTGATAGATGTTGAACAATTGTTGTCATTGAGAGAGCGTGTACATTTTCCTTGGAAATGACTGCAAGTTCACCGGGCTTAATACCCTGTTCAACAAACTCTTTAGTTGCCTCCTCTCAAGCCTTCCATGTACCATGGTTCCCAAGAAATCAAAATAGACTATTACTCCTTATGCAGATTTTATAAGACCTCAGAAACGTTAAAATATCAAAGAATTTTTTCTACTGTAAACTGAACTGAACTTTATAACAAAAAAAAAAAAAAAGTAATTCACAGTCACTGAATTTTCCCAATTTTATAGCTGATTTGATTGTGTTTGGGTTTACCTTGAACACCAACTGCGACAGACAGCAAGCGTCCCAGCAGCAGCAAAACCAGCATCAGCAGCAACTCAGCGTAGCAGCAGCAGCATCAACTCTCAACAGCATCAGCAACGCAGCGCAGCAGCAACTCGCAACAGCAACAGCAACAGCAACGCAGCAGCAACATCAGCAACATCAGCAACGCAGCAGCCTCTGCGCCTGCGCCTTGCACCTTCCAGCCATCGCTGCCCTGTTTCTGAACAGAAACAGAGCAAAACAACTCTGTCCCAAGCCAAGACAGCACCTTGCCAGGACTCTTTACCATTATGCTCCACTTGCAAAACACAATTCGACCTGCAGAATTCAATATTTTCTCAAATTATAAAAAATATACAACATTTTTCTAATAATTGTATTAATATAAGCAACTCAGAATTGCTTTTTTCTTGGGTTTTGACAATCTTAAATTGGAGAGGAAGGGTTGGAACTGCAACAATTGTGAGAGGTCAGGTAAGAATACCTCTATTCAATCCAGCTGTTAAAAAGATTATCACTGCCTTGGAATCTCAATATATTTTAAATCTGTAGGATCACAGATTCACAGTTAAACTACAACTTGTCAAGCTTGGAATATCAATATATTTTCAATCTATAGGATCACAGTTAAACTACAATTTGTCAAGCTTACCATGTACCAACTTTCAAACAATTATAAATAAAATATGCATAGAAAATGCATTCGTATGCAAAATGGATTAGTTTATGATGCACCCAACAGATATAAGGTGCATAAGAATATCATACCAAATTGTCACTAGAGCAAAATGGCCTTCCCTTATCATAAATTCAGAAAACTTTAAAAAATAAACTGTAAAGGAACCTGAAACTAAATTTTACAAGCTTAAAGTCTAGGCTTCTTCCCTTCAAGTTTGGTTTCTGACTTGGTTAGAACAATATATAGAACTTGGCAAAAAAAATATCAGATTAGCCAAGACTAACATCAAGTTGCATATAGCAACTCATTTAGTACTTTTAATATGAGAAACAAAGTGACTGTGTTTTACATTTTTTTTATATATTGATACTTACTATATTTGTCTCTACAGAATCTGTATCTACTTTTAGCCCTTTGATTTTGTTCACTCCATCTGTAAAAGAAAAGGAAAAAAACACATTTTTCAGTTGCAAAACATAAGTGATGCTGAAATTGGAGGATATGTAAAGGAAATTTACATTCCATAGCAAAAGCGATACCTGAAAATGGAACTTATGATAAGAACTGGCACTATGTAACTGATGAAACAGAAAATACCTGCTCCCACACCAAGCCCTTTAGAAGACAAAACCTATTACTCCACTTTAGCCAATGATGGAAAGCAATCGAGCAAAGGGATACCAAACCCACTAACCAGCTTCGACCAAACCTTAGTAACAACACAACATTCAAAGGATAGATGTCAAATTGATTACACATGGGAAAAGCGCAAAACACAGCGACTGGGGATCAAAAACCCTCTCTTGGAAAGGTTGTCAATTGTACGAATTTTACCATGTGTAATACACCAAAGCAAGAAATAGACTTTTTTTTTTTCAAAATATGGAACCTGTGAATATGATTCTGGAGCCCCTATAGAGAAATCCTAATTCTCAAGACAATAATTCTCCCTAGCCAAAAATTTAACAACCAAAAAAAAAATCTCAAAGTTATGGCCCTTACTTGTAATAACTAATAAAAGAGAGGAGGTACGCTCTTTTTAGACATAGATTTCAGTACACTTCATTGAAGAATCAACTAAGAAATTAAAAAAGCTACTTACAGGAAGCATCGCATAGACAGGAAGATAAGGGGTCTTAGTGAAATCATTTGCATTTTCCCTAGGCCGGATATCCTGCATGAGTTGTACCGATATACATTGGAAAATCAAATACCATAAAGGACCTTAGTTTATAAAGCAACAGTTAACCAAATAAACACTCTGTAATCAGGATGGGTATACCTCATTCTTATCGGAAAATCAAAGTTTGAATCTTGCACACTTGAGCTATTTGAATATGAAATAGTCCGAGTTTCAATGGAAATTGATCTATTTGAATGAAAATTATTCTACATTTGAATCCAAAGAGATAAACTAATACTATTAGATCGAAGTCGCCATAGCAAAGAAAAAGAAATAGTATAAGATGGAAGGAATACCTGGCGAGAAGAGAGAAACTCAATTTTAACAAACAAATGGTGAGCGAAACATCAAAACAACAACTGGATTTGTTATGAACACGAACAAATCCACACCTTCTTCTACTAGATTTGCAATAATCAAGTTCAAATCAGTGAAAATTACTGAAAAAATGATAAATCAGAACAGAAACAGAACCAAAAAATGATGAATCAATTAGAACCAATCAAAGTAAACTCACCAATCCATCTTCGATAGCAAACCAATTCAATCAATCAATCAAACAGTAGCTTCCACGCCCAAAAGCCCCACGATCTGCTTCAAATGAACACATAATCAGTTTCAACAAACATCAAATATTACAAAACAACTTAATTCCGCGACAAAAAACCTAATAACTCATGAAGAACATTGATACAAACCCTAAAACCACCAAAAACAAAATCATCTGGAGACAGAAGACTCAAGTTCACATGAAGAAGAGAGAAATCGAACCGAATCAGAAGAGATTAGGAATTTCCCTCTCTCTTTCCTTCTCCTTCTCTTTCTCCTTCTCTCTTTCCCTCTCCTTGAAATTTTAGGGTTAGACAAAGGGTTGAAAAGGGGGAGATGCAGCGGGAACGCGCGGGAAGAAAAAAAATTTCGCAAAATTTCACCCGCCTGAATTTTAGGGTTTGATTTTCTAATTCTCCACACCTTCACGTGCAACGCACGTGCACGTTTGCAACGATTTTAAGCCGTGGGTCACTATAGCCACGGTTTTTAGCCGTGGCAAACACACCAACGGTTTAGAACCGTGGCCAAGCCTTTTTTTAGCCACGGTTTTAAGCCGTTGGGCACTATAGCCACGGTTTTAGCCGTGGAAAACACCAACGGCTTAGAGCCGTGGCCACCCCTGTGTAGCTAATCAGGTCTTTTGGTGTAGTGTTCCCTAAATGTTACATCATAAAAAATAAGTATGAGCCATTACAAAGTTTTTTGAAGAATCATATTAAGTGTTAGAATTTACTCACTAAAGAAACGAGTTGACTTTTGTGCAGTTGATCAACACGTGACGATGTGTTTGCATATATTCTAAAGGTGTTAAATTGAAATATGAAGAACCCCCCACTGGTATGCCTATCAATGGAAACAAAGTAGCCACTTCAGAAGATCCAACACCAATTACCCCATCATCAACACGGGGTGTTCGATTGAATCTTGTTTCCACATCATCTAAATATCTTGAACAAAAGAAAAAAAGTTCATCGGCTAGGTATCCTTCAGCTATACAACCTTCCGGTTGTGCCCTATTACGTACATAGGACTTTAAACGTCCTAAGTACCTTCAGGATTATAAAATTAAATGTATTAGAATAAGAAAACCAAGTGATAATTCATAAGGTTTAATTTATGATATTTACCTCTCTATAGGATACATCCATCGATAATGTATCGGGCTTCCACGTTTGACTTCATCAACCAAATGAATTACTAAATGAACCATGGCCGTAAAAAATGGAGGGAATAAGATTTCCATGTGGCAAAGTGTGAGCACAATTCGATGTTGTAGATTTTCCAAGTCTTGAGGATTCAACACTTTACCACATATGTGTCGAAAAAATGAGCACATATCAACCAAAATTGCGGACACTGGAGTAGGCAATGCATTTCTTATTGCAATTGGCAGCAGTTGTTCCATAAGAATATGACAATGATGGCTTTTCAACCCAAACAACTTACGTTGTTTCAAATCAACACATCTGGATATGTTATTTGAGTAACCATCTGGCACAATGAGATGTTTCAAAGTTCTAAGAAATATGTCTTTCTTTGCATTAGTCGTTGTAAAAAGATTAGGAAGGTTTTTTCCATTCTCATTTGGCCAAAGATCTTCTCTTATACCCATTGATTGAAGATCTTTTTGGGCATTAATATGATCTTTAGTCTTCCCACTTTCATTAAGCAATGTGTATATCACATTGTCACACATTTTTCTCAATATGCATCACATCAAGATTGTGACGGATCAAGTTATGCTCCCAATATGAAAGATCAAAAATATGTTTTTCTTCTTCCATTGTTGCGCCTCACCAACTCTAGTATTTTGCCCACGAGCTCTTTTACCTATAACTTCAACCTCGGGTGTCTTTCCAAATGTAATGTTAATATTCTCTACTTGTTTCAATATATCTGTTCCTGATAGTTGTATTGGTGGATTCCTTTTTTCTTGCTTGCCATTAAAGCGAACTCGGTTCAGTCTAAACTTGTGACCAGCATTTAGAAAATGTCGATGACCCATGAAACACCATTTTTTACTATGTGGAAGGCGACAAGACTCCGCATCAAAGTTACATGAAGGACAAGCTAGTTTAGCATGTGTATTCCACTCTGATAGGGTCCCTAACCCTGGAAAATCACTTATTGTCCATATTAAAGCTGCTCGCATTGTGAAACTTTCATTCAACGAAGCATCGTATGCTTCTACACCAACCCACAACTCCTTCAATTCATCAATAAGAGGTTGTAAGTAAATGTCTATATCATTGCCTGACATCCGCTTACCAGGAATGATCATTGAAAGAATGAAGAAAGTTTGTTTCACACATTTCCAAGGAGGAGTGTTGTATGGAACTAGAACCACTGGCCAAATGCTATAACTAGTACTCATATTCCCGAAAGGATTAAACCCATCGCTAGCCAAGCCGAGGCGTACATTACATGCATCCAAAGCAAATTCTGGAAATGTTAAACTAAATTTTTTCCATGCCTCAGAATCTCTCAGATGTCGCATCAGACCATCTTTGCTATCCTTACTAGCATGCCATCTCATATCAACAGCAGTCTTAGAAGACATAAACAAGCGTTGCAACCGCGGTATCAATGGAAAATAACGAAGAACCTTTGCAAGTTGCCTTTTTCTTTTCTTACCATTTATAGGCACATTATTTGCATTTTCTTTGGTATTTGGCTTCCATCTAGATGTGTCACATTGCTTGCATGTTTGTCTATCTTTATCCAATTCTTGGTACAACATGCAATCATTCAGACATGCATGTATCTTAGTATAATTAAGACCAAGTTTATTAATGGTTTTCTTGGTCTCATAGAAAGTTTCGGGGATCCTTGCATGTTGGAATGCATCATGCATCAACTCTACTATCATCGACATTGCTTTGTCACTCATCCCACAAATACACTTAATGTGATACGGTTTAACAAAAAATATAATTTTGAGTATTTTGAACACCCTTCATATAGCTCTTTCCCTCCATCCTCTAGCAACTCAAAAAAAACTATTTAACTTCATCATTCAACCCATTGCTTATACCCCCCATCCTTCCATCCCTTTCATGTGGTCCATGTGATGTGGAAGATTCTTCATGGGCATAGTGCCTAGAAAATGCAAAAGCATCATGGATCATGTCTTGCATTGGATCTTGAATAGGCTGACTATCTTGCACTACATGCATGACAGTAGAACTTTGACTTGTACCCAACTCCCCATGTTGTAACCAAACAGTGTACCCTTTTGGAAATGGTCTACAAATCAAGTGATCATACACCACTTCTCCAGTCTCCCATTTTCTAAAAGCACAACGAGGACAATGACACTTTATTCTATTATCAGATGACTTGTTTGCAAAAGCAAAATCCATAAACTGATTCAATCCTTCCGCATATTCAAGTGTATTCCTTGGCATAGAAATCTAAGTTTTGTCCATTTCAAAATATCTGAATTCAATCAAAACAAAACAACTAATAAATTCAATCATACTAATCAAACAATAATAATTTGAGAATGGCTATGTTCATATTGCAAACATTTCCTGCTGCCAGCAGAAAATCTATTACATGTTGTTTTGTTTATTGTTAGATACATAATAACATGCTTATGTTGTTTTGTTTATTGTTAAATACATGGTATTTTGTTCATATTGCAAACATGTCCTGCTGCCAGCAGGAAATCTAGAATTGAGAACATGCAGTTTTGTTTATTGCTAAATACATGATAACATGCTGCTAGTAAGAAATCTAAAAATGTTGTTTTGTTTATTGCAAACATGTTGTTCTGTTTATTGCCAATAAGAAATCTATGATAATATGCTGCCAGTAAGAATCCAAAACATGTTGTTTTGTTTATTGCTAAAACATGTTGTTTTGTTTATTGCAAACATGTTGTTTGTAAACATGCTATTTGCAAACATGTTGTTTTGTTTATTGCCAGTAAGAAATCTAAAACATGCCAATAAGAAATCTAAAACATGTTGTTTTGTTTATTGCTAAATACATGATAACATGCTTATGAGAAAGATACAAAAGTTAGACATACCGTGAGGGATATGGAAGAACTAAGATGATGGACAAATCGAACGAGCGCGAGAGACCACCAACAATCACTTCTTCTTCCTCCTTCAAATGTTCCTCCTTCTTCTTCCTCCTTCGTTTCTTCCTCGAAATACTAGTCTAAGTTAAATAATCAAGTTAACTGAATATTACGTGAAAAACAAAAGAATAGGAAGTGAAAATAAATTAGTTAGGTTTGGGGTTGCTCTTTGTGAAATCAATACCTGCTATGAGATTTGAAGATTCTAAACCAGCTAGATAAATAGCCTCTTTCACCTAAGATGCAAATAAGAGGAACATGTCTGAGTCCCTTGTCTATAAATTTAGATTCCAAATGCAGATTATTATGTGGAAGAAACAGACAACTTCATTTAAATAACAGAGAAATTTTCCAACTACATGAAAGTTAATTAATTGGATGATATATAAATATCATTTCTTGGCAACTTGATAGAGGTCTCGAAAGAGGTCTTGTTAGTTTTAGAAATAAAAGGGAGCTTTGAGTGCAAATATCGACTCGAGCAACCATCCAAAAAGCAACACCTTCTGCATATATATACACGGCCAAATCAGCAGCAAAACCATTACTCTGTCCAGCGATATAGGGTATTATGTCCTGCATCTCGCCACAAACTGTGACAACAGCGTGTCCAACCAGGCAGAACACTCTGTCCCTAACCATTCGACCGCAACACCTTGCAAAACCACCTGCGATCACAAATCTGCACTACGCACGCTGCCAACTATAACAGGCAGCAATAAAGCAGAGTACTTTGTAAAAATAGAATACTCTGTCCAGTTCATTGCTTGGACAGGTCTGGCAAGCCTGCAAGCAGCCATGCTGCACCTCCGTAATGTTGGCTCAACCAAGTGCGACCAACCCCAAATGCTTGCAACCTGATCAACATAATCCCTTGTAATGTTGCGCCTCCGTAATGTGGTCAACGAGTCCCAAGAATAATCCTTTGTCATTTGTCAGTTTCAAAACTAACTAATGAGTATCCTTGTTTATGCTAGTGTCCTTAATACAACCTAGTTGACCGTAGCATTCAAGGGTATTGTTGACAATAACCTCTGAACTCAGATCCAGAAAACGTGGCTAGGTCATTTTCTTCTGAAAATGATGACTGGACTAGTATAACACATTCAAAGATTTCAGTATACAATAATTTCCACATCATGAAAATAAAAGATAATGCATATGCTTTGCCATGACATGTGAAATCAGATTGCATACTATTCCATACACTGAACAATTGTATAAGGTATCTTTTCATTATTGTATCAAGTATCCTAAGTTACAATATCTTTATGGTGCATTGATCATCTCATCTGGAAACAACTGTTAATACTATTACATATTCGGTAAAAAAAAACTGAGCAACAACCAATATGAACTATGCAATGCGTTAGCAAGGAGCCAGAAAAAGAACAATCAACATAGAAAGTAGCAACAGTGGTTTCAGCATACTCAAATCGATTTACCTGTTGATGATTTTAGCATACAGTGGTTTCTGAATGACAATGTTGTTTAGTTCACCAATAATCACTTCTTCTTCCTCCTTATTCCTCCGTCGTTTCTTCTTCCAAACACTATTCTAGCTAGGTTAAATAAAAGAAAAAAAAAAGAAAGAATAGAAAGTTAAAATAAATTAATTAGATTTGGGGTTGAAACCTCATCCATTAGATGGTATTGAGATCTAAAACACAATCAAGATTTGTTAATTGCACCCCATTTGCACGTTTTTCCCCCACGCCGAATTTGGACCAAGCATATGACGACGATCAGCACAGCCGCAATTAACCACAACCATCGTTAACCAATATTATTTGGCGACGGTTAACGAAACGTCGTTAAATAAAGCATTTAACGACGATTTTTGCGAACCGTCGCTAAATACCCATCGCTAAATTCCTAGTTTCTTGTAGTGAGTAGCGTTGTCTATAAGATGATGTCGCCGACTTTCTTCGTTAATCTTCCTGATAACTTCAAGTTTTGTAAAAAATATTCCTTCGTGGATCCTGCGGATTCAAAGTATTTTCGATACAAGGGTCTCCCGCTCGAGCAACAGTTCATGCCACTTCGTAAGTTCAACCCTCTTATTGTGACTTTGATATGCTTGGTAGTGGGCTAACTGGTCATTGCTTGTGTTTTTTCGCAAGAAGGTTTCCTACTACTCCTCTTACCTTAGCAGAACAAAACACCATAGAGATGTTTCGTGGCTTGCCAAATAGGAACGCGGTCGATGTCATAAGAGTTTCCAACTGCATCTATATTAGGCTGTGGGACAACTGGCACGTTGCCCTCATTCTGTACTGAATATCGCGGATTAATTTGGAAGATGGGCCCCTTTATAGAAGAAGAAGGTTGTTGGGGCTAGAGCTCCCGTTTTGTCTAATTCTGATGAGCCGTCTGAAACGTTTGCCTCTTTTGAGAGGAAGAAGTATTGTGTGAGGAATGGGTAGTCTTTGGCATGAACCGCTCCAATGGGAGAAGAACGCGAGTCTGCTAGACCTGTTGGGGCGGAGACTGATGTTTCCGACTTGGAGAAAGAGTACCTGCAGTTTGCAGAAGTTGTAGACGGGTCGAACCTTAGTGACGTGCAGATCGAAGCTCTGAATGACCGTCTGGTGCGGGCTGCAATGGCAGCTTTCCCTGGTGCTGATTCGCGTGGGATCGTTCCACTAGAAGGATCCCGTGAATATTCACCTGAGGCTATGGAATATGATTGCCCCATTGTTGATTAGCTTGAGAGTGGTCGCGACACTGGCCATGTCTCCTATAGTCCGAGTTACTCACCGTCTCACTCTAGGGCACAGTTAGAAGTGTTGGAGGGTCCTTTGGATAATTCACTTCCTCCTCTACCTCTGGACCCTGTCAAGTCGTCTCGCAATAAAAGGGTCGACTATTAGTGACAAGGGGAACGCTACGAGGAGAGCCTGAGGACGGTGGCTACCGTGAAGGGTGGTGCTGGCGTGATTCCTGATCCGATGAAGCTTCATCCGGGTGCATGGATAATCATGTTTGCACCGGACTTGGTGACGATGAGTTCAAAGGTCTGGCACCAAGAGGTTGACGTGGAGTATGCGCTTTGAGGAAGCATATAAACATGCGTCATAACTGGCTGATGGATTGTGCTCCGAAGCCCAAAAATGATACGTTGGAAGGGTGTATGAACAAGGGTTTAAAGTACCTTATGCTGGGTATGTCTCATTTGAGCCACGTGTCCGTTACTGGGATGAAAGTTGAGGCAGCTCCTGAGAGGGTATACATTTTGGAGCTTGTCTTCTCGCACGTGCAAGCGTTGTATTCTAACGCTCTATGAAATTGAACAGCTTAAAAAGCAGGCCCAGGAGAAGATACTGGATCAGTCAACTATTGTCGCTGAGACTCAAGGGGCTTGTCTGAAGGTCTTTGAGTGTGATCTGTCTAAGGCGGTGTTTGAGAGAAATAGACTCACACATGAGTTGGACTGGACCCGCCGAGATGTGGAGGTTGCGCGGAAAGCTACAGCTAATGCACGTTCTAAACTGTGGTGTCTTGTTGAAGATAGTGCTTCGAAGGAGACTGACTGGGCTACTCAGAAGCAACATAGTGTTGTGAATAGCAGTTTGACCACATAGTTGTCTCAGGTCGACGCGCTGCCGGGCAAGTTGGAGCTATTGGAGTGTGAACTTGTTGACGCGAGAAGGAGCTTCTTCAAGAACAAGGCAAATGCGAGTTTTGTTGGGTCGTACATGGCTAGCTATAGCTGCTGGCGCTGATAAAGGAGGAGCATCCGGAATGGGATCTTAGCTGTTATAAGAAGATGTCGTATGTAGACTTGTCTGTTACCTCTACGTCATCGGGCGAGGAAGACAGTTTAGGCCCTGACGTTCAGGCTGTGGCGTGCATGGGCGCAACTCCTGCTCCATTTTCACTAAGCTTAGCTCTTCCATTTCTGTACCTTCTCCTGATAAGGAGTAAACTTGGTGTGCTTGTACCTTTTCGTTTTGATCATTAATGAAAACAGTTTTATCCGTTTCACACTTGTCGTCTCTATTGCATGTTTTTCATTTCGCCTTGTCGTTTTGCTTTGGCATGAATTGGTTGAATAAATAGGATGTTGGCCGGTCTGTCTAGTGTAGTCATGTTCGACGGTGGTCATGTTGTGGACAGTTTAGTTGGGGGTTGAGTCGCCTGAGTTGTGTCTTGTTTCCAAGGTAAGCTGCTTGAGGCTTACCCTGTTTGTCTGCCCGGTCAGCTACACTTGCTACTATGGGTGAGTTGCGACGGCCTAGTGTATGTGTCAGAGCGTTCGTGCCGAGTCAGGTGCCATAAGCTCGGACTGGCATCCTAAGTAGCTTTTATCTTGGCACTAGTCGTACGATCTTGACTGTGAAAACGCTGGCTTAGCTGGATTCATGTTTGCGACCGTTGTTTCGAAGGAAAGCGGAGGTCGCGTGGCGAGCCGCTTGAGAATCCCACCTTCTGAATCATCTATGACCGAGCGAAGTGGACTACAGGTTCGAGGAGTAACAATTTGGCGACCAGGCTGAAAAGCAATGGTCCTGTGGCAAGTCGTCGGAATCAATTCTAGACTAACTAGGCTCCCACCTCCGAATCATTTATGACCGAGCAAAGCGAACTACAGATTCTGGGAGAAAAAGTTTGGCGACCAGACTGAAAAGCAGTGGCTCCGTGGCAAACCGTCGAAATCAGTTTAGGGCTGACTACACTCCCACCTTTCGAACCATCTACACCCTCCCCGCACGGTAGAGGGTATGAATTCGATAGAGGAGTTTGGTGACCAGGCTGAAAAATAGTGGTCTCGTGGCAAACCATCGAAATAAGTTCAGGACTGACTAGGCTTCCACCTTCCAAATTATCTACACCTGTGCGCATCAAGTTACAAATTTGAGAGTTTTTGGCGGCCACGTTGAAAAGCAATGGTCTGGCAAGCCGTCAAAATCTGGTCGTGGCTGACTAGGCTCTCACCTTCTAGACTATCTACATTCGCGCAGTGGGGGCTACCACGTTGAAAAACGGTGGTCTCGTGGCGAGCCGTCGGAATTAGTTCGGGATTGACTAGGCTCCCACATTCCAAACCATCTACACCAGCACAATGGGGGCTACAGGTTTGGGGTTGGTGATTTGGCGGCCATGCTGAAAAGTGGTGGTCCCGTGGTGAGCCATCGAAATCAGTTCAGGACTGACTAGTCTCCCACCTTCCAAACCATCTACACCAGCACAATGGGGCTACAGGTTTGGGGTTGGTGATTCGACGGCCATGGTCAAAAGTGGTGGTCCCCTGGTGAGCCATCGGAATCAGTTCGGGACTGACCAGTCTCCCACTTTTCAAACCATCTACACCCGCGCAATAGGGGCTACAGGTCTGGGGTTGGTGATTCGGCGACCACACTAAAAAGCAATGGTCACGTGGCGAGCCGTCGGAATCAGTTTGGTACTGACTAGGCTCTCACCTTCCAAACCATCTACACCTGCGTAGTAGGGGCTATAGGTCTAGGGTTGGTGATTCGACGGCCACGTTGAAAAACGTGGTCTCGTGGCGAGTCGTAAGAATAAGTTCGAGACAGACTAGGCTCCCACCTTCCAAACCATCTACACCCGCACAATGGAGGTTACAGGTCTGGGGTTTGATCAGAAGCTTTCGTTGCTAATCGTCACCAGATAGGTTTATCTGATTAGGTTCGGCGATCATAGACTGCGAATGGGGCAATGATCCCTGGCAAGTCATCGTCACCAGGATAGTGCTGATTAGACTCCTACTTCCTAAACCATCGAGATCTGCGCTGAGCGAACTAGGTGTCGAGTGATACCATAAGTCGTCGTCATCAGCTTAGGCTGACTAAGCTTGCCCGATTGAAGAGGGCTTCTGCCTGCTGGGGGCGTGCAGACCTAGTCCATCAGGATGGTGCATGGGGTGGATGAAATGACCTCAAGTCAGCTAGTGATCTGTAGGTACGATCCGTATATCAGAGTTGACTAGGATTTCATGTGCGCGTGCCAAGCATGTGGCGAAATATTGTTTGAATAATAGGCTGAGTACATGGGCCCACAAAAAAGGGGCTAGGGTTTCTTGCACGGTGCGCTGCGTGTACGGCGTATGCTGAGTGACGGTTGAGTATTGGTTACACCCCTTCAATTGATGGGGTTGCGTGCAGGGCCATTAATTTGATTGACGTGGTCTGCGCAGTTTCCTTGGGAACCGCCGCCTCCTCGTTTCCCATACGATATTTAATGTTTGGCAATTAATGCTGGAGTGCCTGCTTGGTGAACCATCATGTCTATATAATGGTGTTTTCAAATTGTTGTAGGCATTATCTTTCACAGAGCTTATCTCTTGTAATGTTCTTGCTTGAAAAGAACGTTTTGAATTTTCCAAAGGCTGAAGGTGGATATCCATTTATGGATGTCGCCGAATGTTCTGACATTTGCATTGATCAGGCATAGGGATAGTTGATGTTATGTGTGGCCACTTGTTATGGGTAGGCGCGTAGTTGACCTGCTGAGGTCTCGTTATTTATTTTCACATCCTGGAGAAGTAGTACAGATTCTCTCCCAAGGGAAGAGTACTTGTTCATGTGTCGGTGCCTTATCGTTGTTCTTAAATGTTTAATTTCTGAGATAGCACCAGCGTCCAACTCTGTGGTGGCTGCCTCCGCCACTTCTCGATTAACCTCGTTGCCTCGCATTGCGTGGAATTCAGGATCTCGAGACGAATAGGAGTTGGACATGGTCCATGGATTGGGCCATTGACTCCTGGACACCCCTCGCATCCTCGCAGCCGGAAGGTGCGCTCTATCTATGTCAACCTGATACTTGTCCCAGATTCATCCGCTTCGCCGGATCGAGCGTGTGAGTCGATCGTATCTGGATGTGGCTTGTTGTGGGACTCCTTATTGTCGATTTTTTACCCCCACATACTATATTTGAGGGTTGTGTTCGCTGGAGCGTGGTCTGAACATGATGCTTGCTCAGCTCAGACTTTGCAGAGAAGTTAAGGATTGAAGTCTTTTTCAGATGCTTCTCGTAGTAAAATTGTCTTCATGTCGCACTGTATTCAAATGCTTGTAGTATGTAGTCTTTTGTATCTATCTCAGAACATTCGAAATATGTAGCCTTTTGTATCTGCCTCAAGGTGCTTGTTGTTATATCTCTCCAATAATCAATAGTGTTTGTTTCTGTAATTCTTCCTTTATTTATTAAATGATTGTAAATCACATAAACCTTTTAAGAACTAAAACTATACGTTGATTATGAAAAGGGAAATAAACAACTGAAAGCAGACTAATTGTTGACGGAGAAAAGTTGACCCTAGCCTTGAAGTGAATTCGAATTGCCCTTGTGGATCATTCAAAGGTTACTGAAGAGTAAACCTTGTAAAGAGGCCAATTCTTGTATTGACGAAACGTCGGGGGGGATGTGTTCCCGCTTGCCATGGCCTTTTCGTTTGGCTGGGCGAAAGTGCAGACAGCTCCCGTGTTGTTTGAATGTGATGCCTCTGTTGTTGCTTGCCCTGGTACTGGCTCAGGCTGCCCCGCAGTATGAAGCTGAATCTGAGAGTATTCTATCTGTTTCAGTGCGGTGTAGTGGCAGCCTCGTGCCTTAGGTTGGTCTCGACGTATTGTTTCTTCAAAGTGGTTAGCAGTATACTTAACACACTGGTGAAGGGTGGAGACCAATGCTTCCATCTGGTGGAACCATCGTCTTGCCAGGATGAGATTATAGAATGATGGTGCATCTACCACCATGAATTCTAGAAATAGGACCTTCGTAAGCTGCAGTTTTCCTGCTACCGTAGCAACCTTATCTTTCCGATAGGGAAACATTTCTCCCCGCTAAATTCGATCAGCGGGTGTTCTTAAGTCGTCAGGTTTTTTTCCTTGAGGTCCATGCTGCTAAACGCATTGTACAACAGAACGTTGAGCGAGCTTCCTGTGTCCACTAGAGCTCTCTTTACCTCTCACCTTGTTATGGAGACTGAGACGACTAGGGTGTCGTTATGTGGCGCTTGGACTCCTTCGAGGTCTTTATTCGTAAAGGATAAGGTAAGAATGGGACTCTGAATCCTTGAGTGGCAGATGTGTGTGTCTTCATATGCTGGTTGTGTCCGCATTTCCAGAAGGTCTGCTTGCGAGACCTGTATGACTTGTCTTCATTATGTCTGACTCCATGAAGGACTGTATTGTCCCTGAAGTCTCATTCTCTACTTTTTTAACCGACTCCCCCTTATCCCTTGTTTGTTCTGTTCGCTTCTCAGACTTCAGGAACTCTTTCAATTTGCCTCTGCGAATCCAGTATTCGACCTCATGCCTCAGACTCTTGCAGTCATTGGTGTCGTGGTCGCCCTTTTTGTGGTCCGCGCAATACTTGCCGTTGTCTGCGTGTCTTCGAGGGCCACTTCAGTTCCTCCCAGTTCTTTATTGATTTAAGTACGTCTGACAAGCTAGCATTTAGAGGTTTCACAGCTCTGGATCCAACGTAGTTGGATGATTTTTTCAGTCTGAACTGACCAGGGTCCGGCCTGTTGTCACTGCGCTTCCTTTTGCTCCGCTTTTCATCCTCGCGTCTTTTGCCTTCCTTCTTGTCCCTAGGAGCAGAGGACTTCTTCTCGCCTTCGACTTCCCTTTTAACAGTCCTACACTCCTCTAGGGTGATGTGTCTCTAGAAGCTCTTGAGAAGCTTCGTCATGTCCAGAGGGGGCTCCAGGGTGAGGTCCTCATAGAGCTTTCATTCTTTGAGGCCCGCGTTGAAGGTCGTCATGGCTGTATCTTCACTACACCAATCGCTGAAGGTCAGCTCGTTGTTGAAACGCGTGACATATTCTCGGAGTGTCTCACCAGACCTCTGTTTTAGAGAGAGTATGCAGTACAGACCTTTCAGAAACGTTGGCTCCCAACGAAACGTGTCAGGAATTCTTTTGCCAGCATTTTAAAGGAGTCGATCAACTTTAGCGGAAAGTTGTGGAATCACGTTAATGATGAGCTTTTTCAGACTGGTGGGAAATGTTCTGCACATGACGGATTCAGATCCTTATTTAAGAGCCATTACGTGCTGGTAATGTCGTAGGTGGTTGAAAGGATTGGTGGTTTCGTCGTAGGAGTTGAGCTTCGGGGGAGTGAACTTCCTCGGAAGGGCCTCATTCATGATCTGGTCCACAAATGGCGGGAAAGAAAGGTTATATAGTATGTTCGGATCGTGTGCCCATCTATAGAGGGGATTCCCAAGGCCGAGCCTCTCTGTCCTGGCGGCGAGCTCAGCGTTAGCCGCGCACAGCCTCCCTTAGTCCATTGAGAAATAACAGGGTTTGGCTCTCCTGCGTTTGCTCCCTGTCATATTCTGGAGGTGGGGGTCTGTGCTGCTTCTGGTCTCCATTGGCAGGTGGTGGATTTGGTCACGTGAGAGCCTCCACCGCCTTGGCTATTTGCTATATTTGAAATGTCAACCCATCGATTCGGAGGTTCGATATTGCTGTTGTCGGTGTGGGGGCTTGAGTTTGTAGCCCGTGTATGACCAAAGTCGCTGAAAGCAGTGGTACTGCGCCAACCAGAGCATTTGATGTGTCCCTCTGTTATCGGTTGTTGCTAGACCTAGGAGTCACCATCTCTCTGGGTTTTTAAAATGAAATGACGCTAATGAAAAGTTAAGAACTATGTCGTCCCACGGACGACGTCAAACTGATTCAGTCATTTTCCGCTCCCTGCTTTGATCCAGTTCCTGCTGACTGACACAAGTAACGCACGTGAGCCACAAACCACCATTGTGGTGGTCGATGGCACTCCGATGATAAAGTCAGACAGAGATCTGAGGAAGGTGTAATGTTGTAACAGAGAATTTGTAAGGTACCTTAGCTTTCCAACCTCATATCTTATTTATAGTGCAATGAGTTCTGATTCTATCAGGCCATCGTAGGTATAGTTTAGGAAGCAGATCTTAGTGAAAATTCATCTCTAATTAGGAGTTGTGTTGTAGAATGGAAGTTCCATGTTAGTTTCATGCTCCTAGATACGCGGAAGATAGTTCCAATGCGAGTGTAATCCGTAGAAGGGAGTTTCTCTGTATGAAGTGTACTATGATATTTGCTTTCTGGTTGGAGGCAGAGAGCAGTTGTAGTTGCCCGTCCGAAGCAAACCCTCGATATACTTGTCTTAGTAGGACTTATGGGTATTGAGGATGGTTGTGAGACGTGTGGGCCTAGCATGCTATGAGAATTCGGGTCCACCTGTCGAACTGAACTGAGTGGGCTTAGAACCACTTGGACTGGATCAGGGTTGAGTTGTTGTTAGGGCCCGTATTTCCTCAAGATCGTCATGACACATGCGTGACTTAGAAGTGTGTGTGTATATATATATATATCATGAAATTGTTGTATGGCAGATATTAAAAATGTATCACAAGAAAATGTTGCAGTTGAATCTCCAAAGAAAAAAGCTCACAAAGCTTGCATGGAAGGGAAAAATGAAGGCGAAAAAGAGTAAATTTTAATTTTAAACTAATGGAAAACACCAATTTACGAATTGAGCTATGTAGTTGGTAGTTGTTTTTCATGCTTTTGTTTTGCAATATTTGGGAAACACTAGTTTACAATTGTTTTTGATTTTCCATTTGAAGTTTACAATTGATATTTTGGCTATTTATTAAAACATTTGGTATGCTTAGAGCATCTATAAGGGTAAATGTTAAAAAGGGGGATCAACCATCCCCTATTTTAATTAAAAACTAAATTTAGTGATCACTTATTTTGTTATCGTTCCAACCACATACTCTATTTTAATTTTTTCATCATTATTTAAATATATCTTCCACTTTTCTATATCAATTTAATTTAAATTGTATTATTATACTCTTATTAATTTCAACTTAATATAATTATATTATTATTAATTTAAATTATACTATTATTAGATACTTTTTTGTTATACTATTATTAATTTCAACTTAATTTTAATTTGAAAAATTAAAAGAGTTTGGTGTTTTTAAATATTTTTAGTATTAATAATTAGTTTTTAAATAATATTACTAATTTGTTTTGGTTTTTGTTTTTAATTTTGGAAAATTAAAAAAAATTGAAATATTTTAATATTCTTTAGGATTTTAGGAATGGTATGGATGCCCCCAAAAGAGTTCATCCCCCTAAATTGTATTATTATACTCTATTTTAACTTCATTTCCAACTTCCTCATAAATTGCACAACGAGGATGATATGACATGATCAAAGGAGGTTGATTCAAACATCGAGATACGCATAATCATATCAAGGATCTATCAACCTTTCTAGATCACGCCTCATCATCTTGGTCGCAGAACCTGATTACAAAAACTCGATTTTCCGTATGTTTGATATATTTAGGAATTTGGACCTAAAGATATCTCAAAACAACTTTTAGTACCAAATTGGGTGTGGGTCTAATCGAGTGTATTGCGGGTCTGGAACACCGTTATCTTCAACTAGTATTATATATGAAGTAATGTCTACGCAGTTGGACTCTTTGTCAAGTACAACGAACCACATGCTAAACATCAATCTTCATTTAGTCCCAAGGATGTTTTGTGGTTCCGGTGTTACTTACCTTATAAAATGGTAGTTGTTCGCTCAATCTAAAGCTATTTTCTATTGTTTGGCATGTCTGAACAAGGGTTGACTTTCTTTCAACATTGGTATAATTATCTCCTTTTTTTTTTTGTCAATATTGTGAGGCACTAGTTTTACATGTATTTGGAGATGCCAAATGCACATTGGATATTGGATTTTGTTAATCAAATATTTACTTTGTTGTTGGACATAATAGACAAATGTCTAAATTGCAAACAAAAAAAATCTTGAGGGTTTGTACAACTTTCGATTCCGACACTTATTATACCTTGTGGTGGAACAACCGAAATGTCTACAAACAACATGTCTGTGTCATCTTGTTCTTGTGTTGGCATAATGTGGAAACAATAGATGTACACAGTCCCTCCTAAAACTTATACCTTTCTTCATCCACTGTAAGCTCCTATTCGTTCTCGCTTAACTCCATCGCACCACCTATTTTGTCTCACCCAAACAACACTTTTTTTGGTTTTTGTTTAATTTTCTTGCTAATTTTTTTTAATCTTATTTTTTCTTATTATATTGAATGGGATTTGGTCCCCTTCCTCCCTGACTCGCCCTGTTCAATGACATCACAAATTTTTTTTGGAGTTACCCATCATATTATGGATCCAACACGAGTGAGAATAGATATAACAAAAAAAATATAAATTTCTTTGTTTAACTTGTTATCTATACTAGAATATTATTCGTGTCGTTGGCATTTCATATAAAAAAAATTACTGCTAATTATCCTGCATGGACACTCTCGCTACCATCCCCACCATTGTCCTCAATCAGTTCAATAAAAAATCATATTTTAGAATGTAAATTAATATTTTAAAATCAAACTCAGTTAAAATTAAAATCGATTGAATGTTCAATGTCTTTGTTTGAATGTTCATTAAAATGTATGTCCGTTTCTTTTAAAAATATAAAAAAATACATAAGGAATGAAAATATAAAAATACTTACATCTTTTAATAAAATAATAAATATTTTGAAATTTTGAGTGTTTGAATTAGGGCTGGGCAGGTTCGGTTAACCGACCTGATTTGTCAAAATCGAGGATCAGACCGAAATTTTAAAAAATGGATTTCTATGAACCGAGCCCGGTTAATCAAGGTTCCAGGTAACCGAGAATTCGGGTTGGTCCGAGGGCCGATTCTCGAATTTGTGCAGTGGCGAGGAAGTGGGGATAAAGATGAGGAGGGAGGACAGGTTCAACCGCTGAAAAACAACCCCCCCCCCCACACACACACACACATCATAGCAGATCTCGCCCTCTCAGACGAAGACGGACAGAGCAGATCTCGCCCTCTCCCCCAACCCCCAACACTCCTCTGTTGAATGTGTAACCCTTGAAGCTGAGGAAGATCTCAGTCTCTCACTCTTCTGCTGCTGTGTGTGGTGTGAGTTGTTTGAAAAAATGTTGATTTTTTTATTTATGAAAATGGTGGTGAGAAAGGTGGGGTTTGTGATTGATTGCAATTGGTGGGTTGTTTTCCATGTAGTGGTGGCATAGCTTTTGATATGTTTTGATAACTTATAGGTTTTGATAGTTTTGATAGATTTTTATTCAAAATTAAATATTGATAGCTTTTGAAAGGTTTTGATGTTGGAGGGGAATAGGCTTTTGATGTTAGAAGGGTATAGTTTAGGTTGGGTTCTGATGTTGGAGGGTAAAGTTTGGGTTGGGCATTGGGAATTGGATATTTAGTTTTTTCTTTAAATTTTCGGGTTGAGTCGGGTAACCGACGGTCTTGGAAAGCTAGAACCGAGGACCGAACCGCAATTTTCGGGCCGGAACTAAAAATCGGATATTTAAATTTTTAAGCGTTTGTATTGATGATTGATTTAATTGAAAAAAATTTGTCCAAAAATGCATTTCAATTATACCAAGTTTACTAAAATAAATAACTAAATAGATAGTTATGACGATTTTCATTTAAAAAAACTCAAATTTTCTTTCTCTGCCATATATGAAGTCCACAAACTTTTTCACATTTTTGTTAATTCTCTGTGTCATTCTACTTGCAACTTATTTACAAACATGTCATTGATGATAATGAATCTCCACCATCAACATTTTTCACAACTTTCAATTCTAACCATTTTTTTTATCTCCAACCCCAAACACCATTATGAATTGTAATATAGACTAGTTTGTTTTTATTTTTTTTGCTAAATATCATATCCTGAGCACCCCTTCCACCATTTCCATTTTTTCTAAGGTAATAATATATACAATAAACTTTAGGGTTTGACTTACTCAAAATTTGAATCAGTTGAGGAAAAACATCAAACATTGAGAGTGAACTTTGTATGATTGAAATGAAATTTGGAAGATCTTTCCAATGAAACCAATCATTAATACAAATGCTTAAAGTTTTAAAATGCATTTTTCAAAAAAAAAATAAAAATCTAGTGAACTTCACATCGTAATTGATGCATCAAAAAATCGTCCTTCTTGTGAGTTTGACCCGCAAAACCACTGTTAGACTGCCAAGGACCACCTTTTTGGTGGACGAAGGCACTCCGATGCTTAAGTCAGTAACTTTGTTGGAAGAATGAAGTAAATCTGAACAAAACTCAATTAAAGTTGCATACCTTTTTTGAAAGTAACATCGACCTTTTATAATGGTCGTAGTTAACTCTTTGAGTGACTTAAGCATGTGAGGCACAACGGAAGAAGATGTTTCTGTAATAGTCTCATCCTTAATGGAGATGCGTTCGTAAAGGAATATATCTCTCCACGGCTCTTTCTTGGTGCAACGTTCTTCCTCTTGATGAGAGAATATGCGACGAGCTTGGATTTGGGTTTTGATTCGTCTGGGCTTGGACTCGGGTCTCGCCTATGCTTCCTTAGAGGTGGGCCTATCTTGAGCCTCTATAATTGTCCTAAATCCTTTTGGGCTTTATGAATTGACCCAATGGATCAGACGTTGTATTCTCGTGATAAGGCTTTATGCCACGTGTACTATCATGATAATCGGTCCATTTTGTGTATCATAAGCTACTCCCCCCTCAGTTAGTGGGTATGTTCAAGTATCCACTGATCGTGCGGTTTCACTTTTTATCACAGCATTACGGCCTTGTTAGTGCCATTGCTATCTTTCACTGTTGTTTCTCTCCGCTATTCCATCCGCTTGTTCGTTTTGGCATGATTTTTGGGATTTCATGCGGTTGTCACACTCTGCACGTTCTCCAAGAGCGGTCCCTTCGTTGCCCATTCTTATAAAAAGGAGGGGCTTGGCGTATTATATTATTCCTTCTCCATCTTCTCGTTTTTTGGTTAACCTTTTTATTTTTCGAATATGTCCCTTCGTTATGTCTAACTCGAAAGTTTTGGGTGGTGACGCTCTTTCCATTTGAGAAGCTTTTTTTACGCCCAAGAGGGCGACACGCATGACTCTGGACAACATCAGTCACGACTACTCGTTGCCTAATGATTTGGAGATTGTTCTCCCTGAGGATGATGACAGTCCTTGTCGTCCTCGGTCTGGATTCATTGCTCATGCTGGTTTCAGGCTTTTGACTCCTTCTATCATCTGAGAATATTTGGATTTGGTTGGAATCGCTTCAGCCCAACTTGTTCGTAATGGTTGGAAGGTATTGATTTTGATCTTGGCAAGGCTGATGCTACTCCATCCCTATGAATGTTAGGGTTTTACATTCCCTGATAGGGTTTAGTGTGGACCCTAGTTACACTTGTCGCTTGCATTCTCCTCCCTGTTTCGAGGATTTGCGAGAAGAGTATGTGGGTTGGTCGAGGTCTTAGTTTTACGCCTTTATTTCTTTTGGCCATTTTAGGTTCCGCGGGGATAAGATTTTGAGATCATTCCGGGAGCCTAAGAAGGTTGAATTGCCACCATCTTTAGAAGAGCAAGACTTCTGTCATCGGTTTTGTGATATTTCCCGAATAACTAGAATATTTCCTTTCTTCGGACACCGTCGTCTATGGTGGTCTGCTTTCTCTGGGTAGGGCAGGCATTACTTCTGAGGTTACCATTGCCTGTGTTGCCGACATAGGAGTCCCTGCTTGTGCTTTTGCTCAAGATCCTAGGAACGTTGTTCCTATTGTTAAGAAAAGAAAAGTTTCTAGGCCTCCTAGCCCCTCCAAGATATTTGTCGTTAGTTTTGGCTGTGTCTCAAAGAGGAAAAAGCTTGCTTCTGCTGTTCTTGACTCCTTTAGGGCCCCTTCTCATCTTGCCTCTCTTCAGAAGGGGGTCGTAGTTCTGGTGATTATTCTTCTACTCGTGAGGACGAAGAGGTAAGCCGAATCCTCGAGGTGAGTAAGAAATAGGTTTCCCACCCTCTGGATGATCATGAGAAAAGTTTGTTGCTTCCTATGGCTTGTTGGATTCTGGTGGCCTATCGATTGATGATTTGCGCTTCATCGAGAATAAAATGCTTCAGATGGGCGTTTGGTTGTTGACTAATCCGAAGGGTAAAAAGACTTTGGATGATTTTGATTATGATCCGTTAGTAAATGATCAAGTTGTTGCTCATTCTCGAGATCACATGTTTGTCATTTCTTCTATTGTTGCTGGTGCTTCGGGAGCTCATGTTGTTCCTTCTGCTTCTCGCCCTTATTCTTTCGGTTCTCGCCATGCTCCTTCCGGTTCTCACCCTGCTCCTCTTGTTCTTGGCGAGACCTTCTGGCATTCTAAGGCTGATATTCAGGATACTGCTCGCAACCTTATTGGCGGCTGTCATGGGCAGTTGGCTAACAGAGCTTGATGCTCGTGCATCAACCACGTTGTCACATTGACGATGGCCTCCAACATCTTATGGACGAGATAACACATCTTACTTACGCGTCTGTTATAGGGTCAAACAGTAAGGTGTATTATGATTAGGTTGCTCATGTCGAGCAAAAGCTTTCGGGAAATATTTTTGTTCTCTCATGTTCTTCATCGAATGGATTTGTTGAAGGCGCAGTGTGCGGAACATGCGAGGGCTGCGAATTCTGCATAGGAGCTGCTGAGGGAACTCGAGGCTACGCGTGATGCATTCTCTTCCGACCTCGAGAAATCCGAGGTGGAATTAGGCCAGTTGCGTTCCCGTTTGGTTGTTGCTGAGAAATAGTTGTTTGACCGAAAGGTCGAACATGACGAGGTTGTTCACTTTGCCAATGAGTGTTTTGACAAGCTGAAGGCTGCTACCTCCTGTATTATTGAGTTGAATTCCGAGTATGCTGAGACTAAGTCGGCGATCGCTACCAAACTTGCCGATGTCGACAAGGAGTTAGCGTTTACTCAAGCCGAGCTGTCGGTTGTTTGGGATAAGTTGAAGGCGACGGAGGCCGCAAATTTTGAAGATAGTGGTTGAGGGTCGCCATGGTTTTCTAGATTTTCTAAAAACACAGGGTTTGAACACGTCTCCCTACTGCAGCCTTGCTGAGCAGGAGTTTGATGATGTCGAGGAGGTTGTTCTGGATTCGATGGGTGATCCAGATGTCAAGGAGCATGTTGACCCTATGCTTCCTGAAGATGTTGTTCATGATAGTGATTCCTCTTAGTTGTCATTTTTTTGTAATCTTCTTTTTTAGAAGATAAATGGAAATTTGTTATTTCGCATTTTTCTGTCTCATATGTCTATCTTGTTTAGCCTTTATTTGTGATATTTATGGGAGATCTCCGACTTATGTTGTCCGAATTTCGGTGGCTTCGATACTTGACTTTCTAGTCGTACGGAAGCTTTAGTTTACGAAATCTTGTTTCTCATTCGAATTACAATGTCATACATTACAGTCGACGTAAAAGATGTAAAAGTACGGCTCTTATGTCCTGGTACTTTATTATTTCGTGGTTGATCAGGCCAGAGGTTTTTATGTGTGACTCGTTCGTCCAACGTATTGTTTGTTCGATACTTTAGCCATGCTGAGTGTTTTCTCGAGTTTTTTTTATCTGACTTTTTGTCCTGATCGTATTTGTTTGTTTCGAAATTGAAAATGGAAGACTTTATTGATAATATCTTTTCAAGTGCTCTACATTCCTGGTCAGGGTATTGTTTCACCCTTGTTGTCATCCAGTATGTTTCTAATCTGTTGATTTTTATCACTCAATAGGGTCCTTCCTAGTTTGGGTTCAGCTTGCCAGCGTTGAGCTCTTTTGTGTTTATTTGAAACTTTTGTAGTACCCAATCCCTGACGTTGAAGTTTCAGATTTGTACCTTCTTGTTTTAGTACCCTACCATGTGATGTTGGTATGCTATTGTTTTAATTGAGGCTAGTTCTCATTTTTCTTCGAGGAGATCTAGCCAGACTCTTAATGCTTCGACATTATCCTCGGCGTGAAATTATTCGGTTCAGAATGTTGGCATCCCAACCTCCACGGGTATCATCACTTCCAACCCATAAGCAAGTGTGAAAGGTGTTTCTCCTGTCAAAGTTCGTTTTGTTGTCATGTATGCTCAAAGGACACCAGGTAACTCGGACGTCCATAGTCTTTTCGCTGCCTCGAGTCTTCTTTTGATTGCCTCCAAATTTGTTTTGTTAGTGACTTCGGCTTGCCCGTTTGCTTGCGGGTATGATGGGGTGCAGAAAGTGCTAATGGATATTCATGCTCTTGCATAACTCCTTGACCCTTTTACCTTCGATTTTCTTCTCGTTGTCCGTAACGATTACTCTTGGGATTCCGAATCTGCAAATGATGTCTCTCAAGATAAATTTCTCAACTTGCACTTCCCCTATTTGTAAAAGGTTCTACTTCAACCCATTTGGTGAAGTAATCTATTGCCATGAGAAGAAATTTCTTTTTGTCGGACGCTGGGAGTGGTCCTGAAATGTCCATTCCCCATTGTGCAAACAGCCATGGGCTACTCAGATTTTGTCCCGGCATGTGAGTGTACGGGGTGAATCTTTGGCCCTTGTCGCATCTACGAACTAGCTTCTTAGCGTCCGCTTGCATCGTTGGCCGGTAATATCCTAATGTTGGAGCTTTATGGGCAAATGTTTTTCCCCTCGTGTGATTCCCGCATATACCGTGGTATATTTCCTCCAAGACATATTTGGCATCTCCTGGTGTAAGGCATCTCAACAGCGGGTTTGTGACAGATCTCCTGTACGATTTGTCATTTATTATTGTATATCTGACTGCCCGATTTCGTAACTTCTTGGCTTCCATCTTGTCTACTGGGAGTTCCGTTTAAAATGTACGCCAGGATTGGAGTCATCCAATTAACACTTTGGTTTACGGCGCATGCTTATTATGGCTGATTTTCTAGTATTGAGCTACCTTGCATCATGACGAGTGGATTGTCATTATCCTTTGTCATTGAGGCCTCTTTAGCTAGCTCATCTACTATTTTGTTTTCTGCTCGTGCACATTGTCGGATGGTGGCATTTCGGAAGCTTTCTATTAGTTATGTGGTTTTCTGGTAGTAGGCTTTCATTCGAGCATCTTTCACTTGGAAATCACTGCTTAGTTGATTGACCACCAGCCTGAAATTTGTAAAGACATTAATGTCTCTTATTCCCAAGTGTTTTACTAACTGTAGCCCTGCTATCACAGCTTCGTACTCAGCTTCATTATTGAAGGCTTCAAAACTGAAGTTTATCGCCTTTTCCAATGCGATGCCTCCCGAGTTGTATAAAACTATTTCAGTTCCGCTTGTTGATTTGTTAGATGCCCCGACACAACGGAGGATCCATCCCTTAGGGATCGGTTCAAGATTTTCTATTTTGCTTTCCTTATCCTCAGGTTGGTTGTTGCTTCATGTGAACTCGGCGATGAAATCTGCTAATGTTTGAGCTTTGATAGCAGTTCTGGGGGCATTCGTAATGTCAAACTGTCTGAATTCTATTACCCATTTTACCATTCTTCCTGATAAGTCTGGTTTGTGTAATACTGATCGAAGCGGTTGTTCAATCATGACCGTGATTAGGTGTGCCTAGAAGTATGGTCACAATTTCTTTGATGACACGATCAGAGCGAGCGCAAGTTTCTCTAGGGCTGGATAGGTGATCTCTGCATCTGCAAGTGTTTTGTTGATATAGCACACTGGTTTCTATACCCTTTTTTTTCTCGTACTAGTGATGAACTCACTGCATGGTTAAACACATACATGTATAGATACAATGTTTCTCCTGTGTTTGGCTTTGTTAGCAACTTTATACTTCCCATGTATGTCTTGAGGTTTTGAAAGGCTCTATCGCCCTTGTTATTCCATTCGAATGTCTTGTTCCCCGTTAAGATCTTGAAGAAAGGCAGACACTTGTTTGATGACCTGAAAATAAATATGTTTAGAGCTACTATCCTCCCATTAAGACTTTGGACGCATTTGATGTTTGTCGGTAACTGCATGTAGATAAGCATTTGTATCTGATTTGGAATGGTTTCAATTCCTCGTTGGTTGACCATGTACCCGAGGAACTTCCCTGATTCCACTCCAAAGGTGCATTTATCTGGGTTTAGCTTCATCTTGTACTTCCAAAGCTGTGTGAAAGCCTGCTCAAGGTCCGCAACATGGTCTGTTCTTTGCAAGCTTTTGACAAACATATCGTCGATGTAAACCTCCATTGTTTTTCCGATCTGATATCTGAACATTTTGTTTACTAGCCGTTGATACGTTGATCCTGGGTTCTTCAACCCGGACGACATTACTCGATAACAGTATGTCCCTCTTTTTGTTATGAAATATGTTTTTTCTTGGTCAGGGGGTACATTTGTATTTGGTTATACCCCGAGTACACATCCATGAAGCTCAACATCTCATGCCCAACAATTGCATCCACTTTTTGATTTATTCGCTGGAGAGGGAATTTGTCCTTGGGACAGGCTTTATTCAAGTCGGTGTAGTCTACGCACACCCTTCATTTCACATTATTCTTCTTTACTAGCACCGTGATAGCCAGTCAATCCGGATAGTGAGCTTCCCTTATCATTCATGCGCTTAGCAGTCGGTGTACTTTTTCGTTTATAGCCTAATTGCGCTTTGAGACCACCGGTCTTCTTTTTTGTCTAACCGATTTCTTGTCTTAATTTACTTGTAATTTGTGGGAAATTATAGATGAAACTATTCCCACCTTATCCTTCATCATCCACACCAAAACATCTTGGTCATTTTTTAGCAGTTGGACCAGCTTCATAGCGAGTTTAGGTTGGATTTTTGTGTCGATCCAGACTGCCATTTTAGATTCACTGTCTAAATAAACCTTGACGGTTTTTCTTCCGGCTGTCTGGTGTTGTGTCGATTTAGCGGACTGGTTGGAGCCATGTTGTTGTTTGGAGAATCCGAATTTTTTTCATCGGATCGCTGCGATGACTCTTCCAGTCGTTGCGATAATTGCTATTTGTGAGGAGTCTTTATAGCAGCAAAATGACACTCCTGAGCTACTTGTTGGTCCGTTTTAATCTTCCAACGTCGTTATCGGTGTGGTACTTCACACATTGGTGCATTGTGGATGATATTGCACCCATTTCGTGTATCCATGGTCTCCCGAGTAGCATGTTGTATGCAGCGGGAGCGTCCACGACGAGAAAATATGTCATTAGCACTCGCTATTTCCCTGGTTCTCTCGTTTCGAATGGTAATTGGATCATTCCCAATGGGTTACATTGTTCTCCAATGAATCCTACCATAGACTGGTCGCTTGGTGAGAGCATTTCAGTGGTGAATTGCATCCTTCTGAAAGTTGTTAGGTATAATAGGTTTGTTGAGCTGCCGGTATCGATCACTACTATTTTGATTTCCCATTTTGCTATCATGACCGAAATTACTAAAACATCGTTGTGTGGGAAATTAACTCCATTAGCTTTGATATACACGTAATTATTACAAATTATGACCCTTAATTTATATATGTTAGTGCTTCAATTAATATATTTTATTCTAATTATTTCAACTTTTATGTTTTTGTAGGAATCTGCGCGCGTGAACGATAAAGTCGCATTAAAGCGACAAATTTGAGAAAATGATTAATTTGTCGATTCTAGCGGTGGTACAAAAGAGTGGTTCACACATCTAAGCCTAACCCAGCTTACTTTAACCAAGCTCAAGCTCAAGCTCAAGCCCAAGTCCAGAAAGCTAGAATCCTAAACCCAGCCTAACAAGGAAATAGGGAAACCCTATTTAGGTTTCTCTATTGCCTTCTCTTGGGACTCCTCCTCTCTTCCACGTTTTCTTCCTATCTTTTCCAGCCTCCATCTCCACCTCCACCAGGGCAGAGACAGAGCTCTCTCGCCACTAACCAACCACCACCTCGCCACTAACCGACCTCGCCACCGCCACTAACCAGCCACCTTCACCTCGCCACAGTTCTCTCTGTCCATAACACAGCCGCCACCACCATCTCCTTCCATCTCTCTCACCGCCACCATCACTCGAACACCATCGCCACCACCGCGCGCATACACCGCCGCGGAACAGGGCACCTCCCTGTTTCGCTTCCTGTTCCTC
Organism: Berberis thunbergii; assembly: GCA_003290165.1. Lineage (NCBI taxonomy): Eukaryota > Viridiplantae > Streptophyta > Magnoliopsida > Ranunculales > Berberidaceae > Berberis > Berberis thunbergii. The sequence continues at coordinate 67,063 of QNQO01009326.1, read as the reverse complement.
GCCATCTTTCCGCTTTCTCTCTTCTCCAAGGTTCTCCCTCCTTCACGCCTATCCCTGTTAGAGCACCACCACCACGAGAACCTCGCTACCACCGCGAAACAGGGAGAACACCACCCTGTTTCAGCTCCCTGTTTCTCGTCCTCTCTCTCGCGGTTTTGTTATTATCTCTGTTCCTTCACCCCCTCTATTTGTTCTTGCAGGTACAGGAAACGTTCGTGAGGAGAGGAAGCTCGCGAGGAGCGGAGAACGGAGGCGGGAAGGGCGCTGTCGCGCTGGAGAAGACGAAGTAGAACCAGAGCGTGAAATTCGGCGGGAAGAAACTGTTTTTTTGGTTTGAAAAACAGTTGGGGTATTTGCACCCCGAGAATCTGTAAGAGCCACCACATTGTAAATTTAGCTATTTTTCTCGGGATTCGTGCGTGGACAGGAAGTGATGGATTCCTCCAGTGATGCTGTGACCACCACCACCATGAGTCACTAAACCCCACGCAAGGTGAAGAGGTGAACTCCTAGATGTAACACACTAAACTAGTAATTGATTCGCTTTAAGTGTTCACGATGAATAATGATGTTTAATGATTATCACTTTTATTTAATATAGAAATTTATGTTATTTCAGTGAGAAGGATATCATAGATTTCTTCGTAGATTTTTATTACTCCGGTGATTATCTTTTCTTCTCCATATAAGCTTAGTCACGCTTTTCTTATGTGTGAAATGTTTAAGGATTAATTGATTCCGGTAGGTTAGTTATATGTGATCGTCATTTATTACGGTATTGTCTCCGGATATATCGTAAGTTTAGGATATCACATATGACAAACCTTTGTGTTTTCTTAGAAGAAGTGAAATCTAAAATTCATTTACATTAGGGTATATTAATGATTAAAATATTATTTTTCCGATTACGTCGTTTGGGATGTGAAACACGTAGTTGAGTCATCATAGCGAATCAATACTAGTTGGCGTGTGAAGTCTAGGAGGGATTCTTGGAACCTTGTGATTTTCTCAAACTTAGTTTTCATTAAATTAAATTCAATTCTGTATTTTAAATTTGTTAGAATTTATTTTAGTTTCGCATAGTTTGTCTTCCTTAACCTTGTTTTGTAGATCGTTTTTCCTCGTGGGATCGACACCCCATTCTATACTGCAATTGACCGCGTGTATTGTTTGGGCGTAATCAGCATCCTTGTTTGAAAAGGTAAAAATCCTTTGTACTGTCTTTGCGCGCTGTGCGGATGGTTCCTGGAATCTAACATTTGTGCGTAAATCCCTGACTATGCGCTTTCTGGATTGGTCGGATTTCTCTTTTTCTTCTCCTGTGTTATGCAAGACGTAGATTGTTTCATTCACTTACTCATTTGAAACGACCACTTCATTCTTGAGTTTGGCGAACTCCTTAAGTCGTCCCTGCAACAATTTTCAGTATCGTGGCCGTAGTCATTGTGGAAGAGACAGTGTCTGCCCTTGTTCCGTTTCTCCGATTTTCCTTTCATCTTTGGCGGCCATTTTACATATTCTCTTCTCGCCATCACCTCAAGGATCCCGCTTCTACTTGCTGTTAAAGCCGATAGTGTTCTTTTATATTTGGGCGTTCACTGCTTGCATTTGGAGTTGTTGTTAGCCCGATGTTTCTTAAGTTGGGCGATTTCTTCTTGAAAGCTACTACTTTGTAAGTTTTGGATGATCCTATATATCATTTCGATCACGCTTTCCATATGAGTCATAAGCGTCTCCACTTGGGGATCCGAGGGGATTCCCCATGACGTCAGAGATGTCTCGACTGTTACTTGCTAGAGTTATCTGTCGGTAGGTATAATTGTCTCGATGGTTGTCTTTGGATCAGTATTGGGCAGCAAGTCGTATCTGTCATTATCAGACCGAAAATTTGTGGTTACTCCATTGATCTTCTGTCAAGTTGTGTGAGCTTTGTTACTGAATCTTGTTTTCAGGAAAGCATAAAACTCGTCGTTCCCCACGAATGGTGTCAAACTGATGTGTCCAAAAATGATCCTCCTATGAGTTTGACCTGCAAAACCACTGTTAGACTGCCAAGGACCTCCTTTTTGGTAACTCTGTTGGAAGAAGGAAATAAATCTGGACAAAACTCAGTTAAAGTTGTATACCTTTGTCGAAAGTTTCTATTTACCTTTTATAATGGTCGTAGTTAACTCTTTGCGGGACTGAATATGGTGAGGCGCAACGAAAGGAGATGCTTCTGTAATAGTCTCCTCCTTAATGGAAATGCGTTCATGGAGGCGTAGGTCCCTCCTTGACTCTTTCTTGGTGCAACGTTCTTCTTCTTAATGAGAGAACGTGTGACGAACTTGGATTTGGACTTTGATTCATTTGGGCCTGGACTTGGGTCCCGCCTATGCTTCTTTAGAGGTGGGCCTATCTTAGGCCTCTATAATTGTCCTCAATCCTTTTGGGCTTTATGAGCTGGCCCAATGGATCAGACATTAAATTCTTGTGATGAGGCTTTATGCCACATGTACGGTCGTGATAATCGGTCCATTTTGATGTATCATTAGTAAATATTTTCAATATTAAGACATAATTTAAACAAAGACATGAACTCCATATTTTGAAAACCAAAGTTTGGGGAGATGCCTTCCAAAAAAAAAGTTTGGGGAGATGCCTTCCAAAAAAAAAGTTTGGGGAGGTTTAATTGTAGCAGTTAAATTTTTTTTTCTTTTAATTGTTCAAAAATTTAACCGAGTTTTTCCTATTGCCACAACCCCAAGCTTCTATCATGCCAACGACATGTGCAAATCATAAATGTGTTTTTGGTCAAGTTTTACCCAAACATAAAAATCAATCAGATCAGGGCAAGGGCGTTTAGCTGAAATTTATGTTCACAAATGAGTGAAATATCCCTGACCAAAGTTAAAAATTATCCTCTCATCAAACAATTTAAGTGTCGAGTGCATGTGGAATACTCTAGTGTTATATATCTTTCAAAAATTATCTTTTTGGCGAGTATATATAGAGAGCCGATTAGAGTGAATATATATAAATAGCCGATTAGAGGTGTATATTTGTCGGCAAATGCAATTATTCATTGGGTGTTAACTTCTACAACAAGCTAAGAGAAAACTCAATTGTATTATTTTCAATCCAATCGAATGTACATCTTACATGGTCTATATAGGCAACAATGCTAGTTGTCAAACAGACTAACATATTTGCTAACACCAACTGCTGACACTAACTAATCGCCTCTTCTACTTATTACATAGCTCATTACTAATTACTCTTAACATTCCCCCTCAAACTCAGCGTAGATGAAGCAACTACACTGAGTTTGTCACGTAATAGCAAAAACCTGGATTTACCAAGAGTCTTTGTAAGAATGTCAGCAATTTGATCAGTAGCTGGAATATGGTGAACATGAAATAGATGACGAGTAACTTTCTCACGTACAAAATAGACATCCAGCTCAATATGCTTTGTCCTAGCATGAAGAACAGGATTAGAACTGAGCATAACAACACTTTTATTTTCACACCAGATAGTAGGAGTGCTACACCTAATTTTCAGTTCAGAAAACAAAGACTGTAACCATGTAAGTTCGGCTGTAACAGCAGCAAGGCTTCAATACTCGGCTTCAGTACTGCTTCTTGAGACAGTGCTTCTTTGAAGACCAAGTTACGAGGTTCCCTCCCAGATAAACACAATAGCCAGAAGTAGACCTTCTGTTAGTGGGATCAGATGCCCAATCTGCATCATAGTAACCTGTCCACTGAAAAGATGGAGTTGGAACTAGATGAACACCAAATTTGGGTGTAGCTTTGAGATAGCGTAATATTCTTTTCAGTACCCGCCAGTGGAACTCAAGTGGATTCTACATGAATTGGCAAACTCTATTGACAGAGTATGCAATCTCAGACCTAGTGATAGTAACATACTGTAAGGCACCAACCATACTCCTATATAACTGAACATCTCTGACTGTATTACTGTCCGTAACATACAATTTTTCACCACCACTCATAGGGGTAGGCAACCCATTAGCAAACTGCATCTTAGCACGGCATAGGAGGTCATTGATGTACTTAGATTGAGATAAAAACAAGCCATCAGTAGTGTGTTGGACCTGAATACCAAGGAAGTAGTGAACAAGACCAAGATTTTTTAAGGAGAATTGAGCATTTAGTTGTTGGATCAGTTGTGATACATCAGTTGAATTCGCAATAGTAACAAGGATGTCATCTACATAAACCAAAAAGAATATGGGAGATGGAGAATGGCGGATGAAAAGTGAAGAATCCGACTTAGTAGGAGTAAAACCAAACAAGGAAAGAGTATTTCTCAGTTTATCAAACCATGCCCGAGAAGCCTGTTTCAGGCCATACAAGGCCTTGTTGAGTTTGCAAACAACAGTGGGTTGAGAGGAATCAACGAAACCAGGTGGCTGCATCATGTAAACATCCTCTTGCAGATCCCCATTCAAGAATGCATTGTTAACGTCAAGTTGAAATACATACCAACCATAGGTAATAGCAACTGAAAGAACAACCCTGATTGTAGTAGGCTTAACAACTGGGCTAAAGGTCTCTGCATAATCAAAGCCAGCAACTTGTTGAAATCCGCGAGCCACTAAGCGAGCTTTGTATCTGTGTATTGACCCATCAACATTTTCTTTGACCTTAAACAACCATTTACAATCAACTACTGATCTGTTCTGAGGAAGAGCAACCAAGGACCACGTCTCATTTCTGAGTAAGGCAAGGTACTCATCTTGCATAGTAGTGAACCAATGAGGTGTTTCTAAAGCTTCAACTAGACTGGCAGGCTCAGCTGAAGTAAAAAACACTTTGGGTTTATAGATACCAGCCTTAGACCTAGTGAGCATAGGATGGCTAGGACCAACACTAGGACCTACATTACAAACATGACTAGAAGTAGGTTGAGCTGCAGGACTACTAGAAGTAGGTTGATCAGCAGGACTGCTAGAATTTTGATGAGGAATCAACGGACTAGTAGGAGGATTGGGATGCAAAACTGAATCATAGGATGAAACCAATGGACTATGAGAAGAAGTATGATTTGAAATAGATGGCCTATTGGCAGTAGATGGAGCAGAAAAAGAGATAGTGGCAGGTGTATCAGAAGTAGATGTAATAAGGTCAGGAGAGGAACTATGACACCATTTTGAATAAGGAAAATGAGTCTCATTGAACAACACATCACGAGATATGTAAATACGTCCAGTAGAGAACAGACACCTGTACCCTTTATGTTGAAGACTATACCCAAGAAAGACACACTCAACTGACCGATACTGAAGCTTAGTTGAATTGTAGGGTCTAGTGTTAGGAAAACATGAGCAACCAAAAACCTTTAGACTGTTATAATCAGGAACCTTGTTGTATAAAGTTTCACATGGTGATTGTCCCTTAAGAACAACAGTTGGAACACGATTTAGAAGGAAAACAGATGTCCGAACAGCTTCATCCCATAACCTCAAGGGAAGAGAAGCATGAACAAGAAGTGTGAGAGCTAATTCAATAATATGACAGTGTTTTCTTTCATTCTGTTGGTGTGTAGTTGGACAAGAAAGGCGATGGCCTATACCATGCCGACTAAGAAAATTCGAAAAAGGCATGTATTCTCCTCCCCAATCTAACTGAACACATTTGATTGGAAGTCCAAATTCTAACTCAACCTAAGTCTTAAACTTAAGAAAAGTGGGATAGGCATCAGATTTGTTTTGTAAAAGAAAAATCCAAGTGAAACGACTATAGGCATCAATAAAATGGATGTAATACTTGTACTCACAAGAAGAGACAGTAGAAGCCGGACCCCATAGGTTAGTGTGAATCAATTCTAATGGCTTATTATACACAGTGGAAGAGCTTGAAAAATGAAGTTTATGAATTTTACCCACACAACAAGAAGAACAAACATCCACATTAGCATTATTAGGAACAACAATGTTACACCTAGAAAGAATTTTTTGAACAATGGAAAAAGAGGGATGACCAAATCTAGCACGCCAAATAGACAAAGAAGAAGATGACTTAGACATAGTTGTGTTTACACAAACATTATTACAAACTGAAGTGCTTGGAGAGTTACATGCTGATTTATCAGCAGAACTACATGCCGAAATACTTGCTGACCCATCAACAAAACTGAAATTTGTGCTAAAGTTGCTAGAAGGAATACTGTCAGGAAAGCTTTGAGAAATTGATTTTGCATTAGCAATTGAATATGTGGACTTGAAAGTAGGAAGATTCATGGATGAAAAGACATAAAGACCTCGCTTAAGTTTCCCTTCTAAGAGAGTTTGATGAGTGACCTGATCTTTGACAAAACAGAGATCAGGATGAAATTCAAAGAAAACATTATTGTCCCTAGCAAATCTAGATACACTTAAGAGGTTCTTAGTCAATTTAGGAATTTGAAGAATATTTCTAAGATGCAAGACTCTTGAAGAGGTAGAAGAAAGAATAGTGGACTGACCAATATTTTCAATCTGCAATGCAGATCCGTCGCCAACAAAAATTTGCTCATTACCATGATAAGGAATAGAGTTCATCAAGTTATGAGGGTATGGAGTACAATGGTCTGTGGCTCCTGAATCTGGATACCACGTACTATCAGGAGATGTAACAGCAACACCAGATTGTATCTGAGTCTGTGAATCAGATCTCCAAGTAGGATGCATATGTTGATTAGTTGATGCAGAGAAAGCATGTCTATGAATGCCAGAACCAGATGAAGAACCAAACTCATAAGAAGAACTTTGTGAATTTGAGTTGGAATTCCATGGATTTGAGACAGTGCTATCAAATCTGTTATAGCATTTAAAAGCTAGATGTCCAACTTTGCCACATATTTGACATTGAGGATGGTTTGATTGAGATCCATATCTAGATGATTGATAACCAGATCCAGATGATCTAAATCCTCTCCCAGATCCAGATCTTGAGCCTCTGAAACTGTGAGGAGCTCTGGGCTGAGGTCGCCATGCTTGTGAACTGGACACAAAAGACCTAGGTGAAGGTTTGTAAGATGTTTGAGCCACATTCACAGAACCAGAGATATCAAGATCTTTCATGTGCCTTTCAATTCTTGCTTCTTGAGCAAGCAACAGAGACTCAATTTCTGCAACACTATATTCATCAAATCTTGAACTCACAGACACTACAAATGTATCATAATTCTGAGGTAAGCCATCAAAGATGGCATTAACATGATCTTTCGGAGAGAGCTGATGTCCTACAGATGCCAATTGATCGATAATGGAATTAAGTTTCAGAAGATAAGCATTGATAGAAATATCTCCTTTCTTGAAATTCTGTAATTGATTTCTGAACTGAGAGATCTTGGCGACAATGTGTGAGTTGAAGAATGTCTCAAGAACATGCCAAATGTGTTCTGATGTTTCACATCCAACTAACCTGGTAAGGAGTGATTCTATCATGGAGGAGAGAAGCCATGAAAACAGCAGTTGATCTTGTTGTTCCCAGGTGAGAAATTCTGGATTTACATGATTGTTGACTTGATCTTTAGTAGAGAGAAACCGTGATGGTGGTAAAGATTTCTCAATGAACTGCTGAAGCTTGTGTCCTCTAATTGTTGCCAAGACTTGCTGCTTCCATAGTAAGTAATTATGTTCATTCAACTTCACAGACAGTGAATGTGTGAACATCACTGGTCTGAACTCTGTTGAAACAGAGGAAGTAGGTTGTATAGCATTGGAAGATGTTGAATCTGCCATTAATTCTTACTGAGATAAGTTGAAGAGAAAAAGATGGAGAGAAGGAAAATGAAGGTGCTCTGATACCATGTTAACTTCTACAACAATATAAGAGAAAACTCAATTGTATTATTTTCAATCCAATCGAATGCACATCTTACATGGTATATATATAGGTAGCAATGCAAGGCAATGCTAGTTGTCAAACAAACTAACATATTTGCTAACACCAACTGCTGACACTAACCAATCACCTCTTCTACTTATTACATAGCTCATTACTAATTACTCTTAAGAGTGTGTGCTGGGTCATATGTCATCAGGGATATCACATGGTGTTTGCCTTTCATTCTGTACCCATCATCTTCACTTCGTGATTTTAAGAAAATATGGAAGTAAAACACTATTGCATCTACAATTTTTGTTGTACATTTTGATTTTGCCTTTAGAAATATGTCGTGGATAGCATGGTGTATACCATTATTACATTTTATTTGTAATCACTTGGGTTCTTAATGCCTATCTTATAGAAAGTTATAGCTGATAATAAATTATTTCAAGCTGGTGACAAGATAGACGTTTTTTCAATTACTTTTACTAAAAATAATTTTGCTTATCATTGAAATGTTTGTTTTGTTTTTTCAAGATAGAAAGTTATAGCTGATAATAAATAATTTCCAGTTCTTGCAAGATTTTGCATATGTTTATGTCCATGTACAATCAACAACTTTCTTCCACACTTCATTGATAAAAAATAAAATAAAATAAAAAATAAAATTAATAAACAAAACTTGATTAGAAATCCAATAATAAAAAACTCAATAAAGAAATTAACTTCTTTAGAAACTTTTGTTGCAATGTTATAAGCTAATCATATTCCCTTAGCTTATAACAGTCCAACAACAAAAGTTTATAATGAAGTTAAATTTTTGTTGTTTTGTTTTGTTTTGTTTTATTGGATTTTCTATCAAGTTTCGCTTCTTAGTTTTTATTTTTTATTAATAAAGTGAGAAAGGAAATTGTGGATTATAAATGGACATAGACCTTAGGCAAACTCTTACAAGCACTGGTCAGTAAAATCAATTGGAAAAAAATATCAACATTTTTTTTCACAAAAGAAGAACAATAACACTGGGCGAAGGTTTACAAAGTGTTTCATAGTGGTCACTTTATTGAGGTGGTGCTAAATGGGCAAATTAAAAAGTATTTACTTATTTGAATTATATTGATACGTTGTTGTCTAATTGGTTTATTTTGCTTTAAGTATCGGGAATAGACATAAATGATATAGAATGCTTGAGAAAATATATCACAACATGTCTTATTTGCACAAAAAAATATATGCATGCTCGATAAAGGTAAAGAAGAAGTCATGAAAATTGATAACAAATTAATGCTATTTTTTACTAAAAGATAATCCAACATTTTCTTCATATTGATAGCCAAAACATGAAACCATTCTTATCTTAATTTATAGCCAAAACAAAATAAGGGTGACTTTTTTTTTTTTTTTTTTCTGAAGGAATTCGATGCCATTACTCAAGGGATAAAAAATTATGGTGTAACAATACAAAGATATGTGCAATAATTTAAATTTTCTTTTCTTTTATATTCTGATTTTGTTTCGATCGATAAGCTTTAATATTATTCACATCTTCAAAAAAATTATTGCCAATCAAAACTTTGTGAAAGTTATTTTTGCTCATAATGACAATTTTAATCAGTTTAGGTTAGCACTATCTAAAATATGTATTCATTTTACTTTATAATCAAATTTCTAGTTTTGTTTTGAAATGACCAAGGATTGTAATGTCGTTTTTCAAGTTAATTTCGATTCTCTTATTTTAAGAAATATTTCGTTTTGTGTAAAAAAAAATGATAAAATTTTATTGTAATTTTGAATGTATGCATTTTAAACTCTTAAATATGAATTTTAAACTCTTAAATAACATTGTAGTATGTTAAGTAAAAATCATTTTTATAACAAACTTTTGATACTAAAATAACATTGTAGCATGTTAAGTAAAAAAAAATTATTAAGAAAACTTTCTTCCACGCTTCACTGATAAAAATAAAATATAAAATAAAAATTAATAAATGAAACTTGATAAAAAAAAATCCAACAAAACAAAAAAACAACAACAAAGAAATTAACTTCATTAGAAACTTTTGTTGCCTAGGGTTATTCGAACGCTCATCATATTCGTCTAGCTTATAACAGTCAATCAAAAGTTTATAATGAAGTTAATTTTTTTGTTGTTTTGCTTTGTTTTGTTTTATTGGATTTTTTTTTTATCAAATTTTGTATCTTTATTTTTATTTTTTATTAATAAAGCGTGAAAAGAAATTGTGGATTGTAAATTGACATAGACCATGGATAAACTCTTACAAGCATTGGTTAGTATAAGGAATTGGAAAAAAAATATCTATATTGTTTTTTCACAAAAGAAAAACAATAACACTTGGTGAAGGCTTAAAAAGTGTTTTATAGTGGTCACTTTCTTGAGATAATGTTAAATAGGTAATTAAAATATATATTTACTTATTTAAATTATATTGATGCGTCGTTATCAACTTTGTTTATTTTGCTTTAAGTAGCCGGGACATACATAAATGATATAGAATAAATGCTCGAGAAAATGTAAAGAAGTCACGATGAAATGTGAAATTAGAAACAAATGCTTTTGTAATAAAACATTTATATCTTTTTTATACATTGACGAGATTTTCAAAAGAACTATTTATAATGGGAATCAAAAGTTGAATAAGATATGCAACATTAGTGAACATGAATTACTTAAATAGAATGGTTGCGTGATCTTTTCTGATAGAAATCTCAGAGTTCTTGCACCAAAGTATTAAAATCAACTCTCTATTTTGAAAAATGATAACAAATTAATGCAATTTTTACTAAAAGGTAATCCTAAATTTTCTTTATATTGGTACCCATGTAGGAACATCAACTGGTAAATGCAGATTCAATCTCGAATTTGAAGGAATACAAGTTAAAGATCACAAACATTAAAACCATTTTTACCTTGATTTATAGGCAAAACAAAATAAGGGTGATTTTTTCCGATAAAGAATTTGATTTCATTATTTAGGGGATACAAATTTATGGCATGACAATACAAAGATATGTCCAATAATCTAAGTATTATTTTTTTTTTATTCTGATTTTGTTTTGATTGATACTAAGCTTTAATATTACTCGCATCTTTACAAAAATTATTTTCAATCAAAACTTTTCGAAAGTTATTTTTGCTGATGACAATTTTAATCAGTTCAGGTTAGCACTATCTAAAATTTGTATTCATTTTACTTTATAATTAAATTTATATTTTTGTTTTGATATAACCAAAGAATGTGTTGTCGTTTTTTGAGTTAATTTTGATTATCTGATTTTAAGAAATATTTTGTTTTGTGTAAAAAAAATTTATTGTAATTTTGAATACATGCATTTTAACTCTTAAATAATACGTAAAAAGTCTCACACGACTTATATAGTAAAACAGATTACATATTAAGTAAAAATTATTTACATAACAAACTTTTGATATTAAAATAAAATTGTAGCATGTTAAATAAAAAAAATTTCTTAGAAAAATTCTCTTGAAAAATATTTAATATTTCGTTAACTATAAAATATGAAATATTTCGTAAAATTTTGACATATTTCAAAAATGACAATATTTAGATATATTGTCATTTTTTTTGCAAATCAAATGTGGAAGAATGAAGGACGCGGGAAGGAAACCCGATGTATGCATCAAGCATTAAAATTACTGAAAAACAATTGGAAGCAATTAAGGAAGTTACAAAGAAGAAACAGTAAGACATGAGGATATGAATAGATGTTCTTAAAAGTCCGCCAATTGTTATTTTTTGGTTATTCATTTTGGATGGCAAATTGGTTTCTTAATTATGTGGTGTTTTTGTTTGGATTATAGTCATTTTACGTTTTTAAATTATTTTATTGTGAGTTAAATTTTATGATTTTTGTCTCATCAACTAAAAAGACAAACTTATATCTGTCCCAATTGATAAGTCCCCAATCCCAAGTGGTCCCAACACTCGACGCCAGTTCAAATTTTAACTTTATTAAAGGCAATTGAATATGCTGATAGGAATTGATGCGCACGTAGTGCTGGACAAAAAAACTCGATCAAAATTGAATTGATTGGTTCGGTTTAAATTCGGTTCTGATTGATTTCGATTTAAAAAAATTCAAAATCAAAGTGGTCGGTTTGGTTTTCGATTTCTATGTGATTTTAACCGACTAAACCGAACCGACCGAATATATATAATAAATAATATATATTTTATAAATAAATAATACAATATGTTTAAAATAGTCAGTCGGTTCGGTTTTATTTCTGTTTAGGTTATATTTTAGTCAGTTCGATTCGGTTCGCGATTTAAGAGAAAAACCAAACCAACGGTTCGATTTTTAGCCCTATGTGCAAGAAATGAGATTTCGCAAAGATACTGATAATTTCATTTTTTTGAATCTTGAAAAGAAAAATATCTAAATGTAATTTAACATTTTTTGAGGGAATTTTTGAGGTTTTTCATAAAAATACAAAAACTTACTACCAAAAATTACATTATTTCGAGGGTTTGGAGTTTTTTTTTCATAAATTTTGAGTTTTTTTTTCTAATATTTATTGATTTTTGAAACCACCTCTTTGATTTTCTAATTTGCAATTGTTCTAATTATATACTAATTTTTGAAATCGCCTCCTGAATTTCTAATTATATATAGATTTCACGTTTTTTGTATTTCTAGGTATTTTAGGTTTCATTTAATGTGTTTGATAAATTTATTTACTTATATCTTATTTTTTATATATATATCCTCGAAACTCATTATATATTACGCTTTTTCTTTACACTCTGAAATATTTCTTAAAATTAAGATACCTAAATTAACTCGAAAAACAAAATCACAATCCTTCCTAACATGCACTCTTATTTCATTGTTTTTTGCCAATATATCTATCTAACATTTCAAAATGGGGTTTTTACTGTTCATGAACAGTATTATGAGTGTGTTTGTCCTACGTGGCAACAATTGTGTTTATGGCAGAAGTTAAGTAAAAAAAAAACTCCCGATAGGTTTCCTCTCCCTCTCCTTTCCCCTCTCTTCCTCTACCCAAACAAGCATTGAAGAAGAAGGAAGAAGCTCCTCTTCCTCTACATCTCCTCCTCTGAAGTTGTTTCTTCTTGTTCTTCTTCTTCCATTCTCTTCTTCCTCTCGCAGCCCTCTCGCAGAGCAACCCCTCTCGCAGCCCCTCGCAGAGAGGATCTCAAGTTCTTCAGCCCCTTTCTTGGTTGTTTCTTCTTCTTCTTCTTCTTCTTCTTCTTCTTCTTCTTCTTCCATTCTCTTCTTCCTCTCGCAGCCCTCTCGCAGAGCATCCCCTCTCGCAACCCCTCTCGCAAACAGGATCTCAAGTTCTTCATAACATTCCTCTCTTCCAGTTATCTCACATTCCTCTCTTCTCTTCAAATCGATTTTTTTTCGGTCTTATAACTCTGAAAAGATTGTTTCTTTTCATGATGATGATGATGAACGGGGGGCGGATTTGACGGGGAAGTACGAAATCAATGCTCCAAAGGGTGTTGCGGTTGGATCTGTGGAGGATTTGATGGGGAAGTGAGATCACTGTTTCTATCTCTTCCTTCAAGTAGTAAAGTTGAATTTTTTTTAATATGTTAGATAGATTTGCAATGCAGTTGGTGATTAAGAGTCAAATTCTTGCTGGTGGAAGAGGTTTGGGGACCTTCAAGAGTGGGCTCAAAGGTGAAGTGCACATTGTTAAGACTAATGAAGTTGAAGATATAGCTGTAATCAATTACTTATTGCGTTTATGAATGAAATTCAAAGTAATTGTTTTATGATTATTTTATGATTTTGTTTGAAAACTGTATTTTTTTAAAAGCATGTTGATATTGTCTTAGTTAGTGTTCATATGACCAAGAAGTTGTTTATAATTTCTAAATATGTTGCCTTGCTATTGCATTTTCATTTCAAATGTGTCATTGAGCAGTTTAATCATAATAGTTTACTTTTTTTTTTTTTGCTTTGATAAGATGTCATTCCAGGGTTGTGTTCATGAATAACTCATGTTAATAAGTTTTGGCTTAGATATCATGTTACCGATTCTCGCAAGGTTTCCCCAATCTCTCCCTAATTTCGCCCTAATTTCGATTCTAATCTGATCGTATTTGTGTTTTTTTGTGTTTTAGGCTTTGAGCAAGATCGCTTGCAACCATCTGCAGAAGGAGTTGGTGGAATGGCAGGTGAATCCCCCATCTGGATTCAAACACAAAGTCACCGATAATCTCCAAAGGTTGGTTGGTTATGGCTTTACTTTGTTTTGGTGATTGATTCTTTTGGTTTTGCTTTGTGAAATAATTTATGAATTTGATAGTTTTTGTTTGTCATCTTAAGGTGGATTATCGAAGTGAATGGAGCAGCGGGGACTCTCTACGCGAATGAGACCTACCAGCTTCAAGTTAAAAATTGTCCATTGTCCAATGGAAGCACCGCAGGTTCAATTCTTTTTTTTTTGTCTCTCATCAATTCTGTGTTTTTTCAACCTGCACGGCTGCATCCTCATATTTATAGCAACGGCCACATATGTTTAGGTAAATTTAAATGTGATTTACGGTATTTAATTTGTTTGCTTAGGTATTTGATTTGATTGTTACAATTGATGATAGTATTGATTTTAGTGGTTCGTAGGATTGATTTTTTTTAATGGTTCTTAGGAACAATTCAGCCAATACCTTTCTAACTCAAATGAGTACCTATGCGAAGTTATGTTGTTTTCACACTCTAATGGGCAGCCCAGACATCATTCCATTTCAACTTCTTGCACAAAAACCGGAGCCAGAAATAAGTTTGTGTGTCATTGTTATATGAGCGAAGCTACCCGCACTAAAGACATGGTTCTAACAGAGACCATTTGTATGAATTTTTTAGATATAACCAACAAAAATACCCCTTAGTTGAAAAATGTCCTCACATGATACTTGGTTTCTCAAATAACATCATTAACCTATAGTGATTTAGCTGGGAATTGGATGCTTAATAGCTAGAGATCCTAAATACCTTACTCCACACTATGTAATCTTAATAGTACTGTCATTAATACCTTAATCAATGTTCTTTTTAGGATATAATCTTAATAGTACTGTCATTATCCTTATCCCTGACCTAAAACCTATTAGTTTGGTGGCGAGTGCGTGCAAAATATAGCCAAAATGCATCCAGCTTATTAGGCTTAAAAGAGTGATTTCTAAATTGACTGAGCCAGAACAGAGGCCTTTTTTATAAACAAATCGTGATGGGCTCTACCAAGTGAATATACTGCAGAAACTTTGAAACTGATTAATTTTCATATGTTTCTTTGGCATGATTAATTTTCATATAGTGCGTGCCATGTTTTTTTGGCATGATTAATTTTCATTATGTCCATTTCATATTGTTTTTGGTTTTGTTACTGCGTTATGTGGTTTTGCTTCATGCAAGTATGCACTTGAGCAATGTAAATCTTCACTATTGAATTTAGGGTCCAACCTCATTGAGTCCCTTGAGATAAACTTCATTGAATCACCCATATTTCTTACATTGTTGCTTGGGGAGATAGGAGGATATATTAATCATGGAAACCAGTCACAAGGCAAAATAATATGGATAAAAAAACAATAAAGAAAGAAAAAGATAATTCTTCAGAAGCTCAAAAACAGTAGAGTAGTAGTGGAGATTGTATGAGAACACTCACAATAAAGTGCTCTGTCTCCACAGTAGAAGTATATTCTAACAGACTCGAATCTCGAACTCACTTTATCTCTCTTTCTCATTATCAGCTCATTTCTTCTATCTCGAGAAGAAACTCGAGGTATGATTGAATCCCTTTTTGATGATTTTTGGGTATTTCTCATCTAGCTGATTTCCCTTTCTAAATCCTTGGTATTTCTCATCTAGCTGATCAAACAACTTGCTGCGGGTGACGTGAATTGGGCTGTAGATTGAGGACAACGGCATGATTTCAAGAAGTGGTCCATGAACCTGACTCTCACTCCACTTCGTCCCAGTTATGAACTTTGGTCACAAGAGGATGTCGAGTCTGAGTCCATCTTGCTCATAAGGTACGAGTTTTCATAATCAAACAGTAAGACTTTAATTCCAACTTCGGCACACTCCAAGGCATAGCGTGCATTTGTCATCAACATTTAAGCACCTAAGTATATGTTTTTTTTTAATTTCATTCGAAAATTTTTAACTCCGTGGTGCAATTTACGTTGAAAAAATGTGATGGGTTGAGTTTCTAAGCGTTTTTCCTTGGTTTAGAAGAGGTGAAATGGGTTAACTCCTTGGTTTTTTGGATGATAGACTTGAAATGGGTTTTTTGATTGAGAAGGTTTTTGAGACGTTACTAAAGAATTTGTTGATGGTTTTTTGCAGGTACTCGGATGGGTGGGAGGGGTAGGTAGCGTATTCAAAGTCTTATGCATTCTTGCTACATCAAACCTGTATTGTCCACTCGGTACGGGTTAGTTATGCGCTAAGATCTATCAATGTCATCACTACCTGCCGAAAGTAGTGGATTTCTATTCCATTACAAAATTTGGGCTTTGAACCACCCCATGTCTTAAATGCTAAATTTGTTTTCAACGTTTCTGGTGCTTTTTTTTTAGTGCACCGATTTGCTATTGACCAAGTACTCGAAAGCATATAGAGATATTTGTTGAGTTCAAGCATATACTAGGCAAAATAAGTTACTGCATAACTATATTGTGTCACACCTCCTTAGTAAGATAAATATTCTAATTGAGAATGACCCTTTGAAGCTTTAAAACTTATGTTTTTGAATCCATTCATAGCTGAATTGAGAATGACCCTTTGAAGCTTTAAAACTTAAGTTTTTGACAAGGGCTACATAGTAAAGCTTCAAGTTTTCTAATAAAAGCAAACTATACCTTCTTTTGACCATTTGAAAGCTTGATTAAGCTAACTTCATGATTAGAAGCATATGAAGCTAACTTCAAGACCAACACCCATTAATCTATATATTTATTAGAAGCATATGAATATCTTTAAGTTGTTCATTCCATATTAAATTAATTTCTTATGAAGATGTTGCCTTGCCTTTGTTGAATTAGAAATCTACGCGAAGGGAAACTATTGCATTTTCATCTCAAATGTGTGGTTGTGCTGTTTAATCATAATATCTACTTTTTTTGCTTTGATAAGGTGTAGATTCAAGGGTTATGTTCATAAACAACTCATGTTAATAATTTTTTTTTCTTAGATATCATGCTATGATACATTTAAAATGTTTAAAGCATATTGATTTGCCAAATTTTAAAATAATTTCTTAGATATCACCTTTAGGCGATTGAGGCGTACGCCTTTAGGGGCGAGTCGAGGCGTGGCGCACAGAAATCGCCTCTCCGCGTACGAGTTGAGGTGCCAATTGAAGGCGTTTCGAGGTGTAAGCCTCGCGGCGTACGCTATTTTATTTCCTGATCGGTTGGCATTATTTGTTAAATGGCTCCCCAAATGCACCTACAAACACTGCAGTTGACAAACAAATGGTTGATTGATTCATTGCTTGACATGCATGACGCATTTGTTGTTCGCATGCCTCCCTCTTCTACAGAGATTGTCCCTTTTGAGGGTATTCCCTATACTGCTTTCTTGACCCTAGCTTCAATGTGGATTCCTCTTCAATGTATTCTCTAATAAAAAAACGATTTTTCTTCAATGGTTTCCTCTGGTAACTTGCCTCCACTACTGGATGCACCATATTTGTTTGATGAAATTCTTCTTTTTTAAGAGTGCTTAAAGGTTGGAGTATTATGGTTTTTTAGTATTGGGGTTTGGTAGATATTATGTGGTGTTAATGGCATTGATTGCCATTGTAATTTTTTATGACAGGTTCAGACAGGTTTCAATATTGATAAATACAGAGGAAACTCTGGCGAAATTTTGATTTTTTAGTTGTTCATGACATTGATTGTCATTATAGTCACTTATGACATGTTTAGATAAATTACTTTATCAAAAAAAATTACATTTTTTGGATATAATGATATTGTGTGCATGTCTCTTTCGACAATACAAATGCACCTACAAACACTGCAGTTGACAAACAAATATGGTTGATTGATTCATTGCTTGACATGCATGACGCATTTGTTGTTCGCATGCCTCCCTCTTCTACGGAGATTGTCCTTTTGAGGGTATTCCCTTTTAAGGAGATTTGGTTGTTACTTTGCATGTCTTAATGATTGATAGTATTTGTAGTTGAGAATGTCAGCTTTCGAAAAATCTAAACTTAAAGTATAGGAGTGTCGTAGGAGGATCAGTTAGTTTAAAGATATCGTGAAGAACAAAGCTTCAGTTTTTCCATCTTGCAGCTTCTAAGTGGAAGAATCAAGTAAGAAATATCTAAGTGGAATATCAAGTAATATAGAAACTCAAGTTACAGTAATACAAGTGGAGACTTAATGACTTGATTGTGTTTCAACATTCTGCTTTTACCCTACCCCTACAATTGTAGTTCATCTTTAGCAATAGTGAATTATGCAGTCATTTTGATGCTCTTTTGTTTGGAAACAGGTGGAGGCTTTGAAGTGTCTGTTTTCACTTGCAGACTTGACAAGAATCTGGAGGAACGAAGGAGTCATTCAAGGTAAGAAGTAACTCTATACTGCTTTCTTGACCCTATACTTGACCCTAGCTTCAATGTGGATTCCTCTTCAATGTATTCTCTAATAAAAAACGATTTTTCTTCAATGGTTTCCTCTGGTAACTTGCCTCCACTACTGGATGCACCATATTTGTTTGATGAAATTCTTCTTTTTTAAGAGTGCTTAAAGGTTGGAGTTTTATGGTTTTTGAGTATTGGGGTTTGGTAGATATTATGTGGTGTTCATGGCATTGATTGCCATTGTAATTTTTTATGACAGGTTCAGACAGGTTTCAATATTGATAAATACAGAGGAAACTCTGGCGAAATTTTGATTTTTTAGTTGTTCATGACATTGATTGTCATTATAGTCACTTATGACATGTTTAGATAAATTACTTTATTAAAAAAAATTACATTTTTTGGATATAATGATATTGTGTGCATGTCTCTTTCGACAATAGTCTGCAATAGTGCCAACGGCACGGGTATTACACTAGTGAAACTACATATTGTCTCAAACTAAATTTACGCTACTCAAATAAATTGACGTTCCAACTAATGCAATCAAAGGATGTTAATTAGGAAAACTCAGTTTGTGGTTTATCATCAAGAGAAATTTTTTTTGCAAATATCTCAATATCTACATTACAATTCGGAGTGATGTTTTACTATTTATTGTTGACTGGGAGAAAGAAATTGAAGATAAAAGATGGTTAGGATTAAAGTTGAGAAATATGTTGGGGATTGAGATTCATTTTCTATAATGAAATGTCTATAAATACAAAACATGTAGAAGGAGATATAAAATAAAAAAATTATTTAAAAAAATTGGTGGAAAATACATGTTGAGAGAAAAAATATTGTTTTTTTATAAAAAAAAAAAACCATTATCTACGTAGTTGTCGGATATTGGTAAGTTTGGTATAATTAAAATACAATTTTGAAGATCTTTCCAACAAAACCACTGATCAATAAAAAAAATAAAAATTTTAAAATATGTATTTTATTATTAAAACATATAAGTATTTTTAATGTTTTTATGCCTAAGTATAATATTTTTTAAAGAAACATATGAATATTCAATTGATTCTAATTTTAACCAAGTTTTTACTCTAAAAAGATTAGTTTACATTATAAAATGTAAATTTTTGTGTGGAACTGATGGAGGGTGATGGTGGGAGTGATGGTGAGGTGTTAGTGAGTGGTAATTAACAAGAAAAAAAAGTATTTTGAGTGCCAACGGCATGGGGATTACGATTTCTCGAAATATGTAAAAATTTGACGAAATATTTCTTATTTTTGAATTACCAAAATATCTTTTGAAATTCGCAATATTTGAATATTTTTATCACTTGAGTTCTCTTGAGAGAAAAAATTCATTTAACGTGCCACAATATTATTTAAGTATCAAAAGTTTGTTATTTGAGTCTAATCCTAAACTTTTGGTCCTCAAGACATGTGATTTTAATGTTCATGAGACTTTCATTCCATCGTTGAATACAAAATTAAATGGAAGATATGAAATATTACTTCAAATTAGTCTAAAATATAGGGTCCTCTCATTGATTCTCATAACATAGAATTTCATGCAACCAAACAAAACTTGACGGAAAGCCTAAACGGCTAAACCTCTTGAGGACATTTTTGCTCAAACCGTTTGTTTCTTTGTATAAAATAAAAGTACTTGGATGTCTTCGCCTTGGATGAGTTGTAGTTGTCAATCACTTAATAATTATGAAAGGAAAATGAGATAAAGCTGCATCATATAAATTTGCTGGTGATAACCAATGGAATTGGTAATACAACCATTAAAAAATGACGCTCAGAAGCCCAAATGTCAAAAGTATAAAACAACATCTCCAATGATTAAAAGGATGAAAAAATATGAAAATGGTGTATACTTTTTCGCCTTCAAAACTTCTCACCAATGCAGAGAAGAAATTTCTAATGCAATGCACAATTTCAACCTATTATAACTTTGAGGACATCAATTAAAGTGTATTACAATACTTCAAATGTCGCCCATATCATCTAGTCGTGTTGCCACATCTATGATTCGTTTTAAATTGTAATGAGGCAAATGTCACTAGCTAGTAGTCTGCCATTCCTGATCTTGATCACCAGCACAAGCACAAGCACAATGTCCATCGTCAATGAAGTACTAGCTTAGTAATAGACTTGTGGTGGATGAAATCACAATTCTAAAGTTCGGATCATACCAATAGCATTTGGAATGGGAAGGCTTAAGGGTTTAAAAAAATAAACCATTACCATTCCTTCAACATCCTAACCTGATGGGCTTTTATATAGTTTCAAAACATTACTACACAAAATTATTTTTTGTAGGCTTTTTTGGAGCCCAAATTTCTATAGCCCGTAAAACAAACCCTTTCTGGCCATCATAAGTAAACCCTAAACCCTTATTTCCTTCAAGTTACTTCTGAAACATCCAATAAGCGCCGTTTCCCTATTTTTTCTCTAGGGTTTTATACAGTTTAGGTCTATAAATTGAGAAACCGCAGCTTCATCAACATATGTTCTCTGTATTTGCTCAAGACATCAGGTAATAATTCCATTGCTTTATGTTTATGCTTATGTTAGATCTTTGATGAAGAAGAAGAAGAAGAAGAATATGTTGGCTTGAGGATCAAGTGATGAGAGAAAAACTGCAACAATATGAATTCATTTCATGATTCTTATAGTATTTAAGTCTCTGATGATCTTCCTTCACTTGCCTTATTTTCTTGAATTTTACTGTTTTTTTTTCTTTGAATTTACTGTTTTTCGCATGATTTCGTTGTTGATTTGATGAAAAAAGGCTTGTACATATAGATCTAAAAGTATGTTATTGGAGATGATGAGGAAATTATTTGGTCCGTGTTTCTGAAAGCATCGTGACTGTCAAACCATAACCAACCTCTGATCCTTGATTCATCATTTAGATCTACAGTAGTCTAATTGTTCACAAACATGAGGTTTTTTTATTGATAAAGGAAAAGGAAGTAGTCGATGATGATAGACTTTAAGGCTTGTTTCTCAAAGAACATTCGCAGTGGCCGACTAAGAGCTTTCGCCTTCGCCGGGCTTGAGAGCTAGTGCTGCTTTTATCCTTCCTTGGATGTCTGAGACTCTGCTTCCGTATTGAAATATGAATGGTGTTTAATGTTTGATAGTTTTGAGTACTGTAGATACAAGATGAATGGAAGTGATGATCCTTTCCCCACATGATCGACTATGATTATAATATGCGTTTTTAATTCTCTAAAGAGAATTATCAAGCCAGGACTCTGATCCGCTCTCCTCTTTAACAAACATTCTAGTAGCAAATGTTTATTGAATCTTAGGTATGGTTATATCATTTAGGGAATTTTGAATAGGTTAATTTGCTATCTTGACCAATTTCTTTACGAAATTGTGAAGATAGCTTTCCTTAAATCCAAACTTAGTTGAGATTAGAAGAAGTAGTGCAACATTAATTATCAAATCTCATTTAGTTGTGATTGCTGTTTGGTCATTGGAGATGATGAGGAATTTATTTGGTCCGTGTTTCTGAAAGCTTCGTGACTGTTAAAATCTTAACCAACCTCTGATCTTTTCCATTTGGACATATTTTATTGAGCCTTGCTAGTCCCTAGAATCAGCCTATTTTATTTATTCAATTTTTAAATAATTCAGCAAAATTCATATTGATAAAAAAAAATCTTGCTTCATTGTTTTTTTTTGCCAAGTTTTCATTATTCAATTAGAGATGTGAGTCGATGATGATAAACTTTAAGGCTTGTTTCTCAAAGAACATTCGCAGTGGCCGTCTAAGAGCTTTCGCCTTCGCCGGGCTTGAGAGTTTATGCTGCTTTTATCCTTCCTTGGATGTCTGAGACTCTTCTTTTTCATTGACTCTTTATGTGCTTGTTACTTAAGTTAGCTCAAGTGTCTCCAATTTTTGTCATTGCTGGAGAATTTAATTCTAGATCACACTTGATACTTATATTGTTTGTGATTCATCTCTCAAGCATGTTGAATAATCAGTTATGTGCAATACGTATCATGGATCAAGTGACTTCAACAATATGATTTATAAGTGATTTGTAAAGTATTTGCTATTGCATTATTTTTGTTTTGTTTGTTTTGGTTTGTATTCATTAAAAAATATTGTTCCATTCCCTGATCGACTCAAAATTATCAGGCCTGGACTCTGAATGTTTTGTTTTGTTTTCAATTTTTCTCTCTTCAATAGTTGTTATTGATGTTGTGTTTTCTTACATTTGCTAATTGATGAAAAGAGGGTCAAATGATGATGTTTTGTGGATCAAATGAGATGTCTAAAATAAATCTCCCATTACATTTAGGCAAAGACTCTTTTTAACACCACAAATTATATTGTTTCATGCCATGCTTCCCACTTTTCTCTCCCGTACCATCAATAAGAAAAAACACTCCCATTGGCTTATTTTTCTCTAATCTCTTATTTCACTCCATTCCACTTCTTGCTTCTATTCTCTCTAATCTATCAAGCACCATCACTTTGTTGGTACCATCAAAGGCATGTGGCATGTATAATGGTGTTGTCGGCGAAGTGGTGATGCTTGATGGAGAAGAGGGGATGAAGAAGAAGGCTCGTTCTCCCTTTGGGGTCCATCATTTTGAGTTATTGAAAAGTTGTAGAAAATGCCTAATGTTTGAGTTAATTATTTTTTATTGGTGGTGTGGGAGAGAAAGGTGTTAGTGGTTTTCTTGGACAATATAATTGGTGGTGTTAAATAGTGTTTGCTTTACATTTATCTATAGTTTTTCAATCCTATGTGATTGCCTTTTTTGAAACTATTTTCTTGATTTAGTGCATTTTATGACACTGTTCTTGAATTTATAATTTTCTTGAGCTATGTTGAAATGCAAAATTGCAAATAAACAAGCTTGTTATGATTATTCACCAAGAAATTTCAATCTTTTAATGAAATTAGATTTTGATGCCAATTTGCCATTTGAACCAAAACTGGAAGAACATTTTATAAAACTTTCATGGAAAAATAACTGTAGTTTCCTGAACAATATGGATTAAAACTGGATTATGATATTCATTTCTCCACTGAGCTACCAGTCTATTTGTATTCCATCAAAAGTACCACACCCCTTACTAATTGCAACATCATAGATCTCACATCAAAAAAATACACGTTTGATCACTCTTAAGATGCTAACTGATACCTACCCAACTGTATCCTATTCTACCCCATTTATTCACAAATGCTGACCTTGGCGGTGGCGTGGGCACGGGATGGGATGCACGGGATGGGATGGACTTAATCTTTAAATTGGTTTGGGATGATAGGGCATTGGATGGGAGAGACTTTATCCTTATCATAAATTGGTTTGGGATGGGACAAACGTGTATTAAATAGTTTATCATAAATTGGTTTGGGATGGCACAAACGTGTATTAAATAGTTTATCATAAATTGGTTTGGGATGGCACAAACGTGTAATAAATAGTTCTTTAATGAAGAATAATAAAAGAGTTTTATCTCACAATGCTTAAACTCCAATGACATCAAAAAAAAAAAATTTATGGTTCAATGAACTTATGAATTTTTTATGTGAAACATCTTTCGTGCAAGTGTACTATGTCAATCTAAAATATAAATTGTATAAATTTTCATTGTTTTAATTTGACTTAAATTTTTCTTAGAAATATTCACCAAATCAATCATGTAAAATTTCTAGATGTTTTCATTAATATCAACACATTTTAATTTTTTTAGAAAGTTGTTTGATTAAAAGTAACTTAAATGTTAGAAAATTATGTTTTTGCCATTGGGTTTTATAATCATGGTGATGTGGTGTGATTTTAAAAGAATTATGAAATTTCTAAAATTTTTGTGTATTTCAAGATTGTAAAAACATTTTCTAATGATGTCGCATTATTATGGTTA
Source organism: Berberis thunbergii (assembly GCA_003290165.1). Lineage (NCBI taxonomy): Eukaryota > Viridiplantae > Streptophyta > Magnoliopsida > Ranunculales > Berberidaceae > Berberis > Berberis thunbergii. The sequence goes on along the minus strand of QNQO01009326.1, from coordinate 42,720 downwards.
TAGCTTTGCTCCAAAATTAATAATAAAAATATGAAATAAATAAGTTTGAGCCTCATTCTAAAATTAATAATAATAAATATGAAATAAATAACTTCGAAGCGGGATGGGATAGGCGGGATTGAAAATTTCTATCCCCATCCCATTTCATAGGATGAGATGGGAACTGGATGAATTTGATTGATCCAAAAAAAAATTTGAAAAAATTGGGACGAAATTGAAACTGGATCGTGGGTTTAGGATGGAACCCCTATTGTATTTCATAATACGAGTACACCTAGCAAAATGATCTTGTACTCAGTTTTGGTAATCTGAAAAATTTATGGGTATGTTTGGTCGTTTTTCTGAATTTGATTTCGAGGCATTCCTATCAGACTTGAATTCTCATGAGTATTTAATAAATGAGGTAATAATATTTAGAAAATTTTGGCTTCTCAATAATCTAATGCACTGGTCCGACATGGAGTTGTTTACATGGTGGGTGACCATATCTAAATTATTAGTTCTTCTGCGGGTTCCATTAAATTCCTCAAGGCGTTTTATGCTAGTTGGCCACTGCCAGGCCACCCACGTCAGACTTTAAATGGACCAATTAGCTTGGACTTACAAGTTTAAATGGACCAATATGCTCGCCAATTAGAATTCCCCTTGTGAAAATAAGCAGAGTGACATTTCTTGTGGGGGAGAAGTTGAGTCATTCTCACTTTAACTCTCTTTCAGGTGCCTTTCATTGGTTCTTAATTCGAAAATTCAACTAAACTTTATTAAATTAATCACACAAGTTATAGGAAGGTCGAGTGAATGATTTGTTATATATTTATTTGTGAAATCTTTACCAACTTCTTGTTTTTTATTTTTTATTTTTGTAAGTATGTATAACAGATGTTCTCGATTGATAGATTTTGTGAAATTGTGCTTCCCTCTCTGTCCACCAAACCATTCAAACACTAAGGCCCTCCCTTACTCCCCTCCCTTAATGGCCTACAGGAAGAAAAGCAAAATTGACGCTATAATCTCTGTGTTCACTCTAAGTCCTCTTCCATATCCAGTGCTCTTTATTCTAGTTGTGCTCTTCACCTTCTTAGCCATCTCATGGTCCTCTGAGTACGAATCTGCAGTCGACTCCACAGAGGAGAGCTTGGGCTGGGTGATCAAGGTCTCCCCTGTGATCCTACTGATCATGGTTCATTGGTTGTCTACAATTGAGAACCCGGAATGGTTGTTTGCTAGATCACCATACGATCGGAGAAGGATGACCCATCATCGCCCATCTGAAGGTACTTCTCCATGGGTGGTAGCTCTTGTGATTGTTTTGTTGCTTATTATGGTGTCTTACCAATCTTCCTTCCATGATAGCTGGTTTGGTTGAGATCTAATGAACTTGTTAAGGTGATTCTTCTTATGTAGTTGCTAGTAAATTATAGCTTGTTTATGTGGTTTATAAAAGGGTGGGAGATCTTATAGAAAAAGAAATGAGGAAAGAGGGGGAAATGATCAATATAAAGTTTTTTTGTATGTTTTGCATGTATTATATGATTTGTGTAGTTTTTTTTCTTGGTCACTAAATTGAAGTGATTCTATCTTCTTTTCCCCATAGTGTCTGAACTTACAATTGCTAAGATCTTTCTGATGGAAAATTTTTCATGGGGATTTACTCTAAGCCGAAGTATATGACTTAATCTGAACAGTACGTGTTGCCTGACAATTTGTTTATCACACTCCGTTTGGAAATGCGATTTGCCATGGAAACTTGTACTGTAAAAAAAAAGTGTCAAGGTTGCTCATAGAGAGTACCACTAAGCATTTTGAATTTTTGATTTGACGTAGTTGCGAATGAATCTTTTTCTCTCTTAGAATGAAGAGTATTTCGAATAATTTAGTGAACAAAACGAGTTGAATGAATATTGAATTAGACTAAAATTTATGTTGTGGGTTGGATCCATAAAAATGTAAAATATAAGATCGGGAAAACTTTGCTTATTGTATTGAAAATTTGAATGATCAAAAGGTGGATTGAATCAGTGGAGTTTCATTGTTTGAAGAATGTTGTTTATTGTAAAACCGCCTTAAATCAGATATTGATTGACTAAAATTGGGCCTGAAACCTCCCCAAACATGTCATTGTTGGTTTTTAAAGCCTGACAACGCCAACAATATGTCGACTGCCTAACAAGCTCCATGAGACCCACAGGCCATTAATTTATTTCAACACGTCGGCAGCAACTAGTAGTTTGGCAAATTTATAGAGAAATAGGGAGTAACCAAAATATCAAGGCTCTATACTTAGTGGTGCGTAAGGATGATAAATATATTGGATTATGCAGTTAGCTTTATAGTCTCATATCTCAAATATGAAGAAAATCTACTCAACATGATAATTTCCTTGGTTAGTGTTGGGGAGGGTGTCTCGCACATAAGTGTGAACTCTACCTCTCTTTATGGGTTTGGAGAAGCTGGATATTACATTCACGTGTTGGACATTCTTTTCAAACACTAATCAATGATTTCTCCCTAGACTGCCTAGAAAGTTCCTCAAATATAAGTATTGGTGATATATAAAAATGGTCACACCCTTGAGTTGTACACGTGTCATGATGATCTTGAGGAACTACGAGTTAAAGCAACACTCAATATGGATCCAGCTTGAGCAGTTTTCAGCCTGCTCAACTTCAGCCCACTAGGCGAGCTCGAACTCTCACAGCATGTTAGGCCCACACGTCTCACAACTATCCTCGATACTTGTAAGCCTTTTTTCAGGCAAGTATTTCGATGATTTGCTTCGAACGAGCAATCACAGCTGCTATTTGCTTTCACCTAGGAAGCAAACACCAGAGTATCTTCTACACAGAGAAACTCCCTTTCACGGATTACTCTCGGATTGAGAACTATCTCTCGTGTATCTAGGAGCACAGAGCTAACAAGAAATTTTCCTCCTACAGCACGACTCCTAATTAGAGAGGGATCTCCACGAAGATCTCTTCTCTAATCTATGCCTATAATGGCCTAGTTAAACCAGGACTCCTTGCAATATAAATAAGACATGAGGTTGGTAAGCTAAGGTATGCTACAAATTCCCTTATATAACATTACACATTTCTCAGATCCTTATCTAACTTTAGCATTGAAATGTCATCGGCTACCCCACAGTGGTCTGTAGCTCACATGTGTTACTTATACAGATCAAACAAATTAGCAAAACTAGATCGGAGCGAAAAATTAGTGCATCAAGTATTATGAATTAAAATGCATATTTAAAACCTTAAAGGGAAAAAAAAAACATATTTCTCTTAGTCAAACTAAGAAAAATATAAACAAAAGCCTGACCAAAACAAAATGCATGTTTATGTAGTCTACGTGTTTATCTTACTCACATATGCTTTCAGTACTTTTCATAATGTACATAAAACATACCTAAAACTACTGATTACTAGCTAAGGGTGACATCATTGCGAAGTAAAGGAGGAATGATAAGAGACCATCACAAGAAGCAGCACGACCACCACCGCAACACCCCAAGGCGACTTCCCAGCTTGATGGATTGTATCATGTTCCAGACGTGGTATCCGGAATAAAGAATTTCCATTTTTGCAATCAAAATTAAAATCACTGGGAGAATGAACATGAGAATATTGAAGTTAAAGGCAGCTTCATGAACCTCAGACTTGAAGTATATGTACTTGGGGTTGGGGATAGGGATGGCAACGGGGCGGATTGGGGCGGATTTGAGCAAATCCATCCCCGATCCGTCACTAATATCGGATCCCCAATCCGCCCCGCAAATCCGTTTGCAATTTTAAATCAATATCCATAACCGCCCCGTGCGGATACGCGGATATCCGCCTCGCCCCGCAAATCCGCACAAAAAATTAAAAAATAATCTCTGAATTCGTAAAAAAAAAAATACAAAAAATTCTGAATTACAATTTACAATGAATTCGTACAAAAAAAAATTACAAAAATTCTGAATTCGTACAAATCAAGAACTGATCAAGATCAAAAATTACAAAAAATTACAATCTGTTCGATCGGATGATCAAGAACTGATCTGATCTGATCGATCGAAAAATCAAGATCTGATCTGATCTGTTCGATCGGATGATCAAGATCTGATCTGATCTGATCGATCGGATGATCCAGAACTGATCTGTTCGATCGGATGATCCAGAACTGATCTGATCTGATGATCCAGAATTGATCTGATCGATCGGATGATCAAGATCTGATATGATCTGTTCGATCGGATGATCAAGATCTGATCTGTTCGATCGGATGATCAAGAACTGATCTGATCTGATGATCCAGAACTGATCTGATATGATTTGATCGATCGGATGATCAAGATCTGATCTGATCTGTTCGATCAGATGATCAAGATCTGATCTATTCGATCGGATGATCAAGATCTGATCTATTCGATCGGATGATCAAGATCTGATGTGATCTGATCGATCAGATGATCAATATCTCAAGATCTGATGTGATCTGATGATCAATATCAAGATATGATCGATCTAGGATCAAGATCAGATCTAAGCTATGATCAGAGAAGGAGAAGGAGATTCGGAGAAGGAGAAGGGGCGATCTCCTGTGAGAGGGAGATCTCTCTGCGAGGGAGCAATGACGCGGCGTGAGGGAGCAGTGACGCGGCGTGAGGGATCAGTCGCGGTCGACGCGGTGTGAGGGAGCAGGGTCCAGGGAGGCAGATCTGGAGGGCGAGCGGCGTGAGGGAGGGCGAGCGGCGTGAGGGAGGGCGGTGATCTTCCCTTGAACCGAATATCTTCCCTTCCTCTTTTTCGGCTGATCTGATCTGGGGGAGGGGAGAGCTTGCGCTCTGTGAGACAGTGAGAGGGAGAGTTCGGTGAGGGTGAGGGAGCGATTGGTGTGAGGGAGCGGATGAGGAGGGATTGTGATTTCTGAAAACAGTGATCCTTTATATAGGCGAAGGGCAATTTTGTAAATTTGTTGGTTAAACGGATATCCGCGGGCTTTCGGGGCGGATATGGCGAAATCCGTATCCGCCCCGAATAGTGAACGGATATTTTTTGGATATCCAAAGCCACCCGAAAACCCATTCAGCCATATCCAAAACCGCCCCAAACGGATTGGGTGGGGCGGATATCCGCCATCCCTAGTTGGGGAGGTAAAGAAAAGGTATCACAATGAAGAAGAAAATTATCAAAGGTGGTAGAGGGAGAGATATGGATTCAAGGGGTTTGATTTTTCCAACCTTGTGGAGCCTCTTTTGGGTCTCTCAACAACAAAGCCATTGATGTTTGTTTGTGCGTAAAGATTATGCTATTTGTGATTGGATTGTTTTTGTAAACTATGTGACAAGTGATGGAATTTTTATCTTGTTGAAGCCGACTTTGTAGTTTGGACTATTAGGAATATTAATTTACTGTGCTCTGCCATTTAGTTTGTTAGTTGTCCGGGTCAATAGCATGTTTTGCTGTTTTACCTAGTCTTTAGAAGAGTACGTGTCTTCAGTTTGTTTTTGAGTTTGTTTTGCACGTTGTGATTAGTGCCACATGTTTTGCTAGAACGTTGGGTTGTATTGCCTATATATATGCTGATTGTTTAATGGAATGGCACTGCAGTTGAATATTTTCTCTTGCATTTCATTTTGTTCTTAGCCTTAATTTATTTATGAGTTCTATTTCTATCAGTGGTATCAGAGCTGGAGAGAGATAGAGTTTGTAAGTAAGTTTTCAAAGAGAGAAAAGAGAGTGAGTGAAGAAAGTGAGTCCATAGAGTATATCAAGTTGAGGTTGTAAGAGTGAGTTGTTAGAATTGTAAAAGTGAGGGTCGTGAGAATACAAAGAAAGTAAGCAGTAGCTTCATTTTTGTATTGCAGCAGCTAGCAATTCTCATGGCCACTGACAACTTTGTTCAACCTTCAATTCCTCGCTTTGATGGTCATTATGACCATTGGAACATGTTGATGGAGAATTTTCTAAGATCCAAGGAGTACTGACATGTTGTCTTTGATGGAATTAGAGAACCAGTAGCTGGCACAACATTGTCTGATACACAAAGAACATAGCTAGAAGGGCAACAGCTGAAAGATCTCAAGGCGAAGAATTATCTTTTCCAAGCTATTGATCGTTCAATCTTGGAAACCATTCTTTGCAAGGACACCTCCAATCATATTTGGGACTCCATGAAAAAGAAGTATCAGGTATCAGCAAGAGCAAAGAGGCAACAGCTTCAAGCACTTCGTTCAGAGTTCGAAACGCTACGGATGAAATCGGGAGAGTCGGTTACAGATTATTTTTCACGGACGATGGCAATCGTTAACAATATGCAGATTCATGGTTACAAGACGGAAAACGTCACTATCGTTGAAAATATTCTTTAATCCATGACACCAAAATTCAATTTTGTTGTCTGCTCTATCAAGGAAGCCCATGACATTGAGGAACTTTCCATTGATGAACTGCAAAGTTCCTTACTTGTTCATGAAAAAAAAATCAACCAGCAGGAGAAAGAGGAGCAAGCATTGAAGGCCTCAACAGAAAATCACTCGACACCGAGAGGAGATAGAGGCAGAGAAAGCAATGATCATGGCAACCAACAACAACAATACCATCAACACCAATAAAATCAATTTCAAGGAAGAGGACGAGGAGGCCACCACTCAACAACTCATAGACTAAAGTCTGCAGACAAGTCCAATGTTGAATGCTACCGATGTGATAGGTATGGCCATTAACAGTCAGAATGTCGAACTAATTTGAATAGACAAAATGGAGAAAGAACTAACTTTGCAGAAAAAGAAAAAGAGGTGTCTCTTTTGATGGTGTGTCACGTGAATGAAGAAACTCAACAAAACATGTGGTATTTAGATAGTGGCTGCAGCAATCACATGTGCGGAGATAAAATGCGTTCTCCGACCTAGACGAATCTTTTCGCAACACTGTCAAGTTTGGTGACAACTCCACTGTATCTGTTATGGGAAAAGGAAAGATTACTCTCTAGACCAAAGAAAACTCCACCCACACTATCTCTAATGTTCTTTTTGTTCCAAATTTAAAGACCAACTTTCTTAGTGTGGGTCAGCTACAAGAAAAGGGGTACGAGATTTCTATCAAAGATGGAGTATGTCGAATCCAAGATACAAAGTTGGGCTTAATTGCTCAAGTTAACATGACTGTGAATTGTATGTTCCCGCTTTATCTCCACAACACCACTCATTCATGCTTCTCAGCAAAACCGAAGGATGCGACATGGCTATGGCATTTTTGCTATGGTCACCTAAATTTTGGCGGATTGAAGACTCTACAGCAGAAAAATATGGTGACTGGTCTTCCTCAGACTACTGTTCCATCTCAAGTTTGTAAAGAATGTGTTGTTAGCAAACAACACCGTAATCAATTTCCGCAAGGAAAATCATGGAGAACAAATAAGAAATTGGAGCTGATTCACTCTGACCTTTACCGGCCAATGAATCCATTTTCCAATGGAGGTAAAAGATACTTGATCACCTTCATTGATGATTTTAGCCGAAAAACATGGGTGTATTTGTTGCAGGAGAAATCTGAAGCTTTTGCTGCATTTAAAAATTATAAAGTGCTTGTTGAAAAGGAAGTTGGCAGTCTAATAAAAGTTCTTCGCACTGATCGTGGTGGAGAATACAACTCACATGAATTTGCAAAGTTTTGTGAGATCCATGGAATTAAGAGGCAACTTACAGTAGCTTACACGCCTCAACAAAACGGGGTGTGCGAGAGGAAAAATCGCACAATTATGAACATGGTGCGAAGCCTTTTAACAAGGAGTGGCGTTCCAAAAAAAATTTGGCCCGAAGCAGTCAACTGGAGCATTCATATTTTGAATAGAAGTCTCACTCTTGTTGTTCAGTATATGACACTGGAGGAGGCATGGAGTGGACGAAGACCGGCGGTAGATCATTTCAGAATTTTGGGAGTGTTGCCTATGCTCGTATTCCAGACGAAAAGAGGAAAAAGCTAGATGACAAGGGATAGAAATGCATTTTTCTTGGTGTTAGTGATCAATCAAAAGCTTAAAAGCTTTACAATCCTATCACTAAGAAAATTGTTATCAGTCATGATGTAGTTTTTGATGAAAAAAGGATTTGGCCATGGAATAACAGTGTTGTTAAACAAATAATACCTGTCAATCTTGATGGAGTTAACGAAGAGGAGTGGCAGCAGCCAACGGAAAATGATCACAAATTCTACCAGATGGTCCAGTAGATGTTCCAAGCTCACCAACAGCAGCAGAAAATGAAGAACGACCTCAACGTGTTAGAAGAAGACCTGCATGGATGACCGGTTATGAGGTAATTGAATTGACCAATCTGAGGACCCACTTACACATTTTGCTCTATTTTTCGACTGTGATCCTACAACTTTCGAAGAGGCTATCAAAGAATCAAAATGGAAAAAGGCGATGGATGAAGAAATTGCAGCCATTGAACGGAACAACACTTGGGAGTTGACTAATCTTCCAAGAGGGCACAAGACAATTGGTGTCAAGTGGGTGTACAAGACAAAGTTGAAAGAAAATGGCGATGTCGACAAGTACAAGGCACGCTTAGTAGCTAAAGGCTATAAGCAAGAGTTTGGCGTCGACTTTAAATAAGTATTTGCTCCTGTAGCAAGGCTTGATACAATCAGACTGGTGATTGCATTGGCAACACAAAACTCATGGCCTATCTTCCAGTTGGATGTGAAATCAACATTTTTACATGGTGACTTGGAATAACAGGTATTTATTGATCAACCTCCTGGATATGTGAAGTTTGGAAATTGGAAATGAACATAAGGTGTATAAATTAAAAAAAGGCACTATATGGTTTAAAACAAGCTCTTAGAGCTTGGTATAGTCGTATAGATGCTTATTTTTCTAAGGAGGGTTTTATAAAATGTTCATATGAGCATACACTTCTTACAAATATGGGAGATGGGGGGGGAAATGCTCATTGTTTGCTTATACTTAGATGATCTTATTTATACTGGAAATGATAGTGCCATGTTTGACAAATTCAAGAAGTTCATGATGGTTGAATTTGAGATGTCTGATCTTGGAATGATGCATTATTTTCTTGGTATTGAAGTGGTACAATCTGCTATTGGGATATTTGTTTCTCAAAAGAAATATGTGCAAGAAATTTTAGATAGGTTTCAAATGAAGAATTGCAATTCTGTTAGCACACCAACTGAAGTGGGTTTGAAGTTATTCAAAGATCTTGAAGGAAGGAAGGTTGACAATACCCTTTACAAGCAAATTGTGGGAAGCTTGATGTATTTGACTGCCACAAGGCCTAATATAATGCATGTTGTTAGTCTTATTAGCAGGTACATGGAGTGTCCTCGAGAGATGCATCTTTTGGCTGCCAAAAGAATTCTTCGGTACTTTAAAATTTGGGCTATTCTACAAGAAGGGAGAAAAATCAGATTTGTTTGGTTTCACTGACAGTGATTATGCTGGAGATTTAGATGATCAGAAGAGTACTTCTAGATATGTTTTCATGCTTGGCTCGAGAGCTGTTTCGTGGTCTTTGAAAAAGCAAGCAATTGTCACTTTGTCAACAACTGAAACAGAGTACGTAGCTGCAACAGCTTGCGCATGTCAAGCTGTTTGGTTGAAGAAAATTCTTGGAGAGCTAAACTTCAAGCGATAAGGGCCCATAACAATTTTTTGTGACAACAACTCTGCCATCAAAATCTCTAAAAATTTTGTTCTACATGGAAGAAGCAAGCATATAGGTGTAAAGTTTCACTTCTTAAGAAACCTGACAAATGAAGGAGTCATTGATCCCATCTATTGCAAGAGTGAAGACCAGATTGCTGATATAATGACCAATCCCCTCAAGTTGACATCATTCATGAAGCTCAAAAAATTGCTTGGTGTCTCCACTTTGGAAGGACGAGTTTGAAGCAAGTTCGCAACTAATATTTCTTAAACTGAATGTTGGATAACTTTCAGTTTAAGGGAGGGATTATTAGGAATATTAATTTACCGTGCTCTGCCATTTAGTTTGTTAGTTGTCCGGGTTAATTTCATGTTCTGTTGTTTTACCTAGTCTTTAGGAGAGTACGTGTCTTCAGTTTGTTTTTTAGTTTATTTTGCACGTTTTGATTAGTGCCACATGTTTTGCTAGAACGTTGGGTTGTATTGTCTATGTATAGGCTGATTGTTTAATGGAATGGCACTGCAGTTGAATACTTTCTCTTGCATTTCATTTTGTTCTTAGCCTTAATTTATTTATGAGTTCTATTTCTATCATGGACTTGTGCCCATAAAAATGGATGAAGATGCCGACATGTACTGGTCATGTATTGGGTTTATGACTTGTAGCATGGTTTGGGGACGTGTTGATAGGAGGTGAAGACCATAAGTTTATGTGTAAAGAGTAGCCAAAGATGAAAGAGATTCTTGATTAGGAATTCAAAAGTAAGTGTGTCAATTCGTGATCTTTTGAATTTTCAAATTGCCTCGGTCAATTTACAGAATTTTCAACCTGTCCTCTCTCTCTCGTTGTTGAATTTTAAAATTGCCCCCGTCCATATTACGAAACTCACTGTATTCTTGTCCTCTCTCTCTCTTCTCTCATTCGTCTCCTTCCTATTTCTCAATGCCACCGTTCATCCCCTTCCCATCTCGATGACATTGTCCCCTCCTCAATCTTTCACCACTGTTGAGTTGGGTTGGGCCATTTGTTGATTCAAAAAAGGCCCATGAAGTAGTTGGATTGATAAGATGGTTTACAACTGTTTAGTTCATGAATTGTTCACAGTGAGAGAGGTCTTCACATATGCGTAAATTTTCACAGAGGTTTTCGTATTCACAATGAGAAAGGTCTTCATAGAGGTCTGCAAGGTTTTCGTCTTCACAGTGAGAGAGGTCTGCGAGGTTTTCATCTGGGTTTTTCAGTGAGGTTTTCGTCGGTGCGAGTTTCCGTTTGAGGTCTTCTTCACAGTGTGAGCGAGGTGTACGGCTGGATCTGGTGAAGTTGAAAGTGAGAAAGTTTTTTCTTTATATGGATTTGGTGAGGGCAAGGGTGAGGCGAGTTTTCTGTGGCTGGATTTGGTGAGTGCGAGGGTGCGAGTCTCTGGCGAGGGTGAGCCGAGGTGGCAGAGAGGTGAGTCTGAGGTCTCTAGTCTCTGGTGAGGTGAAGTGATGTGAATCAGAGCCAGGGTTTTGTCTCTGGCGAGGGTAAGTGAGGTGAGCGTGTCCGCTGACGTAGCAGGGAAGGGCTGGCAACAACTCGCTCAGGCTATGCAGGATGTTGTTCTAAAGAGTGTGCCTCAGCCTACTCCTAAGCATCAAGGGCTCGGTGTTGCCTTACCTCAGAGCAACACATCCTTTGTCATGGTTGCGTCCACCAATATTTCAGGTGTTAGATCTTCTTCCAATGCCAGTAAGGGCCCAGTTACCGCGCCGCTATCCACCTTGATTCTCCTATTGATTTTTTTGCTCAACTTTGGGGAAGTCATCAACTACATACAACTTCAATTTAAGAAGATAATGGTACGAGATCGGTGATTCAATGGTCGCATGTTGCTCTTCCAGGTGGCAACAAAACTTTCCTGGTATTTACGACCTTTCCATAGGTGATCACGAGAAACAACATGAGTCTTCGACAAGGTTTCCGGCATTGAGTGTTCAGTCTCCCTTGTAAGATCCAGTGCTTCATCATTCCCCTAATTCTTTCTCTAGCTCAGTGGGTAACCCGGTCTCAGCATCAGTTCGCCCAACTTAGCTGGATAAAGGCAAAGGTAACACGATCTCAGGATCAGCTTGCCCAACTCAACAGGATAAAGGCAAGGGTACTGTGGGACTTTCGCTTGGCCAGAGGTCCATGTCCAATTTGAAGCGTAATCTCGCCCAACCTATTGAACAACAGTATTCAGATAATTATAAGAAGGTCTTAGAAGTTGTGGAGGAAGATGGCTTCAACCTGGACCCTTTATTGACAAAGATGTCCATACAAGGCAACATGGATCGCAAGCTGGCTAAAAAAGCCCAGTGTGATAGAGTCGTTGAATGGGCTAATTTTTCAACTTTTCCAACCAGGTCCAGATTCATGCTTAAAAAAATCCACTAAATCTGTATCTTCCAACAAAGTTGGGCGGGTGGATCTTAAGGGTTATAACACCTCTGTTGAGCGGGTAAGGACTGAGTTTTCCAACCTCACCCAGGAGTGTTCAGTGTCACTTGTTTACCCTTCGGGTTTTGAGCCAGCAACAGAACAATGTGTTGGTGGAGTCCATGGTTTGCCGATAGAAATAATGTGCCTCGCATTTGGGGAGTTGCTCGTCCACACCAGACCACGTAGGCGCTCCCTCAGGCTTTGAGGTCATTTGGTGGAGTCCATGTTTCTAATTGTTGTTTGGCTCAATAAGAGACATCCGACTGATCGGTTTTCAAATAAATTGGCTTGACAGTGGGAGTGGACCTCAATCAGGATGAAGAAAAGGCTTTGGGTATGGTTCAAGCTGCAGCGCATAGTTCAACATCTGACAGAGCTAGGGACAAGTGCAGCAATCTCGTGGTCGAAGGTTTTTTATGAACCTCAAAATTCTTTCGTGAAAATGTAGATGGCTCAGGAATCTTGGGAGGCAAAGGGGTTGTTGAAGATTAATCTAAGATCTTATTTTCATACAGGAATCAAAATTGGAGAGATGTTCTAGAAAATTTATAAGGAAGTTATGGGGTGAAAATTCTTTTGATTGGGCTGTGGTGGAATCTATTAGCAGTTTAGGATGTCTATGAGCTATTTGGGATGTTGATCTTTTGTAGATGAAAGAAGTATTGAAAGGGGTATTTTTTCTTTTTATTCAGTTCCAAATGATCGCAGACAACTCTTTTTGGTCAAGGTCTAACATTCCGTGTGATCCTTTTCTAAGAGAGTACTTTTGGGAAGAACTATATGATATTGTGGGTTGGGTCCAATCTCCATGGGTGTTAGCATGAGACTTCAATGTTTTCCGTCGCATGAACGAAAATAAAGGTTGTAGAAGGAGGTCCATGAGCATGCAAAAATTCAATCAGTTCATGAACGAGGTGAAGCTCGTTGATTTCAGTCTGAAATGGGGAAAGTTCACGTGGTCAAACCGAATGGAGCACCCTATTCTATGTCGGCTTGATCGGTTTCTGGATTCAATGGATTGGATTGCTAAGTTTGGTGATAAAGTTGAATGGCTCAAGGGAACGACAAGTTCTGACCATTATGCGATTCTGCTGGCGAGCTCTTCTATTGGTGGTAGCACTCACCTCTTTTCCTTTGATAATGGTTGGTTTGATCACCCAACCCTGACTGATGAGATGAAATCATGGTGGAACATCTCAGTGATCTCTGGTCACCTTGGCTACTGCTTATGGTGAAAATTAAAGAAGCTCAGATGCAACCTTAAAAGTTGGCGGACTAAAGTTTGGGGTAAGACCAATTTATGCATTAAAAAATTTCTGCTATGATTGCTAACATTGATGCTGAGGAAGAGATCCAAGACTTGACTGCTGAGGAGAGGTCTCGTAGAGTGCAGCTTCATCAAGAGTGGACAAAGTTAACCAAAAGAGATGAAGAGTTTTGGAGGATCAGGTCTAGGGTCAACTAGGCTTGTCAAATGGATTAGGGATCCAAATTCTTTCATAACTTGGCCAACAGACGCAGACTGTTTAATTCTATTGAAGCTCTTAGCATGGATCACGAGATGGTAGTATATGAAGCCAACATCAGATAAATCATGGTCTCTTACTTCAAGGAGTTGTTCAATGAAAATGAAGAGTGACGACCTTTCTTCTCGGGGATTACTTTTCAGTCTATCTCCCAGCCAGTGGCTACCTCCTTGGTAGAAAACTTTTCAGATATGGAAATTAAGAGGCAATGCAATAGCTCAAATAAGAAGTTTCTCCAGGTCTTGATGGTTTCTCAATGAAGTTCTATTTGAAAATGTGAGAGGTAATCAAAGTTGATTTTCTTAAAGTTATTAAAGATTTTAATACTAGGCATTTTCTGAACTGACGGTTGAACACCACTATCATCTCGCTTATTCCTAAATGTGAGGGTGTGCGGATAGTTAAAGACTTCAGACCTATTAGTATACTGAATGAGGCTTATAAGATCATTACCAAAGTGTTGGCCGATCGATTGAAAAATGTTATTCATTCAGTTATTTCTCCATTTCAAAGTGCAACAGTCAGTGGTAGACAGGTAGTTGATAGCCCTTTGATTGCAATGAATTTATTGATTCCAAAAAAAAAAAAAAAAAAAAAAGGTGTTACAGGGCTTGTCATCACATTAGATTTATTTAAAGCCTTTGGCAATGTTTCTTAGAGATATTTTAATTTGGTAATGACTCTCATGGGGTTTGACTCCAAATGGATCCATTGGTTTCACACTTGCAGATCTACAACCAATTTCTCTCTTAATGGACAACTGCACGAGTTTTTCAATAGCCCTAAGGCCCTGCGTCGGGGTGATCCCATGTCTCCTGTTCTCTTTACTTTAGCAGCAGAAGGTCTGAATCAAATGATTCTTAAAGCGGTTGAGGTTGGACTAGTTGAGGGTTTTTAATCGCAAAGGGTAGTTCTCCTGTTTCCATTCTTCAGTATGTGGATGATACTATGTTTTTTGTGATGCCTTTGCTTCTTAGGTTCTTGTTCTCAAAAGAATTATGTTTTGGTTCAAAATTATTTTAGGTCTGAAAATCAACTTTCACAAATCAATGGTGTTGTCCATTGAATATTTCTCTCATTTGCAGCAGTTGGCAGTAAGGGTGGGCATCCCATCCCGCCATCCCGAACCCATCCCGATCCCGATCATGTCCAGTCCCGATCTATAATGGGATGGGATCGGGATGAAGATTTTCAATCATGCATATCCCGCTCCGTCCCGAATTTATTTATTTAATAATAATTATCATTAATTTTACTCAAAATACTCTTCTAAATTAAAGTTTTGGATGTGTTGAAATTAAATCAATGAAAGATGAAATTCTATATGAAATCTAAATGAATTGAATCATTATTTCTAAATGAAATTTAATATTTATTTGTCTTCCAAAAAAAGTTTAATATTTATTTATTTAATATCTATATTATTTATGATGTAAGTTATATGTATATAAATTTGACATTATTGGTATGTGAGTAATGTGAGATAAAAATTTTTTTGTTATTTTTTATCGGATGAATATTTAGTACGTGCTCATCCCGTCCCATCCCGATCCCGTTTGAGATGGGAGAGGTTGGGATGGGGTCTATCCCGCCCGATCACGAATGAACGTGATGGGATAGGGGTGAGTCCATCTCGTCCCATTCCGTGCCCACCCCTAGTTGGCAAGTTTATTTGGTTGTGCAGCGGATCAGCTTCTAGCCAAGTATTTATTTTTGCCTTTGGGTGCTAGATTTAAAATTAAAACTGTGTGGGATGAGTCAATCGAAACGATGAAAGCGAAACTAGCCTCTTGGAAGCGCAAATTCATCTCGAAAGCAAGCACACTAGCACTTGTCCAATCCACTTTAGCCTTTATCCCCGCGTTCCTTCTGTTTCTTATCGAGGTTCATTCTTCCATTGCAGTCAAAATGAATCAGATCATGCGTGATTTAATTTGAGGTTCCACTCAAACCTCCAAAAAATGCTAGTGGTTGGGAGAAAATTTGTTGTCTAAAAATCTGGGGTGGTCTAGGCATTCATCAAGTGAGTACTTTCAATTTAGTAATACTTTTCAAGTGGATTTGGCGATTTGCAGAAGAAGATGACTTTTTATAGATATCGCTCATCATTGATAAATATGGGCAAAATAGATGAGACTGAGAAAAAAAAAACAAGTACACTCTCTATGGGTGTTTTATGTTGAAGTCCATCTCTCGGTGTACAAATATTTTCTAACCTCACACCTCGCTTCGCTATGACAATGACGATCTCGTATCTTTCTGGCATGATTCTTAGTGTAACAACTGACATCTGAACAATTTGTTTCCAATGTTGTTTCTCACTAGCAACCAGAAAAATGGGAAAGTTATCAATTTTTTGTTCAATAAGGATTCATGTGATCTTTCTTTTCGGAGACCCCTAAATGATGGGGAGCTAAATAAGGCTAACAACTTAATGCAACTGTTGGATATTCAGATGCTCTCGGAGGGATTTGATAGTTTGGTGTGGAAGGGTAAAGATGTGGGCTTCTTGGTGAAAGAATTTTCTGATATACTGACTGTATTTTATTATGAGACCCACTCTAACCCCTTCATTCCCCTCACAAAAATCTGATTTTGGTGAAAAAAAATTCTTCCTCGGATTAATTTATTTTGTTGGTCAGTATTGCATGAGATGATCCTGACTAAAGATAGGTTGGAGAGGAGAGGAATCCTCACATGAAGTCTTTGTGTGCTTGACGAGATTCTAGATCACTTGATGTTTCATTGCAGATTCTCCAAATCTATTTGGAATATTTTTTGTCAAAATTTGGTATGAGTTTGATGCTTCAAGGTTCCCTTTTGGATTGGATAAGTTGGTGGTCACAAGCCAATTCATCCCGACGCGAAATGGTTATGGCGTAGGGTTCTTCATGTGCTCATGTGGTGTGTGTAGAAAGAGATAATTATAAGGGTGTGTTTGGTTGCATGGAATCCTATACCATGGGAATCCATGAGGGGACCACTACATTTTAGGCTAAATTGATATATCACTCCACATTTACCATTTGACCACCATTTTATTTTGTGATCAATGGTAGGAATGGAAGTCCCATAAACATGAGAATCTCACTCCTTGGCCCCCCCAAGGCATGTGATTCACATGTTCATGGGACTTTCACTCCCACCATTGATCACAAAACCAAATGGTGGATGTGGAGTGATATATCAATTTAGCCTAAAATATAGTGGTCCCCTCATGGATTCCCATGACATAGGATTCCATGCAACCAAACACACCCTAAGAGTTTTTGAAGGGCTTAACATATCATAACACTCTATCTTTATCGAGATTAGAGAATTGATGTGAAATATGAGTTCGACTTGTAATATCTTTAGAGACTTGTTTTTTGACACCTTAATGGTGTACTGGCATTCATTGATATATGGATGATTGTATTTTGTTTCTCTTCTTATCTTCAATAAAAAATTTCTTGGTTGGACTTTAAAAAAAATGTTCATGAATTGTTTACCGATTTTATGTATATTTAATTTGTACACATTTTTTGGAGTTTAATGATCCTCAATTTAGTGAGGGTTATTTCTTAATTGTTTTTGTTATCCTAATTTTATAGGCAGAAAACAATTTAAAATTTATTGTGGATTAGAAATAACAATTTGTGATTAGATGTTTCATAATTTGTTTTCGTATTTGGTAATTTAGTGATCTATTTGGGGAGTGTTGAAGATGATGCATACCGAAAGCATGACACCGTACCCGTGTCAACGCGTTATGTGAAAATTATATGGTCGTGCCAATGGCATGACTGATACACTAGTAATTCAATAACGAGAAAAGTTATGCATGAGTTCATAAAGTTAGCCACAACAACTAGATTGAAGTTTATGATCCCTTTTGTTGTCATCTTCAGCTAGCCAGGTCGTGACTCACAACTTTGCTCCTTCAAACTCACCAAATCGGAATGTACATAATAAAATTCACCAAAGCATGCACTTTGAAATTCACCAAAGCACCACCAACAAGTCATATGTACATCGAATTGCTCAATCAACACGTCATTTTTGAAAATAAAAATGAACTTCAAATTTGCAAAGCTTTTTTTTTTTTTTTTTTTTTTTTTTTCTAACAATAATTAATTTTTAAATACCAAAAATATTTTATATAAAAACCTTGAGTTTCCATTAAGTGTTGGATAAACACAATATTCAACATTCAACAACAATAAACATTGTTCTAAAAGCACACAATTAATTAGTACAATACCTATTTGTTTTATTTAATATATATTTAATATTTTATCTCTCGAATTTGTTTTATTTAATAAATATTTAATGTGTGTTTTTCAATTTAATTGAGCCTTTGACATGCTACTTCGAATTTCATGAAACTTAAAAATTTTTCTCTACTAACAATAAATTTTATTGGTCCATTTTTTAATGAAAAATTATTCTCTATTGGAAAATATATTTTTTGGGTTGATGTCACATTACTTCTACAAAATTGTTGCTCAATCAATACAAAAAATATTTAGTTGGCCTCCAATATCTCAAAAATGAAAATTCCATACTCATGGTTTTGTAGATAATTTTGTTACCTGAATTCAATTGCATCTTCAATTTTATAGCACCAAAACACACTTTATCTGCCTTTGCCATAGGCAATTAATGAAAATTAACAACATACAAGTCATGTTTAATGGAATCACAACTCAGTTAATAAACTTGTGGTAGATAAAATCACAAGTCTTCGTAACATTTTCAAAGGATTTAATGATTTTGAAATTTAATAAAAATCCTACTCAC
Source organism: Berberis thunbergii (assembly GCA_003290165.1). Lineage (NCBI taxonomy): Eukaryota > Viridiplantae > Streptophyta > Magnoliopsida > Ranunculales > Berberidaceae > Berberis > Berberis thunbergii. Next base: position 24,297 of record QNQO01009326.1, on the reverse strand, counting down.
CTCACTTTATTTTTATTTTTTTAACAACATGCAAATTCCATTTTTTTTTTTTTTAATTTAAATCTGGTTGGGGAATGCAAGTGAGTGGAGGTACATCTCACTTAAGGGTGTAAAGGGACCAGATTCGTACCAAATTGTCTGTAAAGTGTGCTCTAGTCCAGATTCATAGAATCAGGATACAGAAAATCCGAATACGATCAGATCCAAATTTTATTTAATAAAACAAATCCAAATTTGAATCCAGTAAAGTGTGCTCTAGTCCGGATACAATCCGAATCCGATCGGATCCACAATCATCTAAAATTACAATTTTTATGAAAACTGTAAATAGAATCAAATAAACATATAATATATGTCAATTTTTCATTGTACTTATAGGTGTTAAAATGAACCAATTTCCCTCATCTTTATTATTAGAACCTGTCTAACTATCGAGAAAAATGGCGAGTAAACCAGCGAGGGGAGAGTGTTACTACTCATCCTCCTCAAGATTTACGTTGCTGCGTATTTCGAAAGTGCAATTGTACATCTCGAGGGGGATGAGCGGTCACACTCTCCCCCTTGCTGGTTTCCTTGCCATTTAGAATTTTTGTTATTATTAATATCAATTAATTAAAAAATGTCAAGCCAATTTGTAAAAAATATAATTCAAATTTTTATCTGATCGAATTCAACAAAATCCGATTTCAATCCAGATTTAATTTTACACCCGAATCTGAAAAGTCAATTCCAAATTTATTGGATCGAATCGAATCGAATTTTGAATAAAATCCGGTTCAATGACGAATTAGGGTCATACATCGTAGTTATCAAATAGGCCCGTCACAGGGTCATCCATCCAAATCAATTCCACTCTCACGCGAATCTCACCTGCCGTCTCAAACACTCTATTACATAAAACGGAACGCCGTATCCTCTGTTTTCTAAATCAATTTTTCTCCAATCCCTTCTCCTTTACTCTCTATCACTCGATCTTTACAGAGAAAACCTCCTCAAGAAGACAAGAAACCCCAAAGCCCCTCACTTTTTCATTCTCTGCATTGTCTTCCTGTTTTAATCTTTGCCACATTCCCGCCAAATATGGCAACAGGGGCAGAGGAGGAGAAGAAACCCCAGAGAGTGGCGAAGAAGGAGGAAGACGAAGAAGATGAGAAGAGCCTTAGTTCCATGGTCAAGAAGAAGACCCCCACTGCTAACGGCACTGCAAAGGCTCGTGGAAGGGTGACCAAAGTGAAGAAGGAGGAACCCAAAGAAGAGGAGGAGAGCGATGAAGAGTACAACAAATCTTCGGCGAAAAAGACCCCCAAGAGTGCTGATCAGGTGAGACTTTGCGATTTTTTGAGATCTGGTATGTTGTGTTTTGGTGTTATTTTGAATATTGAGTAATGGGTATGTTTTGGTTTTGTGAATGAAGGATAAGAAGAAGGTGAATGAGGAGGAGAAGAAGAAGGTGAATGAGGTGGAGAATGGGAAGAAGAGGGAGAGGAAGGTGTATGATTTACCTGGGCAGAAGCGCGATCAACCTGAGGAAGTATGGGGTTTTAGTAATAGATTGTGTAAATGAGTTGTTTGTTTATGTTTTTAAGGGTTTTTAAGTGATGGGTTTGTTGTGTTGTGGATATGCAGAGAGACCCATTGAGGATCTTTTATGAATCTCTTTATGAGCAGATACCCAGTAGCGAAATGGCGGCATTCTGGTGAGTGTGATTCTTTGGGTTTTTGGTTTATATTGTGTACAATTTGTCTGTTTCAATGTACAATTTCTATTCAAGATACTGCATTTGGTAGATTATAAACAGCTCACATAGTTTAGACCTAGAAATTGAGCCCATTGCCTGATTCTCAAGCCTAGGTTTACCCATCATCAGGAAAGGAAAGGGAGGGTGGGGTGTGCTGCTGCTATAAGTAGTTCATAGCCTCAAGTTTTTGATGTTAGAGGTGTTCAACAATGACAACAAACTCTGGATTACCTAGTCGCATAACATGCCTATGTCCAACTTGTGGTGGAGTAACAATACGAGTGTGCTGACAGTTCAGCAGAACTCTTTAAGAGTTAAAGTAGAGGGTCCACGCTATACATTAGTTGTGTATCTGCATAAGCCTAGTGAACTTAATTATGACACTACTTGCAACATCGGAATGTTTGATATTAGCTAGCATATGCATGTATCATATTCTAACTGTACCCACTGCATGGTGATTGGGAACTCTAGGAAGACATCAAAGGATCTATAGCAAGTCTTGCTTCAGATGTGTCCCTAGAGAGTTTTTTTTCTCTTAACTGTTGGTGAGTACCATGAGCATTGCAGGAGGCTTACATATTAGGGTTACCAGGTGGAGGCTATGCATGCTCTTTAGAAAGTTAAATTTGTGGATTATAATTGAGACTTGAGAGTAATTTCGCATGCTTCAGATTGGGCAAGGGAAATGAATAAGAGCATGTTTGACTGAAAGAAATTCTCCAGGTTAGTGTGGTCATAATGGATGTTTTGGATTATACCTACAGGTAAGCATTGTGATATTTTCATTTTTTGGACTGTCCATCAAGGTCTAGTGACTTATGTTGAATTTATCTAAAACCGAAGCTGTTTTGGGCGCTTCTCTTCCATGAATACCAACTAGTGGGCTCCTAATGGGTTTAATTTTAAAGCAAGATTTTTTAGGATGAACAAGTCCTTGCTAGGATCAACTTTCCGGTTTGGACAATAGCTCATGACCAAGCACTCACTATTGATAACTTAGCCAATAGAGGATTCATCATAATCAAATGTTACCCAATATGTGAGTTGCAGCCGGAGTCCATTGACAACTAATTTTTTGGATGTTCGTATTCTAGAGAGATCTGGGAAATTTAGTAGTTGAAATTTGGGGGCAAGGATATTAGGATGTCAAATGGGAAAGTTGCCAGCTATCTATTTGGGATTTGCATCAGGTGCAAAGAATAAGCCTAAAATTAATGGGATTCGGTGGTGGAAGTGATGGAAAGAGATTGTCTACTTGGAAGGCAAACATACTGCCAAAAGGAGGGAGTCGTGTACTTATCGAGAGTGCATTAGCCAACAAGACTTATTATATGCCACTATTTATGCTTTCCTCAGTGACTAAGAGATTAAAGATGACGATTCAGGATCCAAATTTTGTTATTGATGAAAAATCCTTATGCAAGTCGTTGTGGATGTGGTGCAGACTGCAGAGAAAGACAACTCATAGAAAGAGGTTATTAAAATGAATACGATCTGGTGAGCTCCAATTGGATTTGTTGGCAATCCAGTTATGTTACGAGCACATGGAAGACAATTTCAACTAAAAGAGGAATTCATATAGGGTATTCAGGTGGCCAGAGGGAAAGGTGATAAAGTTAAATTTGGGTTGATGTTTTGCGCTGGGATATATTGTTCAAAGACAATTTTTTCAAATTGTTTGCCTTGTGTGAAAGAAGCTTGTTCTGGTAGAGGAGTTTGGTGGACAAAATGATGATGTGATGAATTAGAATCTTTATCATCATAGAGGTGTGTTGTCTAGGAGAGAGTTGGGGGATGTTAGAAATATAAGAGATTACATTTCTTCTTCTTCTTTCATGTAGTGAGAATATGGTTGCATATATATACAACCATATTGAGAGTAAACTAGGGAACCTAATGGACAGCAATGGACAGCTAGATACACACTAGTATCCAGCTGTATACACACTAAGGGGACCTAATTGACAACTAGATACACAACCTAATTGACAACTAGATATACACTTTAACACTCCCCCTCAAGCTGGAGCATAAATGTTAATCATGCTCAGCTTGTTACAAAGATAGTCAACCCGAACCCCATTTAAAGCTTTGGTGATTCCTGATACGTTGAGAACTGGGCATCTTCATCAGCAGAGATGAGGACTGATTTGGCAGAAGCATCAGAAGTGATCGCAACATGGACTGAATGATGTACCCAAAAACAGATCAAATAGGGGTGATCAAAAGATACCCCAAAAACAAACTCTACCCCAAAAGTTGATCGAATTGATCGAATGGAAGAGTCGACTGGAAGAGTCGACTGGAAGAGTTGTCTGGAAGCGACGATGGCTGGAGGAGACGACTGGCTGCGTCGGCTGATTGAGTACAAACAAGCCTTATCAAACTGTAGCATTCTACAGTCAAACTGGGTACAAACAGGCCTACAAACTGTAGCGTTCTACAGTCAAACTTGGTACAAACGGCCTCCAAACTGTAGCTTTCTACAGTCAAATTTGGTACAAATAGGCTCTTATCAAACAGGCCTTCCAAACAGGCCCAAATAGCCAAATAGCCAAAATCTCCAAAATCAGGAGCTTCAAATCTCGAAAATTTCCCTAACCAAATCAGGAAATCAGGAAGAGGCACTTTCAAATATGGAATGGGTTTTACAAACAGGCAAACAGACCCGTACCAAACAGGCCCAAATAGCCAAATAGGCCCTTATCAAACAAGCCCTTATGTGGGAATATTTGAAAATATTTAAGAATATGTGAGAAGATTTGGGAATATGTGGGAATATTTCGATCAGGGTCGAAATATGGGAATCTGGGACTGCAAATGTGGGAGCTTTCTTCAAATCAGAATCTGGGAGCTTTCTGCAAATCAGGGTCGAATGGGAGCTTCAATGGGAGAACTAAAGTGCGTCGACTGGAAAAGTCGATGGAGAGGTCGACTGGAGACGTCGATGGAGAGGTCGACTGGAGACGTCGACTGGAAGAGGGCAGCGACTGGAAGAGTCGATGGCAGGATCGATGGCGGAATCGTTGGCAGGATCGACTGGAAGAGACGATCTTCTGGAGGAGTCGACTGGTGGTGTCGACTGATGTCGACTGAAGGTGTCGACTGGAGATGTCGACAGGAGGTTTCGACTGGAAGAGTCGATCGGCTGGAAGTGTCGACTGGAGGTGGAGTGTCGACTAGAGTGTCGACTGGAGGTGTCGACTTGACTGGATGAGTCGATCGGAGGAGTCGACCGACTGTTGGAGGGCTCGATCGGTGGATGGAAGAGTCGAGCTGACTGGAGGGTCGATCGGAAGAGTCGATCGACTGGAGGAGTCGATCGGTGACTGGATTGACTGGATTGATCGACTGTGGCGGCTGGATCGAATGGCTGGATCGATTTGAGAACCAAATTGCAAATTGCAAATTTCGAAGGATCGGCGAGAACCAAATAGGTGAGAACCAAATTGCAAATTTCGAACTTCGAATGCTCTGAGTTTCAAACTCGAATGCTCAGATTCGATGGCTCTGATACCATGTTAGAAATATAAGAGATTACATTTCTTCTTCTTCTTTCATGTAGTGAGAATATGGTTGCATATATATACAACCATATTGAGAGTAAACTAGGGAACCTAATGGACAGCAATGGACAGCTAGATACACACTAGTATCCAGCTGTATACACACTAAGGGGACCTAATTGACAACTAGATACACAACCTAATTGACAACTAGATATACACTTTAACAGGGGAGTTTGTGAAATTTGAAGGTCCGGTGCTAAGAAATGAAGAGGATAAATGCTCTTGGAAAGAAGATACAGATAAAAGTGTCTGTTACACCAATTTTCGAATATATATATATATATATATATGGTCATGGATCAGCTGCCAATTAATTTGGATTTTCCTGCTAAGCTAGTTTGAGGAAAGGAGTCCTATCTAGTCACTTTTCGTGTGGACGGTTGCATTGAATAATAATCTGTCCAAGGTCGAGCAGAAGCTCAGAGACATGAATATGTAAATTGTTGTTTGATTCATGTCCTGAGAATGCGGCACATCTTCGTCTCTAAGGGTAAAAAAAAATAAAAAAATCTTGCCTCTAAGCTGGTTTGGAGGAAAGGTGTCATGCCTGGTTATTTTCATGTGGACAGTGGTATTGAATAATAATCTGTTCAAGGTCGAGATCCGTTCGTGATATCCTGAGAATGTGGCACATCCTTGCCTATTCAGGTCAGCTGGGAGGTATGTTGTCAATTTGTTTGGTTGGCCTTCAGTAATGCCAGGTTCAATGGAGGAGTTCCTGAAATCTGAGAAGACCCCAGACCATCTTAGTATGAAAGGGAAGGTGTGGAAATTGGAAACTAGTTCCATGTGCTTTGTGTTGGTTGCTTTTGTATTTGAACCTATGAGGTATTGTTGATGTAAGGGGTTAATAATCAAACTGGTAAAAATTAATTTCTTCATTCTTTGAGAGAAAGTACTTGTCTCATGTGTGGTGTGGTGGGGGGGCTTCGTTCTTTGAGAGAAAGTGCTCGTGTGTGTGTGTGTGTGTGTGTGGGGGGGGGGGGGGGGGGGGGGGATGTTTGAGAAATAATTTAGGTTTGTCTATAAAAAATTTAAATAATAAAATCAAGAACTGATGTTGTATGAGGTTTGGTGAGAGACATCCATGTAGTGGTTGAATTCCATGCCGTAGAAGTAAATATTTTCTTTTCTCAGCTTTTCAGGTACACTGCACCATTTGTATTTAGTATTTCAAATATTATGGTAACAATTGTCAGCTTACATGATATATAATTTTTCGAGTGATTTGATTTTTATTTTTCATATTTTTTGGGTGATATAGAACTTTATTGTACATATGCATGGGACATCGTGCAATTTTGAATCCTAATGATATAGAACTTTACTGTACATATGCATGGGACATCATGCAATTTTGAATCCTAATAGAGAATGGGCAACAAAATTAGTTTCATTCAAAGAACTTGATCTCTTTGAGGCTCGTAAAGAAAGAAATTATCGACAAGTTCGCTTAATTTTTTGATCAATTAAACTCCGAGTAGATATCCTGAATTCTTAGTGAGACTTGGTTGAGGATGCCATCCTGATAATATGCAGAATGTAGTTAAAAACCAATTGCTTGGTCCAATAAGTGTCAACTTTAAATGTTGGTTATCTTGTGACATAACTGTGTTGGGTCCTAGTGTCTCTGAAACCAACTGAACTTGTTCACTAGAGGGGTGTGACTTTGACATTGTTTCCAACTGACCACCTGTTTTAACTAATTATGAGTGAATTTAGCATTCCTGTTCTAGAAACACTAAAAAGCATGATATTCACCTTTAGCATGGCAAGTAACTCACATGCGAAATTTGAACCACAAGTGTAACCAGCCAATGTGAACTCTTTTACTCAGGTCATGTAGGACATAATTCAATCATGGTCTAGTCCCCTTCTTTGCAAGTAGGTTGTCTGACTGTCAAGTCTCTCTTTATCCATCTAGAAGTCCTGATTGGCGCTTGGAAAGTGATGCTGTACTGGTTGGTCACTGGACTTGAAGTTGCACAGCTGACAAAATTATGGAGATAACACTGTTAGGTATAGCCACCATTCGATATAATTCTGTACCAATGTTACTAATAATGCTTTTCATTTTAAAAAAAATAGAGAAATTATTGTTTTGATATTCATTGTTAAATGTGATGTGCTGAATTCTTAAATTTTCAAGACTTCAAGTAGAAAAATCAAAATAGTGACTTGAATTTAGTGGTTGATAGTCAGTCTCTTGTTATTACTTACAATGTTACATGAGGGAAATTTCAAGTAAATATATTATTAACTGACTACAGGATGATGGAGAGTGGTCTACTTCCACCGGATGTGGCAAAGAAGGTTTACGAGAAGAAACAGAAGAAGAGCCAGCAGCAGAAGCTGGGCTCTCCAATGAAGACAGTTACATCAGTCAAGAGAATAACTCAATCTGTTACTGTTAAGAAAAACTTTTCTTCCCCAGCTTCCTTAGCGAAGACAAAGACAAAGACAACCGAGTCCAAAGTCGCGGTGAAGCAATCTACCAAACCCAAGAAAAAAGATGACAGCTCAGAGGATCAGTCAGACGACGATGACGATTTTGTTCCAATTGCCAAGAAAAGAATGCCCACCCCAGCTCCCTCAGTGAAGACAAAGATCACAGAGTCCAAAGTCCCGGTGAAACAAAGTAGTAACAACAAGCGCAAGAAAAAGGATGAAAGCTCAGAGGAACAATCAGACGATGATGATTTCGTCCCACTTGCTAAGAAAATGAGGAAATAGATGATTTCAGCTGCTACAAAATTTGTCCATTTGGTCTCTCCTTGGTAAGTGTATTTGGTCAAATCTCATGTCAGGAAATATTGTAACCACCATGTTAGTCAAGATTGGAGGATTGTCAACATGTTAGAAGAATTCAAGCTACATTCTAATCATCCTGATTGTATTAGCTCAGTCATTGTAGGATAACTAATGGAAGTTTTCATTTTCTGCCACAATAGTCGACTTACTGAAACGTTGTCAGTATTGGATGAGTGCTCCAAATTGTTGGTCAGTCCTACGTATCCTCGTAAACAAGATCTTGTCAGTCTACGACGCGTATATAAGTTAGTCAAATCTTGTGCTGACACCAAGTGGTAGTGTTACTAGTGTATTCAAGGTTCACGAGTGAACTTAAGTTGGTCAAATCTTGTGCTGACACCAAGTGGTCGAAATTCCTCGCCTCTAATGTGTCATTTAGTTGCCTTCGCTATCGAAAAAAAGAACAATCACAGTCATCCATATTTAAACAACTTTCTATTTGAGAATTGGGTGAACTAGTCATTGTAATCGTCATTGAATTTTATATTTGCAGGGTTACTGGTTGACTTGATCAAAAGATTGTAGTGCAAATTACACTTGTTCAAAACCCTTTTCACTAGATCAACTTTGACACCGAAACAATGGATGAATTTAGATAACCATAATTTTTATTTGTATTATTATTTTTTAAATGCTACAATCAGTAAGTCTAGCCAACTAGGTTTGTTAGTCATTTTTTGGTTTTTTTTTACACTTCTACCCTTCTATAGATGGTGTTTATGGTTGTGTTTTAAAGGAAATGGATAAAAAATGTAAAAAAGTCGAAACCTAGCCAAAAAATGGCTAGCAAACCTGGTTAACTAGACTTACTCCAAAAAAAAAAAAAATCCCTCGTTTTTAAAGATGCTTTTGGAGAATATTATATTCTACATTTTTTTTTATCATCATTATCATTTCTATACTAAGGCGTTTGTTTTTTTAAGTGTTTATTAGAAGTTCTGAACGAGCTTCTGAATGAACTGTTTGTTTTGCTTCTGAATAAGCTGCTAATTAAAAAATATTTGTTTTTAAGTGCTGAATGAGAATTGTTTGACAATTTTGCCCCACTGAGCTGAAAAAATTTATAACATAAATATTGTGTTGAAAATATATTCAATAATTATTCAAATCCTAGATAATGTTACAATACCTTTTATTACAAGAATATCGAAATATGACCAAAGATGAAGGAGAGTTGAAAATATACATGAGAGGGAGAGTTGGAAAGATGAAGAAAAACTTGAAACTATAGAGAAAAAAAACAAAGATGAAGGAGAGAAAGAAGATAAGTTTCTTATCGAGTCATTGTGAAAGTAGGTAGAACCTCCACAATGCTTGGTGAAGAGAATGAAGGCGTGCCATCAAAATTTAGTCTTACTTATTTTTAAGAAGATGAGGGCAACAATTGTCATTACAAAATTATGTTAAGATTATTATTGGAATGATTTTTACTCAGCACTCAGTGGTAAGTGATCAACACATCTCTGTTGCTTACTCCGATTCTGATCAAAACTAAAAACAAACACTCTAAACAAGGTGGTCCACTTCTTATTAAGGTGACCTTTGTTTTTTTTTTTTTAAGTGCTTAGAAACCAACTTTTAACTGGAGTCAAAAGTTCTAAATGAGCTTTTGAATGTACTGTTTGTTTTGCTTCTGAATGGGCTGATGATTAGAAGATGTAAAATTAAAATGTGTTTGTTTTTAGGTATTGAATGTGAGTTGTTTGACCATTTTACCCCACTGAGCTGAATAAAATTATGACATAAATATTGTGTTTAAAATCATACCTAATAATTATTCAAATCTTATAGAATGTTAAAATACCATTCATTACAAGAATATCAAAATATTACCAACTATATTTAAAAAAAATCATCAAACCAAATTTTTTACTAATATTTCGTTTAAAATACGATCTCGTAAATTAATCACATCAGTCTGTTCACGTGATTCAAATACTTGAGATAGATGTGGTTGTTCACTATCAGTTTGCTTGGTTTCCTCGTGCATAAGATGCTCATTGGCACAATAATTGAATAAATCATCATTCAATTTAACTTGACGAAGAAAGTTATGTATCGCCATACATTTAATGACGATATTTCTTTGGGTGGAAAAGCTATATGAAGGCATCATAATCTACGTAGGAAATCTTGCCTTCAACAGGCCAAAAGTTCTTTCTATGACATTCATTGGTGAAAAGAATGAAGATGTATCGTAAAAAATTAACCTTACTTATTTTTAAGAAGTCTGGGGCAGCAATTGTCATTACAAAATTATTTTAAAGTTATTATTAGAATTATCTTTTGACTCAGTGCTAAGTGATCAGTACCTCCCTACTGCTTACTCCAATCAGAAGTAAACTTCTTATCAGAACTAAAAACAAACACTCTAAACAAGATGATTCTCTTTTTACTAAGACTTTTGACCCATTCAAAAGCAAAAACAAATATCATCTAAGACTTTTGACTCCATTCAGAAGCATAAACAAACACCCACTTACTTATGTACGAACATCGCTCATTTACGGGTTGAATAGGATGATGGCTTGAATTATGATTATCGTCTGCCTTAATATTAAATATTTTTTTGAGCATTTATAGTACAAGTCGGGGGCAAGTGGGGATTTGGTCTTTGTAAGATAAATTATCCAATATATATATATATATATATATATATATATATATATATATATATATATATATATATTTTAATTTTAATTAAAATTTTTTTTTGTTGTTGCTGGAACCAACTTTGTTGATAATAGACCTAAATTAAGAACATTGAAAACAGTAAGAACTTGAGATCTTTTCAGTTAGTAATCTCATTGACACGGTCATCTTCAATAATGGTACTTTAAAGGTTAAACACAAGCACCACCAATCCATGAGAGGTTGGAAAGTGGAAACCCTAGTTTTCCATATGACAGAGCTATCCACCAGCAGAAAAGCATGAATTGACCACAGATGTTTAAACCTACTATCTGAAAGAAAAAACAATGTGTGTGTTCTTTCATTGAGCATCATAAAAAGTTTGAAATAGTCTATGGATCATCCTCGGTAAAATTCATTTCATCCCGACATATTTGATTATTTGTAATGTTAATGTTATATTGGATGATCAAAATTGATTCACATTTACAAGATGGAAAATACAAGAATAGGAAAATACAAAAATAAGAAAGTCATAATATCTGTAGAATAGAAAAGTCAAAATAGGACACAATTAGAATATTTTGTATAAGAATTTTAAATTTCATGTTTTCACAATGTTAGGTAGAAGTTATCCTATATAAGCTTGTATTTAGATAAGGAATAAGAACAACAATAATACAATTCTCCATTTTTTTTTACATGATATCAGAGCTATTATAATTCTTGACACATTCTTCAACAAATGATAATATTTGTGAAAAAGGTCTTCACATATATAAAAATATTATTTCCTCTATTCTATGCTAATAAGCAGTTCGCACACCAGTTTGTCATGAACTAACCAACTTTCTTAAAAGCCCGAGTTGTTCAGAAGGGCTAGTAAACAGTTTGCACACCAATTTGTCATGAACTAACCAACTCTAGTAAAAATCCGAGCTGTCTAGGAGGAGAAAGTTAATTACATGAACTAGAATTAGAATCGTAACATAGTCTTATGTTTTGGAGGTTTAGGGTCTACCTAGAATGGGGAAACTCTTTTCCTAAATTGAGATTTCAGTCCATTGCTTCAAAGTTATTCCTTCGTCTGCAGCACAACCAGCTGGACAACCTTAATACATATTACAAGTCTGAAATGTTCAATCCATGCAGCTACGTAGCTAGCAACTACAATGGATTGAGTTGCATGCGTTGACGGTGAAGTAAAAGATTATGCGTGTCGTTTGAGAAACAAAACAAACAGGTAATATGTTGGCAATCCAGTTATGTTACTAGCACATGGAAGACAATTTCAACTAAAAGAGGAATTCATATAGGGTATTCAGGTGGCCAGAGGGAAAGGTGATAAAGTTAAATTTGGGTTGATGTTTTGCGCTGGGATATATTGTTCAAAGACAATTTTTTCAAATTGTTTGCCTTGTGTGAAAGAAGCTTGTTCTGGTAGAGGAGTTTGGTGGACAAAATGATGATGTGATGAATTAGAATCTTTATCATCATAGAGGTGTGTTGTCTAGGAGAGAGTTGGGGGAGTTTGTGAAATTTGAAGGTCCGGAGCTAAGAAATGAAGAGGATAAATGCGCTTGGAAAGAAGATACAGATAAAAGTGTCTGTTACACCAAGTTTCGAATATATATATGGTCATGGATCAGCTGCCAATTAATTTGGATTTTCCTGCTAAGCTAGTTTGAGGAAAGGAGTCCTATCTAGTCACTTTTCGTGTGGACGGTTGCATTGAATAATAATCTGTCCAAGGTAAAGCAGAAGCTCAGAGACATGAATATGTAAATTGTTGTTTGATTCATGTCCTGAGAATGCGGCACATCTTCGTCTCTAAGGGTAAAAAAAAAAAAAAAAAATCTTGCCTCTAAGCTGGTTTGGAGGAAAGGTGTCATGCCTGGTTATTTTCATGTGGACAGTGGTATTGAATAATGATCTGTTCAAGGTCGAGATCCGTTCGTGATATCCTGAGAATGTGGCACATCCTTGCCTATTCAGGTCAGCTGGGAGGTATGTTGTCAGTTTGTTTGGTTGGCCTTCAGTAATGCCAGGTTCAATGGAGGAGTTCCTGAAATCTGAGAAGACCCCAGACCATCTTAGCATGAAAGGGAAGGTGTGGAAACTGGAAACTAGTTCCATGTGCTTTGTGTTGGTTGGTTTGGCTAGAGCAAAATAGTTGGATTTTCTCGGTTAAGATTGGTAATGGGAAGACAGGTGATAATGGAGATATTATTGTGGAGTTTGGGTGCCTCATCATCCTTCGTTTCAAATGGCTACAAGATTTGGGGATCTTAACATTTAACGTTGCCAAGCTTTGTACAAAAATTTGATTTGAAATCAGATAAATTTTACATTTAAAATATTTGCTACAGTTCATTCTTTGAAACTATGAAAACATTTCTTATCACATGTACAAAGTGTTTGAAACTAGAATATGCCCCGTGTCGTTGGCCCTCCACATAAATTTTTTTTGCTAAATATTTTGTATTTAACACCTTCGTTACTATCGTCATTTTTGCTCTCAATCAGTATTGAAATGTATGTTTATTCTAAGGTAAAAATATATATTATAAATTTTATGGTTAGAATCAGTCAAATTTGACTCAGTTTTAAACACTGAGAATGAGTTTTCCCCCAATCTTTGAATTCGCCAAACATTAAGTTTAGAGTTTTTGTTTAAATGTGCATTAAGTTGTCCGACTCATTTTTTTTCCTGGTATGATCATCCCTCCCGTCTCATTGCTTTGAAAAATATTAAAGACGTAAAATACATTATATGTTTTTTAATTATAAAATATATTTTTAAAATTTTAGCTTTTGTATTGATCATTGATTTTGTTGGAAAGATCTTCAAAAATGCATTTCAGCAATACTACATTTACCAAAATTCGACAATGATGTAGATAGTTATGATAATTTTCATTTTGCTAAAAGGAAAACAAAATATTTTCTCTCTCCGCCACATGTACAATTCACCAACTTTTTTCAAAAAATTTTCATTATTTTTTGCCCTTCTACATGTTTTATATTTACAAATATGCCATCGTAGGAGTTGACAAGTTCTGGGATCCTATAAAAACTCTGCTCACCTTCCAAAAAAAAATTGCCATCATAGGAAATGAATCTCAACCCTCAAATTCAATACATTTTCAACTTTTAATCCTAACCATCTTTTATCTCTAATAATTTCGATTTGACTTTGTCCTAGTCAGCAATGAATAGTAAAACATCGTTCTGAATTGTAATATAGATAAGTACAGTCGTAGCACGTCCATGATGAAATATCCGGTGTCGTAAAGTGTCGGGCTTGGGCACAATGCGTTAGGCAAAATGTAGTATATTGGCATGCATGTCTATGATTTTAGCATCTGTGGACACAACCTTGTCCAGGCCTTATACTTTAATATTCATCATATGGGAAATGCAGTGCTATGGAGCATGACAGTTCATTGAAGAAAAGTGTTAAATTGGAAAGTGGAAATGGCTTTACAGGTTCGGTATGGCTTCAAGCAAGATGTAGTAGTATAGTAGAAACTTTGAGGTGGAAAGTTGTAGGGCTCAGATCATGTTCTGTTACAGGAGACAATATCAGACTTTGGAGGACATCTGATACTATAAATAATAATGCTTTGAAAGACTTGTTTTACCGTTTATTTGAGATATACTTGAAGAAGAAAAGTTTGGTGGTTGATTATGAAGGAAGCGGGCATTGGGAATAAAATTTTCATTTTGTGAGGATACTATTTGATTGGTAAATAGAAGTGATAACTCACTTGATGGGGATTCTAAACCTGGCGGTGGTTAACGATCATTTGCACATCTTGATATTCCTAAAGGAGACTTCAGCCACCTGCCAATAGTTTGGTGTGGCACAAAGGAGTTATTTTCAAGGGTAGCATTCTTTCTGTATAGCATAGGATAAACTTCCCGTAAGGGATATTTAATTTGGTGTAGCCTTGCAGGTTGATGATCTATGCACAAAAAAGAAGAAGCAATGTTTACAACCTGCCATCCATTTTCTCTTCACTATACATTGGCGAGGGAGGTATGTTCCGTTTTCTCTGTCTGTTTGGGATGCATTAGCGCTTCTGGGCTTTGGGTATGAACCTATGAGGTATTGTTGATGTAAGGGGTTAGTAATCAAACTGGTAAAAATTAATTTCTTCATTCTTTGAGAGAAAGTACTTGTCTCATGTGTGGTGTGGTGGGGGGTGGTGGTTTGAGAAATAATTTAGGTTTGTCTATAAAAAAATTTAAATAATAAAATCAAGAACTGATGTTGTATGAGGTTTGGTGAGAGACATCCATTTAGTGGTTGAATTCCATGCCGTAGAAGTAAATATTTTCTTTTCTCAGCTTTTCAGGTACACTGCACCATTTGTATTTAGTATTTCAAATATTATGGTAACAATTGTCAGCTTACATGATATATAATTTTTTCGAGTGATTTGATTTTATTTTTTCATATTTTTGGGTGATATAGAACTTTATTGTACATATGCATGGGACATCGCACAATTTTGAATCCTAATGATATAGAACTTTATTGTACATATGCATGGGACATCGTGCAATTTTGAATCCTAATAGAGAATGGGCAACAAAATTAGTTTCATTCAAAGAACTTGATCTCTTTGAGGCTCGTAAAGAAAGAAATTATCGACAAGTTCGCTTAATTTTTTGATCAATTAAACTCCGAGTAGATATCCTGAATTCTTAGTGAGACTTGGTTGAGGATGCCATCCTGATAATATGCAGAATGTAGTTAAAAACCAATTGCTTGGTCCAATAAGTGTCAACTTTAAATGTTGGTTATCTTGTGACATAACTGTGTTGGGTCCTAGTGTCTCTGAACCCAATCTGAAACCAACTGAACTTGTTCACTAGAGGGGTGTGACTTTGACATTGTTTCCAACTGACCACTTGTTTTAACTAATTATCAGTGAATTTAGCATTCCTGTTCTAGAAACACTAAAAAGCATGATATTCACCATTAGCATAGCAAGTAACTCACATGCGAAATTTGAACCACAAGTGTAACCAGCCAATGTGAACTCTTTTACTCAGGTCATGTAGGACATAATTCAATCATGGTCTAGTCCCCTTCTTTGCAAGTAGGTTGTCTGACTGTCAAGTCTCTCTTTATCCATCTAGAAGTCCTGATTGGCGCTTGGAAAGTGATGCTGTACTGGTTGGTCACTGGACTTGAAGTTGCACAGCTGACAAAATTATGGAGATAACACTGTTAGGTATAGCCACCATTCGATATAATTCTGTACCAATGTTACTAATAATGCTTTTCATTTTAAAAAAATAGAGAAATTATTGTTTTGATATTCATTGTTAAATGTGATGTGCTGAATTCTTAAATTTTCAAGACTTCAAGTAGAAAAATCAAAATAGTGACTTGAATTTTGTGGTTGATAGTCAGTCTCTTGTTATTACTTACAATGTTACATGAGGGAAATTTCAAGTAAATATATTATTAACTGACTACAGGATGATGGAGAGTGGTCTACTTCCACCGGATGTGGCAAAGAAGGTTTACGAGAAGAAACAGAAGAAGAGCCAGCAGCAGAAGCTGGGCTCTCCAATGAAGACAGTTACATCAGTCAAGAGAACAACTCAATCTGTTACTGTTAAGAAAAACTTTTCTTCCCCAGCTTCCTTAGCGAAGACAAAGACAAAGACAACCGAGTCCAAAGTCGCGGTGAAGCAATCTACCAAACCCAAGAAAAAAGATGACAGCTCAGAGGATCAGTCAGACGACGATGACGATTTTGTTCCAATTGCCAAGAAAAGAATGCCCACCCCAGCTCCCTCAGTGAAGACAAAGATCAGAGAGTCCAAAGTCCCGGTGAAACAAAGTAGTAACAACAAGCACAAGAAAAAGGATGAAAGCTCAGAGGAACAATCAGACGATGATGATTTCGTCCCACTTGCTAAGAAAATGAGGAAATAGAAACGAGGTTAATCCTTTTCAATCATCAGCTGCTACAAAATTTGTCCATTTGGTCTCTCCTTGGTAAGTGTATTTGGTCAAATCTCATGTCAGGAAATATTGTAACCACCATGTTAGTCAAGATTGGAGGATTGTCAACATGTTAGAAGAATTCAAGCTACATTCTAATCATCCTGATTGTATTAGCTCAGTCATTGTAGGATAACTAATGGAAGTTTTCATTTTCTGCCACAATAGTCGACTTACTGAAACGTTGTCAGTATTGGATGAGTGCTCCAAATTGTTGGTCAGTCCTACGTATCCTCGTAAACAAGATCTTGTCAGTCTACGACGCGTATATAAGTTAGTCAAATCTTGTGCTGACACCAAGTGGGTAGTGTTACTAGTGTATTCAAGGTTCACGAGTGAACTTAAGTTGGTCAAATCTTGTGCTGACACCAAGTGGTCGAAATTCCTCGCCTCTAATGTGTCATTTAGTTGCCTTCGCTATCGAAAAAAGAAACAATCACAGTCATCCACATTTAAACAACTTTCTATTTGAGAATTGGGTGAACTAGTCATTGTAATCGTCATTAAATTTTAATATTTGCAGGGTTACTGGTTGACTTGATCAAAAGATTGTAGTGCAAATTACACTTGTTCAAAACCCTTTTCACTAGATCAACTTTGACACCGAAAACAATGGATGAATTTAGATAACCATAATTTTTATTTGTATTATTATTTTTTAAATGCTACAATCAGTAAGTCTAGCCAACTAGGTTTGTTAGTCATTTTTAGTTAGGTTTTGATTTTTTTACACTTCTTCTCATTCTATAGATGGTGTTTATGGTTGTGTTTTAAAGAAAATGGATAAAAATGTAAAAAAAAGTCAAAACCTAGCAAAAAATGACTAGCAAACCTGGTTGACTAGACTTACTCCACAAAAAAAAAAGTTTTTCCCTCGTTCTTAAAGATGTGTTTGGAGAAAATTATATTCTACATTTTTTATCATCATTATATTTCTATACTAAGGCGTTTGTTTTTTTAAGTGTTATTATAAGTTCTGAATGAGCTTCTGAATGAACTGTTTGTTTTGCTTCTTAATAAGCTGCTAATTAAAAAATATTTGTTTTTAGGTGCTGAATGAGAATTGTTTGACAATTTTGCCCCACTGAGCTGAAAAAAATTATAACATAAATATTGTGTTGAAATATATCCAATAATTATTCAAATCCTAGATAATGTTACAATACCTTTCATTACAAGAATATCGAAATATGACCAAAGATGAAGAAGAGTTGAAAATATATATGAGATGAAGAGTTGGAAAGATGAAGAAAACTTGAAACTATAGAGACAAAAAACAAAGATGAATGAGAGAAAGGAGATAAGTTTCTTATCGAGTCATTGTGAAAGTAGGTAGAACCACAATGTTGGTGAAAAGAATGAATGTGTGTCATCAAAATTTAGCCCTACTTATTTTTAAGAAGATGAGGGCAACAATTGTCATTACAAAATTATGTTAAAGTTATTATTGGAATATTTTTTACTCAACACTCAGTGGTAAGTGATCAACACCTCCCGGTTGCTTACTCCGATTCTTATCAGAACTAAAAAACAAACACTCTAAACAAGGTGGTCCACTTCTTATTAAGGTGACCTTTGTTTGTTTTTTTTTAAGTGCTTAGAAGCTAACTTTTAACTGGAGTCAGAAGTTCGTTTAGAACTTCTGAATGTACTATTTGTTTGCTTCTTAATGGGCTGCTGATTAGAAGCTGTAAAATTAAAAGGTGTTTATTTTTAGGTATTGAATGTGAGCTGTTTGACCATTTTACCCCACTGAGCTGAATAAATTATGACATAAATATTGTGTTAAAAATCATACCCAATAATTATTCAAATATTATAGAATGTTAAAATACCATTCATTACAAGAATATCAAAATATTTAAAAAAAACATCATCAAACCAAATTTCTTACTAATATTTCGTTAAAATACGATCTCGTAAATTAATCACATCAGTCTATTCACGTGATCCAAATACTCGAGATAGATGTGGTTGTTCACTATCAGTTTGCTTGGTTTCCTCGTGCATAAGATGTTCATTGACACAATAATTGAATAAATCATCATTCAATTTAACTCGACGAAGAAAGATATGTATCGCCATACATTTAATGACGATATTTCTTTGGGTGGAAAAGTTATATGAAGGCATCATATTCTAAGTTGGAAATCTTGCCTTCAATAGGCCAAAAGTTCTTTCTATGACATTCATTGGTGAAGAGAATGAAGATGTATCGTAAAAAATTAATCCTACTTGTTTTTAAGAAGTCTGGGGGCAGCAATTGTCATTACAAAATTATTTTAAAGTTATTATTAGAATTATTTTTTGACTCGGTGCTGAGTGATCAGTACCTCCCTACTGCTTACTCCAATAAAAAATAAAGCTTTTGATCAGAACTAAAAACAAACACTCTAAACAATGTAGTTCTTTTTTTATTAAGACTTTTGACTTCATTCAAAAGCAAAAACAAATACCATCTAAGACTTTTGACTCCATTCAGAAGCATAAACAAACACCCACTTACTTATGTACTAACATCGCTCATTTACGGATTGAATAGGATGATGGCTTGAATTATGATTATCATCTGCCTTAATATTAAATAATATTTTGAGCATTTATAGTACAAGTCGGGGCAAGTGGGGATTTGGTCTTGGTAAGATAAATTATCCAATATATATATTGTTGCTGGAACCAACTTTGTTGATAATAGACCTAAATTAAGAACATTGAAAACAGTAAGAACTTGAGATCTTTTCAGTTAGTAATCTCATTGACACGGTCATCTTCAATAATAGTACTTTAAAGGTTGAACACGAGCACCACCAATCCATGAGAGGTTGGAAACCCTAGTTTTCCATATGACAGAGCTATCCACCAGCAAAAAAACATGAATTGACCACAGATGTTTAAACCTACTACCTGAAAGAAAAAACAATGTGTGTGTTCTTTATTGAGCATCATAAAAATTTGAAATAGTCTATGGATCATCCTCGGTAAAATTCATTTCATTCTGACATATTTGGTTATTTGTAATGTTAATGTTATATTGGATGATCAAAATTAATTCACATCTACAAGAATAGGAAAGTCAAAATAGGACACAATTAGAATATTTTGTATCAGAATTTTAAATTTCATGTTTTCACAATGTTAGGTAGAAATTAGTCTATATGAGCATGTATTCAGATAAGGAATAAGAATAACAATAATACAATTTCTCCATATTATTTTTTTACATGATATCAGAGCTATTATAATTCTTGACACATTCTTCAACAAATGATAATATTTGTGAAAATGATCTTCACATACATAAAAATATTATTTCCTCTATTCTATGCTAGTAAGCAATTCACACACCAATTTGTCATGAACTAACCAACTTTCTTAAAAGCTCAAGTTGTCCAAAAGGGCTAGTAAACAGTTTTTGCACACCATTTTGTCATGAACTAACAAACTCTCTTAAAAGCCCGAACTGTCTAGGAGGAGAAAGTTAATTACATGAACTATGATCGTAACATAGTTCCACTCTCTTTAGTAAAGAGAAAGTCTTATGTTTTGGAGGTTTTAGGGTCTACCTAGAATGGGGAAACTCTTTTCTAAATTGAGATTTCAGTCCATTGCTTCAAAGTTATTCCTTCGTCTGCAGCACAACCAGCTGGACAACCTAAATACATATTACAAGTCTGAAATGTTCAATCCATGCAGCTACGTAGCTAGCAACTACAATGTATTGAGTTGCATGCGTTGACGATGAAGTAAAAGATTATGCGTGTCGTTTGAGAAACAAAACAAACAGGTACTAGTATAGGATAAGCCAACCCCAACCGTCACCACTGCTGTCATGATCTGGAAATAAACAAACAAACAAACATTCATGCATTTTTTTTCACCAATATGGTCTTGGGAGATTTCCTTGAATATCAAATAAAGTGCAGGGACCAACTGTACACTCTTTAAGTCCTATCTAGGAAGCCTTGCGAAAAATTCAAGTATGTGGGGGCTAATCTCACATGCGCCTATCTTGATTGTATATGAAGCAAGCGAAAATTCTAGGGAGCGAGCTCGCTCCTTCCCTTGCTCTCTAGAAGGACTCGTGAAGCAAGACAGACTTATTATTTACTCAACCATGTATTTCAGGCAAGACAATACATAGAATTACAAAAATGTTAGTACTGGGTGAATGATTAAGACACTTGCTAATTACACTTTATAAAAAATCGATCACAAAAATGGATTATACATCTCAGATCATTAGCTTTTTTTTCCCTTGGGAAGGATCACCAAATCACATAAAGTACTCATATGATTAAACTTGACAATCACCAAAGAACAGGTCAAGGAGTTCAATCTTAAAATCTAAACAGTCGCCCCATGATGTGGGAACCTCTGCTCATCATTTGTCCTTGCCATATTTTGGTGGAATCTTTGCTGTCACATTTGCAATGGGACAGTCTATAACTGATTAAACCCCTATTATCTAAAGCTCTCAAGACCAAAAAAAATCCTACATAATTATTGACAAAAGATCGATAAAATCAATGGCTTTAATCTTCAGTTGATATTACCATGGCTGATAAATCATTCACTCCCAAATTTAATAAAACTCTACCAACTTATAGCATTGACATTATAAGAAAGAAGGAAGGATATAACCAACTGAACACTCTTATGCAAAAAACAAAAGTGTGAAGTAAACTATAATATTCGAGTTTGCTAGTAGATTTTCGACCTTAAAAAAATCCCTTTGATTAAAATGATAAAAGGCTAGAAATGATCTTGGCATATCATTTACTAAGTACTGAAAGAACAGCAAAATAGAAAGAGTCATGCTAAAGAACTAGGTTTTGTAACCATAATAATCTGACATCGTTAGAAGAGTTTTTTTACAATCTTAAGATATACATTTAATCTTTGAGGTTTCATCGTTGTTTCGAGATCACGCCACGTCACCTTGATTACAAATCATCATTGCAAAAACATGATTTTCTAGCATTTTTGAAATAAAAAATTGAACAAAAGGGTTAAAAAAATAAAAAAGGTTTGAAAAAAAGAGAGGAAAACTCAATAGTTTATAAACATTGCATGACAAAATCAAAAAAGTTTCCTGTTTGGTCCAAAGACGCGGGGAGTCTCCCTTCCCTCTCCCCCCCCTCTTTCACCTCTCTTTCTTCCTTCCTCATTGAAGAGGGAAAACAGAGAAAGAAAGATTGAATCTTTGACCATAACCCACCTCCCCTCTTTCTCATCTTCTTCCTCCCCTTTGCTTCAAATCTTCTGAATCTATCTGTAATCCTTCATTTGGGGTCTCTTTATTATGTAAAGAAGGCAACTCTACTCTTTATTGTCTCTCGAGAAGAATCCTTTGAAGAACCAAAACAAAAGTATTCATCATGGGGATTTGTTTCTCAACTAGTAAGGTCAGAGGATCTAATAGCCAGAGGGACAACAAAACAAGAACAAGAACAACAATAACAATAATAATAACAACAATCCCACCACCACCAAGAACAAACAGAGAGCACCAGGACCCTCTAATGCAGACCACCATCAACAACAGAGACGTCGTGAGCCAGAGGCCAATAAAACTCGGTCACAACAGATGAAGAATGCACGGGCATCACCATCAAAGCTGCATCGAGGAGGGTCCAGTGAGGCTGTTGTTATGGAAAAAAGGACTGATGTTGGGTAGGCGAGGATTTCGATACGAAGTATTCCATCGGGAAAATTGTGGGATCATGGACAGTTTGGGTACACCTTTAGTTGCCACTGACAAGTCCAATGGGGATAAAGTTGCTGTCAAGAGGATCGAGAAGCCAAGGTATTAGTTGCATTCGGCTTTTGCTTCTTTCATTGATTTTCTTTGTTTTTCCCAAGGGTTTGTGTGGATTTTCTTTAATTTTGGGTTTGAATTTTGGTTTTTGGTAATGTTCGAGTTGAATGTTGATGGATTTTCTTGGTGGGTATTTGGTGAATTCAATTGGATTGTCTTGATTTATGATTATTTGAAGGGCCCCGTATATAATATTTGATGATCTTCTCAGTGGTTTTGAATTTTGGAGTTTGGAGAGTGGCATTGCGTAATCAGTGGGATTATTGGCCATTGTTTCATTCTTGAGAGTAGGTGTTTGTGAATTTTGAGGCTTTAGGGGTGATGCTAAGAGTTGAAGCATTTTTTTTCGTTTTCCCAAAATATTAAAATGGAGGATGAGACTCAAAGTAGTATTTCAACCAATGAATTGCTAAATTTCTAGCAAAGTACAGGATTCGAAATTGTTGGGATTGGTAGCGCAAGTTTCCAAACTTGTGAACAAATGTCCATGGTTTGTAGAGCACTGGGATTCGTATTTCTGGACATTAGTCTATCACCAAGGAACCATTGATTGCAGTGCAGTTATTTCTCTCATTTGTAGACCAACACAGTGGAAGTAACATGGCAGTTTTGCTAGCCCAATTTTATGAATTTCACAAATTTAGCTAGTGTAGTGTTTTGAACCCAGCTTGTGGTATAATCCTCCTAAAATCATAGCAACTAAGTAATTGTCACCATTCTAAATATTATAGTACTTGGGAAGTTGGGAAACGGAAATGTTGGATCAACCCATCTTCTACCCCAGTCCAGACCATTCGTATCTGTTCTCTCTTCATACCTCTTTCTCTCAACGTGTTAGGATTAGTATCTAGGGGGAAGAAAAGTCAAAAACCATCTCCCAAATGTTTTACTTGGAAAAAAATCTTTCTCAAACATGCTTCCCTCAAAATTCGAATAAAAATTCTAGAATCCCATGTCACCCGTCTCAACAACAAAACTTGTCTTGTGCAAAGGAAGGCAATGGTGATTTGTCAAGTTTAGTGGGTTGGGCAGATACTATAGCTCAAATTGAGAAAAGGAAGGAGCCACATGGGTATTGAAGCGAGTGAAACTGGAAATATCCAAGAGATGGCCAATTTTCAAAAAGGGAACAGTTGAAGGACACGGTATCACCACTGTGGGGATTTCAAGGTAATTGCTATCCTGGATGAATGTTGCAAGAAAGCCAAGGAAGAGAGAAAGATACATTTAGAAGAAAAGAAAAGATGGTGCCCTGAAGTTGCAGAAGAAGATGAAGATGACGCTTCTGATTATGATGAACCAAATTCTGATGAGGTTCCAATTTGGGTTTCAGAAAAATATGGATTGGATAGTGGATGTAAATGATTTCTATTTGTTTGACGACACAGGAATGGACAAGGGTGGGGAAATTAATCTTTCTCTTGGTTTGGTTTCTTTGGCTGGAAAGCACCGAAGCACATTATTATTTTGACTATAACTTTGTGTGCTTTCTCTGTCCAAGCTCAAGTTCTCATTGAGGTTCTCTGGTTCTTGATGTATTTATCCCATTTTAACTCCTTTAATTTTCGCGTGTAATACTTGAGATTTTTGTAATTTTCTTTGGCTCTTAAGGTGTAGATCTGACAATAGTTTGACTTCTTCTTTCGCGCATTTGCACAAAAAAAAAAAAAAATTTCATGCCCCCCCCCCCCCCCCCCC